>JAWWEU010000160.1:32690801-32762114 GCA_035583155.1 Acropternis orthonyx
GCAGGTTGGACGGGGCTTGGAGCAACCTGGGCTGGTGGGAGGTGTCCCTGCCCATGGCAGGGGGTGGGATGAGATGACTTTTAAGGTCTCTTCCAACCAAAACCATTCTATGACTTTATGAAATCTTTATTTCACCATTATTGCTTTTCATTGCATTCCCAACACTTTGAATATACTGGTAGACACATGGTACCAACAAGAGAAGTGGCGTTTCAGCACAGCAATGCTTTGTCCAGGGGGAAAGAAATTACTGCCCTGAGAGCAGGAAAGCTGGGGTAATGCTGGGAAGCAGCTCTGTGAGTGAACCCTCCAGAGCACATGGAAACACACAGGAACGCCACATTATTTCACTGAAGTGTGGGTTGGACATTTAAAACACACACCAGCTTAATTCTGCACCTGGATTAGAATTTGCACTTGCAGAGATTCCTGTGGGATACCGGCATCTGATGAGCTTGCAGGGCTGGAATGTATTCCAGCGATGGGCACATCCTCATCACACCAGCTGTGCCTTCCCCATCTTTCCCCAAACCCCAATAGCTGCTGTACCTGAGAGCTTCACACACCATCTGGTCAGCCCTCAAAAATCGAGAGCTTCTGGCAAGGAAGGGAAGTTTGAGACAGAGGGTCTCTGTGGGATCCCTCTCCCGAGTTCCCATCTGCCACAGCTGCTACGTGAGATCTCCCCATCTGGCTCAGCCAACTTCAGATGGGCTCTCTGAGCTGTGGGCTGGTGACGTGTGACCCCGAGGAGGCAAAGCTGCATTGAGAAAACACGCAAATGTCATATCTGGAACTTCGGTCTAGTTTTTCATTTCAGTAGTTTTCAAGAAAAATGTCATTTCTGGTGCATAAGAACTGGCCCGTCCTGGCTTCTCTCCCCTGCCCCAAAGCAGAAGAATTCATCTATTTCTTTGATTTCACAATAAAATGCAAGGTCACTTAATCTTCTGTGTTTGCATGTTGTCTTCAAGGCATGTTTTGAAGGAAAATGCCTTTTTCTGTTTAGAAATAAAAATATTGAGCAGAAATAGCACAGCATCAAAAATACACAGTGACTTCCATATAATACCTTCTGCTTAAAGCAGGTAGTTAACAAACCAACCAGTTTACTGGGAAAATCACATGAATCTTCATTTTTGTGTGAACTGATGCTGAATATTCACCCCACAGAGCCTTTTAAATTTTTTTCTGGGATGGAGAAAACCGATTCTGTAATTGAGGGTAGGGTTTGTGTGTTGTTTCTTCAGGTAATTTTCTTCATATATTTTTCTTCTTGACTAGCAGTCAGAAAGCATTTACGTTCCAAAAGAAAGTTTGATGTACTACTGAGTATCAAATCATTGGGTCTAGTCCACTGTGATGGACATTATTTGGCATTTTCCTGTGAATTTAGTGAGTCTTCAGACAGAACTTGTAATTGGACAGTTGGCATCTCACAGCCTTCAGGATTAGCATCTTCCTTTATGTTTGACCAACAAAAATCTCTTCCGTCACACTTAGTTTGGTAACGCAAGCCCCATCCCTCAGGCATCCTGACCATGAAATACAACAGCAGCAGCCATGGAATGACTGGAGTGAAGTACCCTGAGAAAGGTTCAGCTGGCTGGGGAAGTTCCCAGTGTGCCTGAGCAACTGGAGTGGTGCTCTAGGAGTGCATCTGGGGGTTTGGTCATGGTGGTCCTCATAGGGCGGAATCTGATAGATTTTCACCTTTGGTTTGGGCATAAGAATCTCTCCAAGCACTGGAGCCAGAGATGGGACCAGTGCAAAAACTTCAGTATGACTAACCCCATAAACACTCTTGTTTTATGGACTCAGCTCTGTTTGAAATTTAGGAAAACAACATAAAACAGCCTGCTTGGGTTGCAGTTTTCTGTGTGCCTTTCAGAATCAATGCACTTCTCTTGGAGGATGCAGATGTTGTGCCTTGTGCATCCAGATGGATGGATATTTTAACGGCAGGTTTTATAAAAAAGGTTATTTTTTTAAAAAAAACCTTGTAATTTCTAAATGCATATATATTTTTTATTTTATTCAACATCTGACAGAAACAATTGTAGTCACTGAAATGAACAGAAATTAAAAAGAAGTATTCATGTGTCACCTGGGATAACAGAGCTTTTGTGATTTCTGACGTCTCTAAGGACCATCTGATGAAACCAAGAGGCAAGTTTAAACTAAGCAAAAAGGGATGTTCTTTCATGTGGACATTGAGACTGGATCCCCAAAGTATTTGGACAGATTCATGTCAGGAAAAGAAAACATTTGGTCATTTAAATATGTAATCTCTATATCCAACTGAAGAAGTCTCTAAGTCACCAGATGAGTGGTGACTGAAACCTTTTGCTAGGAGATGTCCTAATCTTCCTTAAGTAACTGCTGTGAGTCTATTGCAGAAGGGGTGATAATATCAATAAACTTTGTTGTGATGGAGTGCAGGTTCGTTTGTTCACATCCCGTGAGGAAGGCCAGAAATATTCAACATCTCATAGAAACAGGTCCTGTCATCCCAAAACTTCATACAGAGCAAGTTCAGCAAGAGGTACAAGCCCCAGTGGTGTCCATGGCATGATTTTTGGCAAGCACTTGTACATCTCTTCATGCATCTTGAGGAATTATAATTGTAAATCCTTAACATACAGGTTATATGTATTTAAAATCAATGATTTCACTGAGGTTAGGATGCCTTTTGGTGACAGCTTTATACCTTATAAGAGTATTAACAGAAAAGCTGCACAAACCTCCTTACCAGAGTCTCTTTCTGTTGCCAGCCTTTGATACTTTCTTACCTGGCTCCTGATTTTTCACATTGACACCTAAAATACGAGTTATCTGTGGAAATTACAGTTATTGCAGCATCTTTCTTCCATGGGCAGGGAGAGTGAGCAACTGGCAACCTGAAATAACAACCTGGTGTAATTTGGTTGTGCTTTTTTGATGCACTTGTTTTCACCTCCCCTAACCCTGTGCTAGCATGATAAGCATAATCATTTTCTGCCTTGTCCTATATTTGGGCCATATACTGGAATTTGATCCATCAGTCACCATTTGCTAAGGATAAGAAATGACTTTAATGCTGCAGACCGACATGTGAATCCCATCAATTTTTCCCTGTTTCATTTCTTCCAATAACCCAACCAATTGGCTTGAGCAAGCAATTCAGAAAAAAAAAATAAATGTAATAGAGGTCCCTCTTTTGAGAAAGGTACTTCTGTCCAATTGCTTTCATCTTGAGAATACAGCTCTGAGGTCTGTTTCAAGGGATGTCCTTCAGCAGGCAGCATGAATTGCAAAATCAGTCACACAAATGGACTACCATATATAAAAATAACCAATATATCAACAGGGCTGAAGCCAAGCAGCAGTTAAAATAACTGCTAGATCAGTAACACTAAACTTGCACCAGACAGATACATCTGAAAAGGGAAAGTGCAGGACATTTTTGGTTTGATTTATACTATTGCTTCATTTTTTATTCAAGATGTGAAACATTCTGAAAAGTAGATGCTAAAATTGAAGAGATTGTCATAACAAAATGAAATAGAGTGTAAGTGTAAAATTGATAGAGGGAATATTCCTGTCTCTAACGAGACAGGGTACAGTGGCTGAGGAAAAAATTGGGATAGTCTTGCTGGTGGAAGAACCTTCTTAGATGGGTGCTGCAAACACTGTTCATGCTCTGCAGGGTTTTCTGTCTTCATTGCTACTGCTTTAGGGGTCAGTGTTGCCCTGTTAGTGCAGGCATGAGACAGCAACTCCCTTTTAGGCTGAGCTGCATTTATTCATATCGGTGTTCCTAAAGTTTTCAAAGTGTTTGTTTGGAGAGTTCAAACAGGAGGATGGAGGGGTCGAAGTCAGGGAGGTAACAAGATAACCTGCACAACTGAAAGAAGGGTTGTGAACCTCCAGCTTTTTCTGAAATCCCAGTGCTAAACTTCCTATATAAGTGCGTTCTTTCCTGTTTGCGGAGAGACAATTTTGGTTTTTTCCAGCACAAACATCTTGTTCAAGGTTTTCATCCAAGTTCAGAGGTAAGAGGATAAAGATGGTCTCCATGACAATCTCCATGATAGCTGAGGCTTGAGAGACCCAAGCTCATTTCCCTGCTTCCTGCTGGATTTCCTGCATCATCTCTCAGTAACTCTGGGGAAGAAGTGAAGCTTTTACTGAATGCAGTTCATTATGCTGTGAGGGTCCTGGGCTGGAAGGATGAACAGAGCACATCCCATGGACAGCTGGGACAGTGTGCTGGATGTTGCCATGTGCTGGAGGATCTCAGTCCCGCTGCCTCTGAAAGCAAAGAAAGAGTTGGATAAGATCACAGAATGGCTTGAGTGGCAAGGGACCTTAATGATCATCTTGCTCCAGTCCCCTGCCATGGCCAGGGACACCTTCCACTAGCCCAGGTGGCTCCAAGCCCTGTCCAGCCTGGCCTTGGGCACTTTCAGGATGAAGGCAAATAGTATGAATCTCTGGTACATATGAGATGAGAATAACCTTGTCTGTAGATGAGTAATGGGATTTAATGACAGCATAGTTAACAAAAGACATATTTGATCTGCTTTACAGTACACAGACTGAATTCTCACTCTGCTTAAAGTAATTAGCAAAATTCATGCTGACTTCAGTGAGACCAGGGTTTTACCTATAATCAGCACAATAAATTATTCAAAAAATGCAAACCTGTTGCCTCAGCTAAAGATAATTATTTTATAAGTTGTTGCTACCTGGATAAAACTCGTGGAGGGAACAGATACCCCCTTAGGTAAAATACATGTGCAAGTGAATACAATTCTGGCTACACAAACAGTTGAGAAAGTTCAGACCTCATATGTCTTCAAAGCCCAAAGTGTTTGAGCTGCACTCAAAGTTCAGTATACATAGATATTGGATCCATAGATACAGCAGGTTTCATTCCAATGACTTAAACTGAATGCGGAAGCCCCTTTCTGAACCACTAATGACACCTTGCATAGCCTTGGGTTGATTCCCCGCTTTGAAAGACCTGAAGATGAATTTCCTGTAGCTCTATATTAATCTGAGCAGGTTTTCTGCTGTGCTGGCAGCTGCCAGGCCTGCAGGAGAGCTGGTGGTCCTTTGTATCAGATGGTTTTCAAGGGGTGAAAGCAGGTGCACCAGGATTCACACAGGGTGCCTGCAGACCCCACAGGCATCTGTAAGAGCAGAAATATGCTTTCAGGGTTTTGATAGCTTTAATTGTGTGAAATACATCAGAAATGTTTACTTGCTAATCAGTCATGTTTACTTAGCGATTGGTAATGTTTAATTAGTTATGTTGGTAAGGAGGGTGTCTTTTTAGACTCCTGAAAACAGGCTTTGAAGCCCCTGTGCTGCACTGCTGAACATGGATTCACAGAATTACAGTCATTTAGGTTGGAATAGAACAAGAAAAAACAAATAATTGAGTCCAACTGTTCCCAGCACTGTTAAGGCCACAACTAAACCATGTCCCCAAGTGCCACATCTATGTGTCTGGTATATCCCTTCAGGGATGGAGACTCCCTGGGCAGCCTGTTCCAGTGCTTGACAGTCCTTTTGGTGAAGAAGCTTTCCCTAATATCCAATCTGAGCCTTTCCTGTTCACAACTTGAGGCCACTCCCTCTCCTCCTGTTCCTGTTCCCTGGGAGCAGAGCCCGACTCCCTCCGGCTCCCCCCTCCTGGCAGGGACTTGCAGAGCCAGAGGGTCCCCCCTGAGCCTCCTTTTCTCCAGGCTGAGCCCCCCCAGCTCCCTCAGCCGCTCCTGCTGCTCCAGCCCCTTCCCCAGCTCCGTTCCCTTCCCTGCACACGCTCCAGCCCTTCAATGTCTTTGTTGTCATGAGGGGCCCAAAACTGATCCCAGGATTCGAGGTGTGAGCTCAGCAGTGACAGCACAAGGGGGCAGTCCCTGCCCTGGTCCTGCTGCGTCACTGTTCTGCACGCACACACATGCACAGCTGCTCGGAGGTGGCCTATGATTTGTGAGAGGTACAGGATGAGTGTTTGACTGGAGGACTTGTCAGGGCATCCCTGGAGACCTGCCTTCGCTGCTGGGCTCTGCCAGAGTTTCCCTGTCCAACTCCGGGCAGCTTCACAGCAATGCTTGCCGAAAGTTCCCAAGCTGGAGAGTACTTCTAAAAGCGCTGCTTCGCATTTCACCCCTGTTTTCCCGTTCCAGCCCCATCTCGCATGTCCCCCTTCCCACATTTGCCATCACTCTCCTCTGCTGGTCCGGACAAGCCCCCTCCGTGTCCCGTGTCCCGTGTCCTGTATCCCGTAACCCGTAACCCGTATCCCCTATCCCGTGTCCCGTGTCCCTTATTCTATATCCCGTGTCCCGTGTCCCTTATCCCGTGTCCCGTGTCCCTTATCCCGTGTCGCTCCCGCCGCCACCACGCGAGGGCGCCCTCGAGCCGCTGACCGACCGCGCTCCCCCCCGCTCCGCATCCCAGCTCCGCATCCCGGGAAAAACGGGATGCAATCGCCTCCCAGACCCGGCAGCCGGCCAGCGACAAGGTCACTCGCGTTTTTTCACAGCTGGGAACGACCGCAGGGGAGTTTTATACCCGCTCGTGGAGCAGCTTCGTTTTGGGGAGCACTGACATGAGGGAGGATGCCCTAAAACGTCATTACTCTAAAACGCAATATTGAGATGCTGCCATCCTCTCCTCATGACACTTGGCCGCAGGTCTTGACACTGGCCAAAATGCCGTGTCCGGGAGGTCCTGCTGAGTGTCAGAATATTATTTTCAGATAAACCCAGCCCCTGCTCTGCCCAGAGCAATCCAGAGGTGTAAACATACTTCAGGGAAAACTTGCTTTTTCTCCTGAAGTATTTTATCCTGGTATAGAAGCCCAAAGGGTACTTCACACTGCTGTTACAGCCTGCTGCTTTTATGAGCTGTGTACACTGCTGAGGAAAGATGTCACAGAGTAGACTAAAATTAAAAAAAAGGAGTGTTCTCTGCAATGCTGTTCCAAACTCCCACGGCATAGAGGGGGAGAAGGGATGGCACTGGAGTGGTTAAATCATGGTTAAGTACATAAATGGACTTGGCAGTGCTGGATTAATAGTTGGACTTGATATCTTAGAGGTGTTTTTTCATCATAAACGATTCTATGTTTCTATAATAGATGCCTTTAAAAGTCTGGGAATAACTAATACTTCCTTTGAAAGAAAAGAGTGGGGCAGTGAGGACCCACAAAGTCACATCCAGGACTATACCTGTGTGTGGGCACAGGAGGTGTCAGGTGGTAGCACAGCCTCCACACCACCCACCCGTGCTTTGGGGAAAATACACCCTGAGATCAAACCGAACAGCCAGGACAGGTGTGGAGAAAATATGTCACCCTCTGAGAGGGGAAGGATGCCGAAGAAGATTCCATGAAGGATGTCAAAGTCACCAGCACAGGTTTGCAGCCTGGCTTTGGAGCAGGTGAGCTGACTCTAAGGGCTGATAGGGGTATTCCCAAAATTCTGGAGCTGCCTTTCACTCTTCCTTGGTGTGGATCTTAAGAGCAAGTCAGGAAAGTGGTGGTGGGGAAGGCCTGTGATGAGGTTTGTGGCTGCTTCAGTCTGCAGGAGCTGAGTAGGGCCAGGTTTTATCACTACCTGGCTGATGAGTCCATAAATGACATTCTTCCCAGCTCTGAAATGCCATGTCCCAGCCAAGCTCCTGATCTGAGCTGCTGGGATTCCTGTTTGAGCTTCTAACACTGTCTTCCCAAATGTCGCCCTTCATTCCCAAATTTCACGCAGGACATGTACTCACTGTATAAAGTATTTACAGAACTCTTTGAATTGCAGATACTGTAAGAATTCCTTTTAAATAAAATAAGATCCAAAAATCATCCCAATTATACCTCGTTTTAATGTCTTTTATACTTCACCATGATTTCATAAAAAATCATGACAACTGCTTTCATTTTTTTGTAGATGATTTGCAGCAATTCACCCTACAGCGAGTGCCGTGTTCCTGGGGTTACAGTCTCTTACAGGTTTTTGTCTGCTCTTTATTGCTTCTGCGCAATTATTTCTTTGGTACAAGAGGTTAACTGAGTGAGATATAACCATATGAATGTTCCTGTGATTACTTGCGATGCCTAAAATATGCTGAGGGGGATTTCTCAGCATTAGGAAATTCTCTAGCAAATTCCAGCAGAAGTGAAGAGCAGAGAATTTAAATATTTTAGAACTGAGTGGCTGAGACCAGAAACACACACCCATCTAAAGAGTCAGGCAGCTGGGAAATACCAGGAATGTACAACTAAAATTACCCAGATCCCACGATTAGTGGCAGACTGGAGGCTTTTCTTGGGAATTCAGCACCAGAAGCAAGTACCTGATGGTGGCAGAGTGATGCTGTAGGACAGCAGGAGATGTGGGCTGTGATCAAACAGTGCCAGCTCACACCTGTCCCACCAGCCCCCAGTACAGAAACACTCCATACAGCAGATCACTCCTTTCCAGCCCTCTAGATGTGATGCAACTTTATTCTTGCATTGACACCATATTCCTCAGATTTTATCCCATTATTTTCCAGAGCTGGCTATGAACACAATTTTTTGCTTTCTTCTTTATTCAGACTTGCTGGTAACACCTTTTTCTTTTCCTGCCCCAAGCACTACTTTTTTCCAAATATCCAAAACCTTTTCTTGCTAACTCACAAAAGCCAAACCATACCTTGTGTGTTTACTCCTTGCTTCTCCTTTTGAGTCCTAGTTCAGGCTGGGAATTTTCAAATGAAAAAAAAAATTACAGTCTATCCTAAAATAATGCATGGAAACCAGGTGTTTTTGTTGGTTTTTTTTGTTTGTTTGTTTTTTGTTTTTTGTTTTAATAGCAAGATGTGTGGTTTCCCCCCCCACCAATAGTAGACCAAAGCAACTGAGCATCCATCTCACAGGCTATGAGTGAAATCCTTTCTAGCACAGAGGATCTTACACATCTTTCCCTTAAGGAATTATTTGTGTCAAATAGCTTCCTGATTAAACAATTTACCATGACTTTGTATATTCATAGTTTTCTTAATTAGATCAGTTGTTAAAGCTAACAATGTGCTGTCAAGATCAGTTGGAAGATCTGAGGCATGTTTTAGGCACACCTTTTCTTCTGGCTATACAAATGTGTCCCCAGTCTTGGCAGGTGAAATTACTGCAGTGAGTTTCTAGAGGGCTAAAAATAGAGAATATCCACAACAATGCCTGAAACATCAATTAAAGTCCCTTTTTGGAGAAATCTGTGCAGGGAAAAAAAAAGCCTGTTTTTGCAAAAAACATGTTTTTGAGCACTTAGGATGAGCTAAGAAGAGAAACTGCTACAAAACAAAAGCAACAAGCAAGAGTTAAGACTCTTTTCCATATGAATGCCGAGATTTTGCTTCAGATCTGGAGTGTCCATCCCCCCTCTCCAGTGTGATGTTTGCCACGGGCACATGAAAACCACATTAAATAGGGTAGATGTCATCATGTATTAACCTCCTGTGCTTTTCTCCACTCAGCAGCAATAGGTAATTGTTAGAGCAGCTTTACAGCCCCAAAACTGATGTGCTGAGAGGTGAGTCTTGCCAGTCACTGTAGCTTATAGGTTTTATCTCTGGTAGCAAGGTTTGTTTGTTCAGATACATCCTCCTTGATTTCACGTTTGCTGAAAGAAAAGTGATTACAGCAATGAGTTCTACAATCTCTGTTATTTAAAGGAACGTCCATTAATCCAGATAGTCATAGGCTCATTATTATCCCTGCTATTAACTGTTACTCTGTACCTTTTCCAAATCTACTTGGACATTTGCAAGCACTCTCTGCTGTTATGGGTGTTATTCAGCACCAGGACTGATGGTGCTGGGGGTGCTGCATGGTCTTGGCAGTCTCTGATTTGCAGCCCTTGCTCTTCGAGGGCTGTCACAGGGGCTGTGTGGCTCCAACACACTCGTAACCCTCACACTGGACTGTGATCCCTCCTCAGGCTTCTGTTGGCCAGTTCCAAGCCCCAGGAAGCTGTCCCTGAACCCAGCTGTCTAGATGTTCCATGTGGGCTTTTGTTTTGCTTATCTCTGGAGGTAAACGGGTTGAAGAAAGCACCACCCCCAATATTTGGGACTGTTACAGGGGATCCCCTTTAACCACAGAACCATAGAATGGCCTGGGTTGGAAAGGACCTCAAAGATCATCCAGTTCCAATGCCCTGTCATGAGATTGTCCCAGCTTCATTTCCAAAACAAATGGTGGCAAATAAAAAGAAAACATGGCTTGTAGGTCTCCCCAGGGGAAAAAAAAAAAAAAACAAAAAAACAAAAACCCAAACAAACAAACAAACAAAAAAACCCCAAACCATCTGGAGAGACAAGAATGGAGTTTTGAGGCAGAAAACTTGCTCATGTGAACAGCTGTGGGTGAGGAACCTCACACCAGAGGAGACCTGAGCCAGAAAATAAACATAATGTTAAATATTTGTGTTTGATAAGCTCCAGAGGAGACCTCTGTGTGACTTCCACTCCAAGGTCATTAAACAGCATGTCCCTACTTTTCTTCCTGATTGTCCCTTTCCATTTCACGTGCTCCTGGGTAGACCAATAGGTAAATTATTGGTACTCTTTATGTGAAAGGTGTTATAAATTGTACACAACCATTTAGTGTGATCATATTGACTGTGTAAGCTGAGCTTCTTGTGAAGCCTATTAAGTTACCTAAATTTAGAGAGCACTGTAAATCACATGAAAAAGAAATGACGTGGTGGTGATGCATCCCATGAAAACCATGGGTGAGAAATCATGCCCTTGATTATCAGAGATGAAATGCAAACTGTGTGCAGGCCAATGCCCATTTATATTGCCCAACACCCTGGTTTGTTGCTCAGGAAGTGGCAACATACGGAGCTGAATGTTGTCAGAGATGACAAACTGCAGTTCCAGAAGCAGCACAGGTGGTGCCTTTATGGGCATTAATCAACAAACTGAAAAGCTGAAAATGAAGGAGGAATATTATTATTATCATCATCATCATAATCATTACATAATGATAATATAGCTATAATAACAATAACAACAACATGCTTGGAGAGATTAAAGGCAAGGGGGCTTCTCTAGGGGGGAAGTTTTTGTGCTGTAGGCATCTTGATATGTGCTGAGGTGTGCAAGGCTCAGAAGTCCTTAGGCAAACCTGGTTAAAAAAATATTAAATATGTAAAACATAATTTGTTTTGATCAAAACTGGCTCTAAGCAAATGTTAAAAAGTTGAGCTAACAGTGTGAATGTTTTCACTTCCTGAAGGGTAGGCTGCAATAAGCAAGTTGCTGAAATAAAACACAATAATCTCATGACTTTAACAAGTTCTAAAATCAAAGGTGCACAAGTTACCTGCAACTGAATTAATATATAAAAAAAAGAAGTGGCAGAATATGCAGGATGAGGCACCAGATCTAACCAGATGATTGTGTCATAAAGCAATATTGGGAAAAAAACCCATAGTTTTTAAGAAATGGAAAAACAACAGAACAATCAGAAAAATGTCTTCATGCTGCATGTCATTAAAGAAGGGCATAAAATGAGAAGTGATAAGAGTAGAGGTTTTTTAAAGGCTTTGGAAAGGATTTTAATAAAAACAACAAAAGCTTGTTATGGCAGGTAACTCCAAAAAGGAAAGAAGCTGGATTATTGTGCAGAAAGGTTATTTTAGAGCTTGGAGATAATCCATATAAGGCCCAAACTTAATGGAAGTTCTGCTCCATTTTTTTTTCAGAGATGAGGACAACAAGCACAGGAGAAACAAAATAAATTAATAAAGTGAACAAGGGTATGAAACTGGAAATTACTTCCAACTGCTGCATAAATGCAAATGGTCTGAAAGAATTTGCATCAGGGAAAATGAAAGAGACTGGCCACAAGAAATGACATCTGACACCATTATTACTGAGGAATTTATCAAATTACAGACTGAATACTGCAGAGGAAAATAGCAAACGGCATAAAATAAGAAAAGGTTGGACGGGCCTTGGATCAACCTGGTCCAGTGGAAGGTGTCTCTGCCCATGGCAGGGGGTTGGACTGAGATGAGCTTTAAGGTCTTTTCCAATACAAGCCATTCTGGGATTCTGTGATTCAATGAAAGGGGAAGAAGCAGTGAACTTAACTTTTCCATTACTATCTCTGAGGAAAAAAAGGCCTATTTTCATGCTAACATATGAAATAATATCATAATGCTGGAAAAAAAAGAAGTTAACCACATCAGTAAGAGCTGTAATTTGCTGTGTCATTGGATGGACTGGATGTTGCAGTACATGAGGACATGAAAAGACCTTTGCAGATGGCACCATTCCTATGCATTTTCACACCAAAAGATCAGTGGATGTTTTCTTTACACAGCCAAAGCTCTCAGTTATTCACAATTTTTATTGATGTCCGTGTATGAAGCAAATTTGGAGTCCAACAGATCTGTCTTGCACTCAGCATATGCCCTGTCTTGGAAATTCTAATGAGTTACAGTTTCACAAATTGAGTGCACAAATACGTGGAAAAGCTCTCATGGGGATCCTCTGAGTGAGGTTGCTGGCAGGATGGATGAACAGGATACAGGTGCCACACAAGTCTCAATAAAAAAGATAAAACTAGCAGCAGTTCCTGCCAGTAGAAACACAGGGCAATTTTCAGCTGATCTTTCTCACCCTCACTGTAACTGTAGGGGAAGGGGAAGATGGAAGTCAAGGAGTCACAGAGTGAGATATTACTCATCGTGGCCATTGTAAATGATTTCCCCAGGGGCTGTAATTCCTTTGAGGAAAGTGCTTGTTCTAACTCATGTCACACACTAATCATGCCAATAATTTACTCTGCAGATAACTGCACTTCTGTGGTTTGCTTTCAGTCCTATTAGTCCTCTGGGGTGGAATGTCCCACTGAGTGTCCCACTGGGGACTCCTGAGCTGGCTCAGGCCCTGCCAAACCACAGCAGCTCAGCATTTGCAGGATGGGGCTTGGGGGTATCAGCTTCTCTCTGGTGACCAGAGACAGGACCCAAGGAAACAGCTGGAGCTGTGCCAGGGCAGGGTTAGGTTGGACCTCAGGAAAAGGCTCTTCCCCCAGAGGGTGGTGGGCACTGAGCAGGCTCCCCAGGGCAGTGGGCACAGCCCCAAGGCTGCCAGAGCTCCAGGAGGATTTGGACAATGGGACAGGGACAGGGTGGGATTGCTGGGGTGTCTGTGCAGGGCCAGCAGTTGGACTTGATGATCCTGGTGGGTCCCTTCCAGCTCAGGATATTCTATAATTCTGTGAACTTCTTTAAGAGGATGGGAGGCACTGTAGTCTGGATTTTGGATTTTGCAACAAGACAAGCAAGTCTTTCCAAGACAAATACTCAAAGTACTTATTTCACATTTTTCAGGAAGTTGGTGGAGACGCGATGACTCACCTGTGAGTTTCAGAAACTCATTCTGTTTTTTTGAGAAGAGCCCAACACTCAGCCTTTTCAATGTAATTTCCTGAAATAAGGGTACAGGAGGGGCAGCCTTGTAGGCATACCTGCATCTTGCTTTGGCAATCACTGCTGCCCACTGAGCTCCCTGGACTTTATTGCCTTTAAGACAGTGGAATGATCATGTTTTCAGACTCACGTTGTGGTGTGACCCGATGGTATCACAATGTCAGGTGTGCTCCAAACGTACCTCACAGCACACCAGCACTCACTGAGCTTCAGCAGAAATAGGGATGCAGAGAAACCAGGGGCAGGTGCAACTTTCTGCACCCACAATCCCAGAGATGCTTCCAGGCACCATATGAGCTCTGAGAGCAGAGGGTTTTCAGCTTGTAGATTTAGATTTAGGTGCCGAATTCCACCTGAATCCTTCTCTAGGTAATTTAATCCTGTATTGATTCTACCTTTCAGCTCTCTCTGCCTTAGTTCACCTGTAAAGCATTTCTGTCCTGAGGCTGGACAGCTTTTGGAAACAAGTTCTTGTTTCTTTGGTTTGCAGGAAATTAGTACAGCAGAGCCTGGAGAGGATTTCATGACTTCTTGGTCCTTGTTAAACCAGGAAGATCAGCTCAGAAACTCTGGTGCCTTTCATTTGTGCAATGTGAGCATAAAATATCACCAAACCAGAACATAACAATGTGGATGATTTCCTTGCAACAAACAGCTTGTTAACAGTGTAAAAATGCCCTTCAGTGGCCCTGCTGATTGCTGGAATGTTGTACAGTTGGGGAATTTGGCTTTAGAATCTCCCAGTCAGGTAAGAACCATGAAAATAAAGGAAAACAGGTAAGACTGAGCATTCAGGACAGACCTGTGTCAGGAGACAGGCTTGTTGCAGAGAATTAAAATCACAGTTTGTTCAATGTAACCAGACAGTGAGTATGCAGTCCTTGGCTATTTATAACTCACAAATAAGGCAAGCAGACAGCTAATATAGCCAGGGGCCAGCAGTAACAGAGCAGTGCAGCTTTATTAGCAAACCTAGGTGGACATGTCATTTGATATATCTGTGTGTGAAAGTATTTTTATCATCTGCATGTTGATAAAGGTCAGAGATGCTTTAAATATTAAATTAAATAAAGTTAAACCTTATTGAATAGTTGGATCCCTCAGGCACTGAGAGCCGCTCAGTGGCTTAAACATTAGCTGTAGAGAGAAGCGGGCTAATCCCAGGGGACTTGAGCCTATGTGGAAAAATCCAACACAGCCAGAGTTGCAGTAGTTAGAGAAAGAAACATATGGCACTTATCAAACAGTAGAGAATAATAGCTGCTTAATTATAAACTTCTGCTTGTGAACTTTTCCACACATGAGTTGAAAAGCCATTCAGTTCTATTAAAATACTACAATCAATATAATTAGATTGGGTTGTGATATCTCAGTTCCATTGGCCAGTTGGTCCCACCAGCCTGGTAATTGGCCAGCATGAACCAACCCAGCTGCAGCAGAGGTGCTGGTTGGTTTAGTACACCTGTATTTACGCCTTGAAGAGACAGCTCTGTGCTGCAAAAATAAAATAAAACAATCTGCCCCAGTCGATGACATTTCAGGTATTTCAGTTTACTCTTTGCTTCGCTGGGTTTCTTACCTGGAAATATTTGCAGTGATGTGCCACGGTTTGCTTTTGTGCTGCAGCCCCAGAGAGGCTGTGACAGCCCCTGGGGTGGCTCCTCTGCAGCTCCCACCACCCCTGGAGGAAAATCCCCCATCCCAGGAGAGCAATATGTCCCACAAGTGTCCCAACAGCATCAACACGTTCACTTTTCACTTTCGAAATGAATAGTTTGATTAATAGAGCTCTTTTCTGTATTTCTTTTAACAAAAAAATATGTTTATGAAGGAAGCCCGTCATTTGTTTGTCATTCTTCATATATTTAATTAAAAAAGAAATCAGTGAAAAGAAGGTTTAACCACTCCCGGAGGCAGCTGTTTTGTAAAACAGAAAAAAAGTAACAGTTTCTCCACTTAAATGTTTATGGTACAAAATTTTCAAGACACATAAAACAAAGGAGAAAAATTTAGTAATTAGTGTTTCCTTTGAAGGTTCAGCAATAATCATGACTCAGGTAACTCTGCCCATGGAATGATTTCTTTGTGCATGGGATCCCTGTTGGGATCAGCAGGGAAGGGATAAGTCAAGCAACCTTAAAAATACTAATTCTTTCAGGCATTTCTTATTGCTTACTCATCCCTGTGCTCAAAAGTAATATATTCTTTATGATGATTTAATTGTTGTGGAAAAGTTAGGTATTACTAACTATGATTTATCCTCCCTCTGGGTTATATTCAAGTAGGATGTTAGCTTCTGTTTTGGCTCCAAAATTTACCTTTTTTCAGGGAAACATCTATCCATCATGATTATAAATGCAAGACGAATTACTGTGCCACCCCCCCAAAAGATTTTCCTCACTAAATTAACTCTCAAATACCTTTAATTCCAGTTTTCAAAATTTTTTATTTGTAGGTATCAGTGAACAGATGTAGATTCCTCAAGAACCAAGTCAGTATTAACTCACTGCTGTATTATTTTAAAATAACAGGAATCATACAATTGCGGATTGGTTGAGTGGGAAGGGATCTTAAAGACCATAACATTCCAATCCCCTGCCATGGGCAGGGACACCTTCCACCTCCCCAGTTGCTCCAAACCCCGTCCAACCTGGCCTTGAACAGGAATGGGGCAGTCACAGCTTCTCTGCCCAACCTGTGCCAGGCCCTGCCCACCCTCACAGGGAAGAATTCCTTCCCCATATCCCATCTAACCCTACTCTCTTTCAGTTTGAATCCATTCCCTCTCGCCATGAGACCACAAGCCCTTGTAAATAGTCTCTCTCCACCTCTTCTGTATCACCTTTAGGTAGTGAAAGGCTGCACAGTTTACTTAGTGTTCTCCTTTTCATTTTTAATCTTTCCATCTATGTCCCTTTTTGATTTTTATCGCGCTGTTTGGAAAGGCAGTAGCAGCATAAATTCAAAAGTGTTTGTGTGCCTTTGAACTCCCCTCACACTTCAAATACAGAGACAGTGAGAAGACAAGCTCATATTGCCACAGACACTGCTGAGAGAGAGCAGGAAACTCTCTTGGAAGTTGGAAGGCAAAGATTTTCAGTTCTATTTCTCTTTGTGCTGGAAGGGAAAAGTCCTTTGACAAAATGATGTCAAGAGTGGCACAGCTTGTGACACCAGGCCTTTTCTTATGGACAGGTGTGCTTTTCACCCTCTTCTGCAGCAACATGAAATGAAACTCATCTTGTGGTAACAGTATCAGGGTGACCTGTGGTGATTACAAAATTGGGAGAAAATGAATTCCAGCCATCAAAGCAAAACTTTCCTCTGTGCCTTTCAGACAGGGCAATCTGGAAGAGTACAAAGCCTGGTGAAGGATGTGTAATTCTTGTTTCCATCGCGGCTTTTGATCTGAGTTTGCTGGGGAGTGTCACAGGGTTTTTGCATATTTAATTGGTCCCGGGAGAAAAGTTTTCAAAATCTCAAAAAGTCCACTTGAATGACAAAATAGCTTTGCATTTAGCTTATGCAAATCATTAACTTAATAGGGAAGAATATTATTCCTGTTGAAAAGAAGCAGTTTTACCTTCTAGAAGCAAAGCATTTCAGCCTGCATTGGCTGTGTAAGACTGGCAAATACAGGAGGATGTTACTGGAGGCAACAGTGCAGGGAGTGAGTGCAAACCAAGCTGGGTAAGAGTACAATGAGTATCATTCAACACTTTGGACTAAAATGTTATTACCCACTTTAACATTTCATTAACCATTCAAAAGTACATATTTCCAGTTACCTTTCCTGTAACAGCAGACATCAATTTTTCTAACCTAAGTTAATCTTGCTTATCATTTGTCTTCTTAAAACCAGAAATAAACCCAGCTCACATTCTTAAAATCACAAGCATCTCTTGAAATGCTCCATTTTCAGTGTCTTTGGAATAATTATATTCATCCAAACTCATTCAGTTTCTTTTCTTTTTTTGGAACAATTGATGAAGTTCTACTGGAAAATATGTATTCCCTTAGCTGAGGACAGCATTGGTACCTTCTTTAATTCACATTGTTTTGGCAATGGCAAACCAGGATATTTCCAATGTATAAGGAATGTTTCATAAACAGGCGTGAAAATAAACCCATTCATTCAGAGAGAAAAGAAGTGTTGGGACTGTGAGTAGGTTTCCATCCCTCTGAGTCAAATGTTCTTCAGCTTAGGCCAAAACAGAAGCACCCCCCTAGAAAAAAAGCAGTCTCTTTATGCATCACCCACTAGTACTTGTCAAAATTAATTGTATATTATGTATTTAGGAGAAAAGAATAGCCAGATATATGCAAACAGCTCAGGCTAATTTAAACAGAAATAATTAATCTACCTCAGAAAAATACAAATCACCAACCTGCTCATTTTTTTTTCTCAAAGCTTTTTATAACTTTACAAGAAGAAAAATTCCAGAAGAGCAATCAATAGCTGCAGATGCAGCTGCCTAAAACATGAAGAAAATAATTTATTTCTATGTGCCTCTGACATTTTTCTTGGGTAAGAAAGTTATTTAAGCTTCACAGCACAAATATCAAGGCTGTAGGATCTACATATTTCTCTGATAGACTCATTGTGTGTTTGACTCTGTGACATGAAGCAGAAGAACCAGGACAGTCTTTTTGGCCCATCCTTTATATATACTTGCTAATTTTTTTTAAGAGCAATGGTTTGTCTGCTTTCAAGTCTAAAAATTCCCATACTGTCAAGATATTTTTCCTGCTTTGCACTGGTCACTTAAAAGATATGATCCATCCACTTGCATAGCAGAACTCAGGGGTGCCGGCAAGGAGGAAAGGGTAAGATAAAAGGCAGACAACTATCTTTTCTATCTTGAGCAATATTTGGCTACAGACTTACTGGAATCAGCTGACCACATTGTGTTGTACAGATAAACCAGAAATTTGAGTACTGGAAGTATTTGCAGCCTGGATCTACGTGGGTTTCCATGAACCAGTCTATACTCCCAGTGTCCCTGAAAAGTCTTTACTCCTCGGAGTAAGGCTATAGTGGCTCCATGGAATGGGAAAGCAGAGATTTTTTTTTTTTGCATTACCCAGAAGGCTCCATGTGATGAAGTTTGCACTCCGGGTCATGCCAGATTCTTGGAATGTTGGTCTGTACGTGCCACAACTCCTCTGGAGTTGAACATAAAGGACCAGAGCCGCAGGGAGTTGTGCAAATCACAGCTTGCTGCTCTCCCAGGCTTGGAACAAGGAAGACAGTGAGAATATCACTTGTTCCCCAGATGTCTGCGTGACATATGGATGAGCTGGGCTCTTGTCCAGAGAGACTGAAGCGGGAATCTCCAGCCAAAAGAGAGCTGGAGGGCAGTGGCTCCTCTAATTTAATAAAGACACTGCACAAATGCAAGGCCTAGACCCCGTTAGGTGATGTGAAACAACTCTCTGCTCCTGGGGGGGTGTCAGTGCCTGTGACCCCACATTATTGGGCTCCCAGGTGCTTTCCTGGACTACAGGCAGGATGGTTATTCCCTCCTTTCTCCCACTGAGCTTCACTGGCCCAGTTGGGAACTGGGAACATGAGTCAGAGTCCCCAGCACACAAGTGAGACAGAGCAGTGAGTGCCTAAAACTTCAGTGTCTTCTGGGCACTCCTAATAAAAATTCCCTAGTGAGAAGCCCAATTGTACACATTAATTTTATCTCTCTGCCACCTTTGCTCACCGTGAGCCTTTACAACCCCTTTCTTCAGAAACAGTCATGAAATTACCTAGTGATACAAGAGTTTATCAGAGTTTCTTTTGCCCAGACATTCATTAAGGATCAGTAGGAGGAATTACAAAGGTAGCTGGGAGGAAAATCTTGGCTTTATTCAGGCAAGCAGATACAGATGTTTTTACAAGCTGCACACAGCTGGCATTGTGTGTATATTTATATATACACATGTGTATACATATAGAGAAACAAAATAAGATGTGCCAGCGACAACCCTCAAACACACTGAGGACCACTGCATTCAAAATGTCCTCATGAAATGGCAAGCAAGGCTGCCCAGAAGCAAGGGCAGTAGCTCTTGGTGAAGTTCCTGAACACACAACCAAGGGATCCTAATTCTCATCTGTGATATGGCAAAGCATTTTTATTTTATTTTATTTTTTTTTGGCTAGGGTTTCCTCAAAAATCTTCATCTCTGCCCATGAATAGACTGTAAGCTCTTCTGAGCCAGGAATCTCTCAAAATTAGCAATACTTACTGTGATTTCAGCCATTCCTCTACTAAAATCAGTACCTTCTGAGATACCAGTCAGATTTCTGGGAATCCAGACTGGGAAATATTTCTTCCTTTGGATGGGCTGTTGGCCTGAAGCTGTAAGGAATGGTGTGTCCAGCAGTATGGCTTCTGTTGTCATGGGTATGTTCATGACAAAGTTTGGTCCTAATGAGAAACAAAATTATTGCAGCCACTGTCTACCAGCACATGCACCCCAGGGATGTGTGACTTGTCCCAGGAATACGGAGAAAATCTGGGGAAGATTTCTGGGGAAATGTGTCTTCTGGGCTCATACACACATGTCAAAAGCCACATGCAAACTCCTGGAGGACCCCCAGCTTCTTGGGACCCCAATGGGTATAACAATATCCACAGGGATATAAATAAGGAAGGCATTTTATCCCAGAAATGCACACAAAGTAGATACTTAATAAAAATAATTTAAAGCAGCAATAAAAATACATGATAAAAGCCCATTCCAAATCCGAATCATTCTCCCAAACTGAAGACCAACCACAGACAAAACTAATAACTAGAAGCAATTTATAAGGAACTGAAAACATCATGAGAGTTGGGGGAATAAAATACATTTTGACTAGAACAATATAATGTTATTGGCAACACAATGGCATACAAGCCTCTGGAGGTGTCATGCTGTCTTCTTTGATTAAAAGCTTGAACAGAAGCATGAGTATTAATTTAGAAAAACTGTTTATGTCTTCTGTCTCTCTAGAATATTATTAATTGGAGTGTGCAAAATTAGGTCTTCAGAGCTCTTGCAAACTACTGCAAGCAACTAGTCTTTCCAGAGAAGAATAAAGCAAGGATTTTCAGAGGATTTGGGAGAAGTAATTAAGTTCTGTTACTTGCAAGTGTGTTTGTTTACAGGAAAAACTTCCCTACAGAAATGGACACAGTTACTTTTCTTTGTTTCTCTCACAAATATTTCCTCAGGGATGACTAGAAAGATTAATTAATCTAATTAATCCTAAGGAAGAAAACATCTCACTACTGCAAGAGACCCAAAAATTTGAACTAGCTGTCTCAGATCCTCAGGCTCTTTGGCTTTTGCATCAATACTGTCACCCAATCGGAAGGCAGGAGATAGCTGAAAAATTTGCTATTTGCAACAACTTCTTTCTTTGTGCTGGCTATGGAGGTGAATTCTGCTTTTAAATGAGTTCATCTAAGACAGACACACTCCGCTCTGATCTTTCCTTTAGTCATGGCATGGGATCTATGATTAGTTTTATTCCAGAGTCTTTGGTGTTATGGGAATGGACAAAGTGCTTCACATTCATCCCTCCTTTTAGGCTTCAAAATCAACACCCACCATTCTTTTTCTACCTTTTTTTCCATTTTAATCCAACACCATCCTTCACATGCATCTTGATACTTTAAAAGGATACAAACCTGGGGCTCAAGGACAGAAGGAAAACCCAAAAAGCATTGCATGGTTTGTGCCATGGAGCTCTACTCCCTTATGACTACAAAAGCAGGACTCAAGGGAGAGTGATGGTCACTGAGAGATCAGACCTAGAGAACAGGAAAAAGGTGAAAGTAGGAATTTGGAACCAGCAGTTTTTAGCTCAGTTTGCCTGGTTTTACACCAAGACACTGGCCCCAGGCAGAAAAGAATTTCCACTATTCAGAGGAACTTCTTAATTATCTATAAAACCAGATTTCCCACAGCAGAACTACAAGAGTCGATGAAAAAGAAGAATCTTTATTTCCCTCTCTTTCTTTTCTTTGTTTGGATAAGCAGCAACAATATTTAAATGCCAGTTTTAACAGTCTCTTTATTTCTTAAAAGAGTGGCCTTTTGTTTAAAATCACAGACAGGGCCGTCTGGGTAGCATCTATTATTTTTATTTTTAATAGAAATCTTCTAATCCTTCTCAGGAAGATATCAGCTTTGTCAGTACAAGAGAATGCAGGGGTCACCTTTGGCCCTGATGTCCATCATCTGCAATGCCAGCCAGGAGAGCTGATTCATGGATTGTAATCCTTCCTCCTCCTTCCTCTTTGGGTGGGCAGGCCCTGGCACAGGTTGGGCAGAGAAGCTGTGGCTGCCCCATCCCTGGGAGTGTCCAAGGGCAGGTTGGACGGGGCTTGGAGCAAGCTGGGCTGGTGGGAGGTGTCCCTGCCCATGGCAGGGGTGGGACTGGACAGTCTTGAATGTTCTTTCCAACCCAAACCATTCTATGATTCTTCATAACTGTTACTCCAGGACTTAACAAGAGTTACTTAAATGTTAAGATGATTAAAATATTGAGTTAGAAATCAAAGAAACATGCCAGTGAAATCAGGATGCTTTGAAGAAAAATGGGACTATGTTGTGGTCTAAGCACAATCAAATTATTCCCTAATTTTCACAGGAGTCTCTCAAGGGAAGCTTAAAGAGTCAAGCTCTGCAAATCCATCAAAGTGATGGTATTTTCCCATGAATAAGGGTTAAAATATTGAGACCCCAAACGTGCAGCTGATGCTGAGCAGAAAAGCAGTGGATGGAAGCACGATGTGTGCTCAACTTCTAGCTAAAGTCATTACACTGAAAGCAAAGTAGCTCAG
Organism: Acropternis orthonyx; assembly: GCA_035583155.1. NCBI lineage: Eukaryota > Metazoa > Chordata > Aves > Passeriformes > Rhinocryptidae > Acropternis > Acropternis orthonyx. The sequence goes on from JAWWEU010000160.1 coordinate 32,713,108, forward strand.
GGAGTGCCCCTGGCCCAAATCCAATTTTCATACCAATGTGTTCCTGAGAGTGCGAATTACTGAAAATTTGCCAATCCAAAGGTAATATTCAGGAAAGCCTTTCCAGTAAAAGTGGAAGCAGCCTTTCAGTTAGAAGTGCTGCTCTTCCAATAAAGTATACGTGGAGTAAACTGTACATAATTTCAATAAATACAACAAAGTACAAAGAAAATGTACTTGTAAGAATATGGGTAAGAGGAATTGCATTCTGGAGCTGAGCACATGAAAAGAAACCCTTTTGGAATCCTTGTTCTCCATCTGAGTCAGAAGCAAAATAAATCTTGGTGGGAAGAAAAGTAACTAGTTGAGTATTACTTGTAGAAAGGGGGAAGATTGGGAATGCTGTGAGATCATAAATCCTAGGCAAAGCCTAAAGTTTGTCTGCTGAAGTTACTTTTCCCACATAATAATTTCACTTCCCATCATATATGACATATTTGCCTGCCTCCTTTCCTGCCAGATTCACTCCCATATCTCTGCCTGTCTATCCCCACATGAGATGACCTGGCTGCTCAGCTCTCAGGCATCTCACAGGTCCCACGGAGAAAGGCTGTGCTGAAGGTGTGCCCTGCAACGTGCCCTTCCCTCTGTGAGTGCATCTGCCTCACCAGCCTTTGGTGGAGTTCTCTCCAGAGGTCAGAAACTTATTGCCTTTGATATTAATTAGTGATTCACTTTCTAAATGTGACAGGCCAATGCATAACTAGATCCAGTGTGCCTTGAATGTGTGTGTGTGAATACCTGAGCACTCGCTTTACCCCACAGGAGAAAGTTTGTTGGCACCATCTGGAAGTTGAGAAAGTCCCCCAGCCCCAGCCAAAGTCTTTGCTACAATCTAGAAATGATGCTGTAAAAACAGTATTTAGTGCTCCAGACCCTTCACTAACTCTGCTGTGGCTGGCACAAGGAATTCCAGTAACAAAAGAGCACGTTTCTCAGTGAATAAGGAAAAGAAATTGAAAAACCCATAAATCTGAATTAAAAAAAAAAAATCAAGCAAGGTTTAACTAAACTGCATGTTTTCCAGTCATCAGCTCTTGATGATTTACTAGCTGGAGACCTAAAAGAATAAAGCAAATATTGCTAAGGGGCAGCCTGGTGATGTACTGGTGCAGGCTGGTGTAGGGCACGTGTGGGGTCTCACTGGGCAGGGGCCTTGGCTCAGAAGGGCTCCTGGGGCTGCAGGGCAGGGGGTGAGCTTGGCAGTCCCTTGAGAACCCTCCTAGAGCTATAACTTTATGATGTATGAGGGTATATGAGGCTAAATTTGAGACTTCATTTGTAGGTCAGGAGTGGAAGGATTGTTCTAGGAATAGGACTTACACTGGGAATATGGTTATAAAATGGGCATTATCTAATTATTGAAAAAAAGCAAAATATCTTGAAAGACAAATTCATTAAAATTCTGATTAAACCCAGGGAGTGCACATACAAAAAAAATGGCTTTGATGCGACTCAAACCTATAAATGTGAGTGAATGTTTCGCTTTTGCATAGGTCTATTTCTTTGGCCAATTCAGGTGGGAATTCCAGAACAGAGGAATTGATTCCATGTGGATGCTCAAGTACCACCAGAGCTCAGCATTTAACTGAGTTGTTGTTAGGCATCATATCTGTTCAAAAGGAGAGTTTTTTTGAAAACTGTATTTGGAAATCAAGGAGTCTGATGTAAAAGGAAGTCTTATTTCTATCAGTGCAGTTTGATTGCTGAGATTGGATTTGGTGCCTCATGAAATAAGAGAAGTCATTTCTGCCTCGAGAAATATGCATGTTAACTGGATATTGCTTCGAATATTTTAATATTCTGGCTGACACTTCTGTTCCAAACAAGTAGAAACTTCCCTTTAATATGGTAGTTGATAATCTGGCAGCTGATGGAGGGAGACTGATGAAAATTGTTTCAGAGGAAGATTGTTTCGAAATGTGATTAAAGTGTTACCCTGGGATTTATAAACCCCAAATAGTCTCAGTTCAAGTGCTTTTGTTTCCAAGCAGACAGGAGGTGTTGATGACTGGCCAGGACTGTGTACTGATCCCAGGCTTGGGGTGGGGGGCACTGGATGCTTTTCCTCCTGTGCTGTCAGGGAAAATGAAGCCTCTGCAGACGCCAGCAGTGCACATGTGCTGCCACCAGAATTACACAGATGTGATTGTCTGCTACCCTATAGACATTTCTTTTGATGATGCCCCAGAAAGAGAATATAGTTCACTCCCTCCGGGCTACACAGAGCTAACTGGGATGGAAAAGAGTGAGCAAAGAAGTGGAAAAGAGTCAGCAGTGGCGAAAGAGCGGCTGGCATCCCCAGGAAGCAGAGTGCCAGGCAAGGAAGGCTCTCCTGAAACTGCCCGAGCAGAGGGCAGCCAGCTGAGCTTGTTAAAGGCACGTTTTCTGATGAATAAATACTGTGCCTGTCATTTGAAGAGGTAATTTTTCCAAGGGAATGCCCTCATCCCCTAAGACAGGGATTGAAATGCTGCTCAGGGAGGGTGTCCCAGGGCTGTGCAGCGTTTCCTTCCTTCCTTCCCAGCTGAATCAAGTCCTCTAATTGGAGAGGACATGATTTCAGTGTGGGTATGGCTGGGTATCCTCTGCAGTGTGCACTCGAGCATCCAACCTTTCTGCTACAGTTTGAATCATTTCATGATACTTCTATTATTAGCAATACCTGACCAGAGCAAATAGAGCACATCCTTTTAGTGGAATTGGTTTTGCCCTTAATCTGTTGGTTTATTTATTTGAGAACACTCCGGCTGAAGGAACTTATTAAATAATAATGCTGGGATACAATCCTGAAACAGCTGGCATAGTGTGTTCTTAAAAACCTGACAGCATCCCCACGCTGCAATACACTCAACTTCAACATTCTAATGGATTTAAAAAAAATCACCATGTGTGCTTTCAGATAGGATTTATTCCCAGTTCGGTGGGTTTCACTTTCTCTTCATAAATTTGCTTATGATCTTGCTCAGCATGGTAGACATGACTTACCTGAGTGCTGCACAAAGAAACTAATATTGGATTTCTGTGCCCCCCCCCCCCCAAGCAGCCAAAAAGAAGGAGCAGGGGGCTGTGAAGGATCACGAGTGAGGGGAAGACAAGTTGTGTGCAGTGTGGGAAGAATTCAGGAGCACAGAGATCCTTCACTTCCCTGGCTAAGGCGCTCGTGCAGCTTCACCCTGCACCACCCTCACTGCTGCTGTGTGCTTCCACGATTATCAGGGGGGTTGGCATTGCCTTGGCAACTGAGCAAGAGGCTTCTTCTTGAAAAAATTACCAGGTTTATTTCTTGCCGGCACAATTTCAAATTGTGGGAGCAATTTGGGTGCCCAATCTAAATGTTTGTGCTATTTCAGTCCTCCTGGACTCCATCTGCGGCCACCTGAGCTGTCCCCCAACCCACCACAGCCCCGAAGAAGGTCTCAGTCACCCTGAAGGGTGAGAATAGCACTAGATGCCTGTATTCGAGTCATTAAATAGTATCTGGCAGCCTTGCTAGCACAGAAGAACAACTGGAACTGAGTAAAAGTATGAGAAAAAACTAAGCTAAGCAGCATTGAGCCTTTCTTGGAATAGCCAAGGAAGTCAATAGCTTTCAGCAATCTGGGGTAAGGGCCAATTTACTTGGGTGTCCCCTGCAATTAGGAGGCTTTTTCCCTTGTTCTGAAGCTCTGGCAAGCAGCTGAGATGAGAGATCCTCTGGTTTGAGGGACTTCCTGACGCTTATGGCTTTTTTCCTGTGCTATCTTTGTATGACAGCTCAGCCCTCTGAGTACATTTCCTTAATAATCTTAGTGATAATAACAATTTCCCGAACTTAAACAGAGGTAAGGGAGAATCAAGGCAAGAAGATGCTGCCTTTGAGATCAAAGCTCTTCTCTTTCTCTGAACTGTAGCACTTGCTACTTCTTTCAAGGGCTGGGTTATAATACCTGTGCTCAGATAACACATCATTCCTTTCTGCCCCAAAGTGGTCTCTCTGCAGGAAATGAAACTGTTGGTTACCCGTGGCATTTTCACAGCAGCAGTGCTCACTTCTCCAGCAGCACCTGCACAGCTCACGGCTGCCACCACTGTCACTGCACTGCAGTGGGACCAGCCCCAAATCACAGGCACCTTGCAAGTGTGAAAAATCCATCATCACTCTCTCTGCTTAGGTTGGGATTTTTATGGGAGTTTCCGTAGAACCAGACAGCCTAAATCCGCTACATTTCGGTGGGATTTGTGTGTCTGATTCCCATCAGCTCTTCTGACAGTCCTCCCCTCTGTTCCTGCTGCAGCCAACTCTCAGCAGCCCTAAGCCTTTCATCTAACTTGGCAATTACCACACTATTAGCACCATTTTCTAGAAAATCTCATCCTGCATCGAGCTCCTGACAGATAACAGTAATATAATACTTCATAACTTCATGTATACCTTATAACACTTGCAACAAAATAAAATCATTCACAGCTCATTTGGGCAATCTCACCCTTCTGGAGCACACAGAATAAAGTTACTACAGAAGTCTTTAAAATTGGAGTGTGTATGTTTACAATGTGTTTGTAAATAAGGAGACCATATAAACAAAAGAAGCCTTGCGCAGATATTTCTAGCCTAGCAGATTTAAATCCACATCGCTTCCAGCTTACTACCACACCTCTCCAGAATCTCTCCCACGTCCCCTCAGCTGGCTGCCTGCAGGGTAGTTTTCCCAGAGCTCTCCTCACAAAGATTGACCAAGTTTTGGGGGTGGGGTGTAGGAGGCAGAGCTGAAAACGCAGAGTGAAGCCACAGTAATGAAAGCTGCTGTTAATGAGTGATGTGCAGTGAGGGGTGAGATGTGCTGCCATCCACTCCCACCCACCCGGTGATGTGCAGCCCTAGGTGTGCCTATAGAGTGTTCCCAAAGAGGAGAGATTCAGGCAGGGCAGAGCCAAGACCTCTCATCCCTCATTATATCCTTCCTTTGGCCCCATACATATTTATTACTGCTGCACTTCATGGGAAATGCTAATCCAGCAGTAGCCAGGCTGGGTTTGGAGGGCAGATCCCCTCCCTGTTGTTTTGTCACCTGTATATAGGGGTTGTATTCTCACAAAGTCATCATGGGACAATGAAATCACATCACATTTAGAGTTGTTTTCGTGGCTTTTGCTGGGATATTATCTGGGTTTCATAATCAAACAAGCCTGGCATAGCTGATCTTGCACACAAGTCTGTGGCTTGCCACAAATATGAACAGCAAATCATGGCCTTTTTTTGCATTTTGTTTTTTCTGTATGTATTCTTGAAGAACCAGGACAACAAGTGAGCACTTTGCAAAGCACCTCTGTGGTCTGGGGTGAAAAAGGGCTTTTCTATCCTTTGTGTGAGACCACCCTGGAATACAGTTTCGTGGCATCATATCATATCACAGAATTACAGATCGGTTTGAGTTGGAAGAGACCTTAAGGACCACCTTTTTCCAACTCCCCTGCCATGGCAGGGACATTTTCCACTTGATTTCTCCATTTCTGCACTCTCTCTCCATAACCAAGTCTGTCACACCAGAATATGGAGTTAATAAACACCAAGTGGGATGCATTTGGAAGGGAAAAAACCTGTGCCTGGCTGAAGTCAACACTACCCATCCAGTAGCTCTGCAGGCATCTCATTTCTGCTGGTGGTACTGACACATCTCCCCTCACTCTCTGAACCAAAATGCCCCTGTGTTGCAGGGCTGGAGGCCAGGTTTGCCCCAGGGATGGTGCTAGAAATGAGTTTGACCCTACCCAGGGCCAGACAGGGTGATATCCAGCACTGCTTCCCGCCCACCACTGGGAAAAGGCTCCAGGTTTCCAGAGCTGGCAGAAGAGCCTTTAGCAAAGCTTCCAAAGTTGGTGATAAAAAGTGTACTGTTAGCTTAGAAGTTTGCTCACAGCCCTGCTCTCCATTAGCAATTAACACTCCTCCCTCCTGGAGAAGAGTTAATGATTCCTTCTCAGGGGCTGACATTTCCCAGTCTCCGTAAGTTGCTCTCTGTGGGCGGAATGCCACGAACTGTTAGATTTCCTCCCTAAAGTGACTTGTCATTGAACGAGCAACAAGGGCAACAGGCAGTCAAGAGATTTGCCACTTACAATTACCACATCTCCCCCCCTATTTCTGTATCCAAATCCATCTGGATCAATCTAAATGTGTCTGACTTGCTCTATACGCAGTAGTCCATGACACCATCCCTGCTGCACTGCACGGGTTTTCACCCACAAGAAGCAACTGATAAATAAAACAGGTATTTCTACCCAGTCCTTATACTACAAACACAGGACTTATTTTGCTTATATTGAGTGATCTCATTTGATGGCACATAATACCTGTCCTTTGCTGTGTTACAGGAGCTGAGTGGAGTGCGGTGTTTTGCTAACACCTTCTCACTTCTTGGGAATGACCTGCAGGCAGTTACAAAGGTGCTGACCCCAAGACTGATTCACACACATCCTTTAAAAGTGACTTCACCAGAGTTTTCCACATCTTAGACTGTGATAACTGAGGTCAAAAATGGGCCTTTGCTCTTCTGAGAGTGGAAGGATGTAAAAGCATTCCTTCTGTGGGAATCATAGAATATCCGGAGCCGGAAAGGACACACAAGGATCATCAAGGCCAACTCCTAGCCCTGCAAAGGACCACCTCAGGAATCCCACCCTGTTCCCCACCATGGGAAAGAAGAGAATGTGTGAGGAGGAGTCCAACAGCACCGATTTCTGCACTTTGGGCACTCTGATGCCTTCCTTTGGGATCACTCCCTCCTGGGCATCCTTTTGCTCATGGCAGCCTCTCCAAGTCCGTGATTAATCAGTGACGTCCATGCCTGGTGGCTGCTGCACTGTTTGAGCACACCTCTTGGTCTTTTGCAGGGAATTAAGTAATTTTTGAATTCCCCTGAATTCAGATTCCGAGAAAATCCTGGTTTTACTGGGAAATACCGCATTCCTGGAGACTTTGAGAAATGTCATATTTGTGGCTCATTTAATCTGCATATTTGTATTCGGAGTGATATTGTATTAGGTTATTTTCATTCCAGATAAACACATTATTATTGTATCTGTACCCTGTTTCTACATCTCATCTGTTGTTACACCAGGATTTTTACCTTCCTTATATTTAAGCTTTCAATTTATTACTTAGCACACTTTAGGGGACTTTAAAAATAATAAATATGGGTACAACAGATGACAGGAAACAAATTCAATCTTTCTTTGTGTTTTATTTAAATTCATTTTATAACCAGGGAGCAAGAGGTTACTGTTAGTTAGAACACGATGCTGGGTTTGTTCAGATTTCTTGGTGCAGACATTCATCCAGTTACATTTATTTAATGTGCTAAATGACCTTTTAAAAGTGCTTTTGGATGTCATGTAGAATATCAGCAACACATTTTAGAACCGCAACAATGCAAGTTCTTTCTCTTTGTTACTTTTGCTAAACTAAACATGCTTGTTATACTTATTCTAACAGTTCTTTGAATCAGCTACAATATCTGTTTTTTAAAAAAAAGAAGATATTACATTTTTCAGTCCTTCCAACCCATCTCGGGTGTTAGAAAAACTAAGGGGCTAGCTGAGAGTTAATCTGTAATTTCACTTATTTGCCTAAAATTTTCCTGTTCATAGCTGAAGTGACCTAGATATTAGCCGTATTCTTCCACAATTTGCTTCTAAAGCTGAAAAATACCTGGAGAGTATAGACAGAACACCAAACCCTAGGGGTGTTTAAGATGAATTACACTGGATGGAAAAGCTTTAACATAATAGTGTTTCAGAGTATGGAAGCAAAGAAAGACATAGGGGATAGATAGGCAAAATAAAGAAAAAAGTAAATTGCACCAGGCAGTGCCCCAGGGTGTTAGTTGAGGGTTTTGCATTCCTTTTGATTTCTTTTTCCCTTTTTAAGTGAAAGCCTTTTTTCAATTTTTCTTTAAATCCAAACAGGATACTATTCTTTATAAAAGCTCGTTTTAAGGAAGGGGGAAAAGCCGAGAATGGAAAATCTCCAGTGACAGAAGCTGAGAGACACAAGGCCACGCAGGGACTGTGAAACCTGATTGTGCCTCCCAGCCCCACAAAATCAGGCTCTCCTGCAGCTCCTCACACCACTGCTGATTCCTGCTGTGGCCATTGCATCACATAATGGAAGAGCAAGGACATTCATTTGTGACTCTGCTCAGTGCTGAGCTCTGTGACAAACACAGTATTGCTGGGATTTGCCGGCTTTGCTTTACTAGTTGGAAGCTCAACAGGAATAACAATTCATATGGGCATGAGAAATGGGGAAAAGTGTGATGGGAGACCCAAATGAGGGAAAGGAAGAACTGAGTGTCTCTTGAGGAATAAGGGGTTGGTGTTTGTGCGAGGGCAAAGGTGTCCATCAGGTGCTGGAAAATATTGTTCCCAAATTTGTGAAAAATTCAGATAGCGACTATCAGGTTTAAACAAAGCATACAGATCAGGAATGGAGCACCTCTCCTATGGGGAAAGGCTGAGACAGCTGGGATTATTATCCTGGAAAAGAGAAGGTGTCAGGATGACCTAATTTCAGCCTCCCAGTACCTGAAGGGAGCTGCAAGAAAGATGGAGAGAGACAATTTATATGGGCCTGGAGGGACAGGACAAGGGAGAATGGATTCCCACTGCCAGAGGGCAGGGTTAGATGGGATATTAGGAAGGAAATCCTCCCTGTGAGGGTGGGCAGGCCCTGGCACAGACTGTCCAGAGAAGCTGTGGCTGCCCCATCCCTGGGAGTGTCCAAGGGCAGGTTGGACGGGGCTTGGAACAACCTGGGCTGGTGGAAGGTGTCCCTGCCCATGGCAAGGGATGGGATGGGATGAGACTTAAGAGATGAGACTTCCAACCCAACCCATTCAAGGATTCTATGGCCAAGCCAACCACTGGGATATTTTCCACAGGCTTGAGGGGCAGCTGGACCAGGCCATTCCTGCTAATATGCCCACGGTGCTGTACAATGAGGGACATCATTCCTTCCAGTGCCCTAAAAGTATCTTTTTTACCTTCCATGCACTCTTTTATTGCAGTGAAAAATGACTGTGACACTTCAGATATAATTGCACATTTCACCAGGTGGATGGTGTGGATTGCAGTGCTCTGTAGTGGATTATCCACACAAGAGGGAAGCACTCACAAATATTGTTCCTTGATATCTATAAAAGCTGGGAATATTTTAAGCACACCTACTCTTCATACTGATTAATCCTTCAATACAAATTGTTGGGTAACACTGACAATTAGTTACTTCAACTCTGGTTTATTTCCTTCAATTTAGACAGTTACACATAGATACAAAGTTCGATAATTACACTCCAAATGGGAGTTGTACCGTAAACAAATGAGATAAAATGTCTAAAATGATTAGCAAATCTGCATAAAGCTTTCTTTAAATGCAAAATATATTTTTCATTACTGTGTAATTATTCATTAAAAGCCATCTGTTGAGTCAAGTTAATGAAATATGAAAAAGTGTAGGATAACAACCAAAGCCAACTCATTTCAAAAGAATTTTTTTTGAAAGGATTCTCTGGAAATAAATACATTTGATTTGAGCCAGTGAAACTTGTCACACACATCCGAGAGGGAGAGAGGATAATGTTTGCTAGGGGTTTCATTGTGAAAACAAAAACATTCCCATTTCCAAATACCATTTTCACGCTGGTTTTTAAGAAACAAACATAACATTTTACCCAAAGTCTCCTAGAGCACAGTGATATTTAAACTCTTAGAAAGTTTATGGGAAAGCAAAAGTCACCACTTCTTTTCTGCCTGAAAAACTTCACTGTCAATTACTTCTCATTTTAAATTTAAATACGAAATTAATTAGATTTAACACATTTGACTGCTTCCATATGAATAAGACCACAGTGAGGCTTGACAGACCACAGAGGTGTTGCCATTTGAAATTCTCCCATTAATTGAAGAGGTAGGATAATGCAATGGCACAGAGGAATTCTTATGTGTACATTGAACACTCAGTAAATAGCAGAACCCTTTACATAAGAACTTGTATTCTCATCAGCCGGGGGGATGAAGCTGGACCTGAGAGCACTGAAAGCTTCTTGTTCTGGTTACTCAGCAGAACTGCAGCAACACTGGAAAAGATCTGGACCCACCGCTCATTCTCAGGCTCTGCAGTTACGTCCCCACTGCTGACCCGTGTCAACCAGAGCCAGTTCCTTCAGGAAAGCCAGGAGTTTGGGGCATGTAGAATCGAAGAATTATGGAATGGTTTGGCTTGGAAGGGACCTTAAAGAACATCTTGTTCTACCCTCTGCCACGGGCAGGGAGACATTCCACCAGCCCAGGTTGCTCCAAGCCCCGTCCAACCTGCCCTTGGACAATCCCAGGGATGGGGCAGCCACAGCTTCTCTGCCCAACCTGTGCCAGGGCCTGCCCACCCTCCCAGGGAGGAATTTCTTCCTGATATTCCATCTATCCCTGCTCTCTTTCAGTTTGAAGCCATTCTCCCTCGTCCTATCACAGCAGGCCCTTGTAAAATATTTGTCCCCAATTTGTCAAACTGAAAAGTCTGACACAGCTCATCCAGCTGCATTTTTCAGCCTGCCTGCCAGTTAAGCAGCAAGAGTTGTCATACAGAAACATTTTTTCAGAAATCTGATATTAGTCCCTACTGCCAATTAGGTTTAGCATAAGCAGTTTTTTTTCCCCCAGCTCTCTTTCCACTCCATGGAAAAGCCTGATGTTTTTCTTCCCAAGCCCAGCTGAGAAGTGAGCAAGCTGAGTGATTTGCAGAACAGAAAGTTGAAAACAGCTTGGATATAGCAAAACGTTTGGTTTTAACCTTTCAAATCCTAGAAAAAGGTTTCAGTGGGCCCAGGTCAAAGCATTTCATTTGGGTTCATTAAACTAAATCAAACCTCTGGATTGCAGTCTGGTTTGACACAAGATGCCCACAACATCTGGAAGGTGTTTCTCAAGACTCATGATGATTCAGGGACACCAAGCTGATTTCGCTGTGGTTACTGCTCTTCAAGTCTAGGAGATAAATCATATCTTAATATTCCAAGGAACTTTTTATGGTGGCCACAGGGAAAAGGTGGAGTTGCAGGAAGGAGGTGAGTGTCTTTGAGCTGTTGATAAGAGAAGAGACAGTGGTGTAGAAACCACTCTGTTCACTGAGCCCATATTACACTGGAGATGATCTTTAGGCCTTTTACCCCATTTTGAATAATTTGTCATGGATTCTTAAGCCTGTTTTATTCTACAGAACTGGAAAACTCTACTTGCATGTCTGTGTTGCAGAAACCACTTGGGTGTGTATCAGCCCTTATCCAAAATGCTCTTTGAAATATCAGTCTCATTGAATTCTAATGGAAGATGATGCCTACACAGTTTATTAAATATTGAATTATTACTTTGGCTGCAGAGTATCTCCAGGCTGGTGATTTTCTGATAAGAAGCTGAATAAAATAAGTATTTACAATTAAACTAACTAAATTAACTCTGAAGCTCGTAAGATATCTTTTCTACTGCAGTCTTCTTATTGCACTTAGAACAACATGGGGCACACAAATGTAGAACTCTTTTTGTTAAAGAAGGAATTGCTGTTTAGGAAGCTTGTTCATGTTTATGTAGAGAAACCAATTTTTAAAGAATTAGAATGCTACAAGAATCCATGACTGTATATAATTCAGACTGTTGGGGCAATAAATAAACTGTAAGCACAAGAACACAACTCCTCCCTGTCTGAAATGTGACAAGCCATAGTGGACAGAAGGTTTCTTTCAGGCATTTCTTAGGAATAAGAAATTAAAAGGGGTCTCAGCCCAGCCTTCAAATTTAGATTGGTCTTGCTTTCATATCCCTGAATTTATTTACAGAGCTATTTTTGCTAGTCTTTGAGGGACATGGTCAATGCCTGGCTGGTTGTCCCAACTCCAGAGGAACAAATTTCTTCTCTGCTCTAGACACAAAATAAACATCATCCCCAGCTGAACAACCACACAGTGATATTTGCCACTATATACCAGAAAGAAACCATACATGAGTTCATTGGGACTTCTGCAATCAGGGTAATTTTGTCTTGTGTCTTTATGTGCTTTAAAACAGGCAGGAAAGATTAAGATTGATCTCAGAGGGTTGTGGTGTTCCAGTGGTCAGGGTGCTTTAATTACACCTTGTACAGGGCTGACCATGATAACAGGACACTCTTTTGGGCAGAGAGGACACACACAAGGACCCAAGAGACGTGACCTGAGGCACATAACTCATAATTTTCCTTGAAGAATGAAAAGATGGAGAAATCTTCACAGACACATGTTGAAGCTTTTCAATTGTCAGCAACTAAAGTAAAAATTGATTGAAGAAAACCCTTTAGGCTGACAGACACTTTGCTGAGAAAATGTTGGGAGGCTGTGAAGGCTCTAAATCACGCACTTAATGGGGCTTGGTTGAGAATCGTTCTGCAGTCCCATCAAGAGCCAACAGTGGTGCAGGAGTGCAGTGCAGAGAAAGGTCTCCATGCCTCTGGAAAGTGTGACAACCTGTTCATGTTTCGGGCTTTTACTGCTCAGTGGGGACTTGCCTTTACACACATCAGCAGATCTTTTGTATGGCTTCTGCCTCATTTCCCTTTGAAGCAGGTTAGTTTTACATGTCACACAGTTTTACATGCTATAGTTAAGTGGTTCCTGGTCAATCACATCACAGACTACGCAGCAACAAAACATCATTGCAGTTTCCTGCAGAGCTGGTTACTCCAGGTGCTGGTTTATCTTCTTTAGGGTGACAGAGGTCACATACACCTTTGTGTCCAGAATGATTGACTGTGAACTAACTTGGGTTTGCTTTTTCATTTTATTTGGTATAAATATACCAAATATCAGAGTTTCACTTCTTGATTCATGGTCTGCCAGTTTGGGAAGATACTCACAAAGAGTCTTTTCCAAATAATGTGGGAAGTCAACTAAAGCAAATTATTTTTACCCATTTGGGAAGATTTCCCCTGTATTTTGATTAAAAGCCCTCAGAGTCTCTCCACTAGTCTTTACATAAGTCTTTCTACTAACTTCAACAAGCTTAGGGTCAGGCTTTAAGTACTGTGTGCTATAGGGATGGACATCTAAAGCAAAAAATGAACAGAGGATAAGAAGTGACATGAATGAGAAATAATCCTGATTGCAGCATAAAGAATTACCTAAAATATTTGAAACCAGTAGAACTGTGCCTTGACACCTCCTGCCCATGCTGCAAATAACAGCAAGGCACATAAGTAATAGCCTTTTCTATCTCATCTTGCCAGAATTGCTCAAGAAATATCTTTTGGGGGATTAACTGTTCCTGAACAGTTGCTTCAGTGTATCAGCTCAGAAAGCCTTTTTCCTTGTCGTGTCTTTCTTACCTATGAGATTTTTCTTGAGACAAAAAGCAACCTGAACCCAGAAACTGTAGCTTTTCAGATCCTGTTAGAAAACACCACGTTTTGCTTGTGCCTTTTAGCATGCTATATTGAGGGAAGAAGCAATGCTGTCACACTCATCTGGGAACTAAATGCTCGGGGCTAACACACTCAGCAGGCTTGGAAGGAACAGTTTTAGAGAAAAGAGAACAAGGATATTGTTCTTGTTAAAAAATGTTCCAAGTAACTCTTTTCAATATACATTCCGTAAATCATTGAAGGAGAACTTAATAATCCTTTAAAGCAGCTTCCTCTGGAAGGGACAGCAGCAGATAAATAGGGTGGTTTCTGCTGCTACTGAGCCTGGTTGCAGTCAGCAGAGATCCCAAGTGATCCAAGAGTACAGCTAGTACATATTTTGCCAGGACGGCTGAAAATCTGTGCAGTTTATTTTTTGGGTAAGGTATGTCTCTTCCCATTTCTCAAAATCCGCCTACACTTAGGAGTGCTCACAGAAACCCAGTCCTCAGTATTCATGCTCCTTTAACACCCATATAGACAATTTGTCCCTTTTGTTTTAACACCCATTTGTCTTGGAGCTAATACGATGTACCTGATTCAGGAGCTGGTTAATGAAATTACATATTCCATGTTATTCTCAAAATCAGATTATCAGAAAATGCCTCCCTGTGTCTCTACATGCCAAGTGCAGCATCTTGCAATGGGACAATAAAAAGGTTAAGGAAATGAGCCATAACACTGTCTTACCAGAATCCCTTAGAAGACTTACACTCTGTTTGGATAATGTATTGCCTCTTGGAATTTTTTGTGCAGGTCCTGTGCTTTTTTCACCCGCAGCTTTCTCTGGTGAAAGTCATCTACCACAATGGTTAATAAAGTTGGACAGCAAACAGTCCTGTCCTGGTGCACAAGGGTAATACCCTGGAATATTTGGGGGTATTATCTGCATCTCTCTCTGTATCTCTGTCTATCTGTGTATCTGAAGTAATTCACCAAGGAATATTACAGCAGCAAGGGTTATTCTCATGCTCAGGAAAGAGAGAAGTATAAGAAGAAGGAACAACATTACAAAGCCAGTTTTCCTGTTCTCAGCTCAGGAGCGGAGGAGAGAGGTTACTTTTCTGCCTTCCTCATTGTGGGATCTCTGTGGATAGCTGGGAACAAGCTGAGGTCTCTAAGGACCCTCCAGTCCTTTCTGGGACAGTGACAGGACTTCACCAATTGCATCTCCTGCACCTGTATGATCTGACTAAGGAACAGGCAGTAAGTCCTTGCTGTTACAGCCAGGGACACCACCCACACCAGGGACATGATTTACACACTGCTGCAGCCCCTTTGCCACCGCGCATCAGATCATTTTATTAAATGCTGGGAGATCACACCAACCCTTTGCTCAGATTTGTCATGGGTTAAACCCTCATGGGATCCCACTGAGGCAAAACAGCCTTTGGAGAACATACATGTAAAACACAGAGCATTTCTCTGAGACACTGTCAGTGCATGTTTGTGTTTGCAGTGCTATAAACCTGTGCCATCACTTTCATTACAGACAAATATTTTCAGTGATGCATGTCTTGTCAGAAAAAATCATTTTAAAGCTGAGGTTTGGCAGTGCAGTCCTCACCCTGAGAGGTTTATAAAGGAAAAAAAAAGTCCCAACCCATACTTTAAAATAAAAATATTGATTTTAGCTGATTCATGACTTAGTGGATAAATATGAGCTTTTATCTTGCTTTCGAATCCTTGGGAATATAGGGCTTGGACATCCCTGCTGCTAAGGGAGTTGGGCTGTCTCTGGAATTACAGTTTCAGTTTATTAGACCAAGCAAGCTGCTTGTTGATAATGCCCAAGAGTTTGCTTCAACGTGGCTTTATCATCTCCTCCAGTTGCAACAAGCCATCAAGTCTTTTTTAAGGCAGTTTTTTACTTCTCCCTAAGATGGACAAATTTTTATTTCCTTCTGGAAATCATGCCAGAGACCACATCGAAACTCATGAGCAGAAATTTTCCAGCCTTTTGTAATCAAAGATTTGAATTTTCTGTCCTTTCAATCACCTTGCCATCTCTGAGTTATGTATATGAAAATAACTCATGCAGTTGTAAATGAGGTCGGTACCGGACTTTCCAACTGAGTTATGGCAGACGCAATGAAGGAGGCAGGTTGAGTGCCTGTAATGTGGCAGCAGGCTGCAAGCTGTGACATCCAGGATGGCTTCGGGCATGTTCTTTGCTCTTGGAATGCCCCACCAGGGCAGTGTGGGCATGGGAGTTGCACCCAGAGCGTGGCCAAGGTGCCCTGAGCCATGGCAAGTTCTTCCCAGGCCAAAGGCAACAGTTCAGCTGGCACCTGGAGTCCCTCCTGCAGGGTGCTGAGTGAAGCTCTCAGAAAGGAGAGGATGTTTTATAAAATATATCCAACACTATGAGCAACGCAGGGATGGAGGGTGGAGAAAACTGATCTGAAAGCCCTGTTTTTTCTGTAAGTATCTGTAGGCAAGGAGAAATTTTATCATTCCTTAAAGGAATATTATCCTTCATTGCACATTAAGGTTGCCCAGAGAGGTGGTGGGTGCTCCATCCCTGGAAACACTGAAGGTCAGGTTGGACGGGACATCTTGCCCCTCTGGTGGAAGGTGTCCCTGCCCATGGGTGACCTTTAAAAGTCCCTTCTAACCCAAACCGTTCCGTGATTCTGTGATCTGAAAGGTGTCACTGACACTTGAATCTCTGCCCTGCCAGTGTGTGTAAGAGCTTTTCCTGAGGAGCAGACATACAATTTATATTAATTGGATTGAACTTTCGATTCTCTGGGTGTGTGCTCTCTCCTACAGAACTCACTGCAGTGCTCTTTCCTTTCTTCAAGATAACACCAAAGAAAAGACACACTGACAGATGTTAAAGAGATCTGCTGAGAAAAAAGAAGGAAAGTAGCAGAGAGTTTTGAGTTTTGGTTGCTTCCCTCCACGAACAAGGAAGAAAGGATAGAAGGTTTGCAAAAGGTTGGAAGAAAATAAATTCCAAATCCACTGTGACCTTACATAGCTGGTATCAAAAAAGGGGAGAAGCCAGAGTATAGAGGGGAGAAATCATGACAGCTGGAAATCCAAAGGGACAAAACTGTTTGCAAATGAGGAAATATTGCAGAGGATATGTATTAAGACAACCTCAATTACAGCTGTTTTGGAAGATATTGTTCCCATTTAAACAATGTACCCAGAAGAAAATAGAAGCTCCAGCATCATCTCGATGTCGGGCTGCAGGGGCACCGCCTGTGCCTCCAGGCATGGAGATGCTCCTCCTGCCTGCAGTGCTTCCTCACCTCCCAGGCCCACAGGTAGAGGAGGAACAACTCCTTGAAGCTAATTGAATTTTACTGATTTAAAATGGAAGTAAGATAAACCTTTTGTTAGCAATAATTAGCTTCCTGGTTTTTTTTTTTTTTCACATAAGAGAAAAAAAAATCTGCATTTTCTCAGGGAAGTAAACCCCATTTAGAGCATTCTGTCAAAATCCTTAGGGGGTTCAGCTTTCCCACAAATAACCAAAGTGGGGACTTTCTGTGATAACTTAAGCCATCTAAAACTTGTGATGAAGAGTGGAAGATCCTCATTACAGCGAAATCAGTGAGCAACTCCTTTAATTTTTATTTCTTTGTACCAGATCAATGGGGTACTCATGAATGCAGAGGAAATTCTTAGATGAACACTGTTAAAGCATTATCATTTCCAGAGCTTGCCAAGAAAATGCAGGTGTTCCTGGAGCCCCGATTAATAACAACCCAGAGCTCCTGGGTCTGCATGACAGGTATTCATGACAAAAGGAAGCAATCTTTCTGTGTGGGAGATAATTGCAGGTGATGTTTATTATGCCTTGGGTTGATAAAAATCAAATAGTGATTAAGGACATAGACAAAACTTCATCACTTGCTGCTTTTTTTCTGCCTTATAATTAGATTTTGTAGCTAGACTCTCAGCTATCAGGTGAAATTTAATATAAGAAAAGTAAAAAATATCTTCTAGAATATTATGGTGTAAACGATCTAACAGAACACTTCAGGGTCTCTGTCCTCCTTTGCTCCTTACACTAATCCCATATCTTCTTGTGTGGTTGCTTTTTTTCCCCTCTTCTCTTGATTTCTCTGAAGCTTTATCAGAAAACTGTTTTAAAAAGACAAATGGATTAACCAGTAGACATGGAAATAGTCTATATGAATGTGGATTAAATTCACTTTTTCCATGGAAAGAACTCACTGGAGACAGGTCAGGAGAAGTCCTTGGTATAAACACAGTGAAAGAATTCCTGTTGTTGCAGCTAATAAATGCACAGCACTGCTATTAACGGGATACTTTTCCAGACTGTTCCATCAGGAGCTGGCTGATCTTGGACACCAGTTTGGCTCTGTCTCTGTGTATGAGTTTTACATAAGTTCTCTTTTCTTATAGGTAACTCACATGGAGTGCTCTGACTGAGGACACAGGAGAAAGCAGCCAATACTTGCCATTTCATTGCTTGGGGTTATTTTAAACATTTACTGCACTGGAAAAATAAATTAAAGGAGATGACAAGGCAGAGTTACAGCTGACTGAAAGGCTGTGACTCTTTTAGAAGAGTTTTATCCACAGGTTCTCTGCTGGTGGAGAGATGCTGCTGAGCTGTTGAAAACAGACTCCTGTGGCAGATAAATCGTGGCAAAATCTGAAACTGCATCAAAACCAGACCTCAGGACTCTTTGGTTTGAGCTACTTAATGAAAGGAAGACTAATTCTGGTGGATTTTTCCCATGTTCATAGGAGTAGAGTGGCAGTGCGGGGTTTTGGCTGTGCATGCTCTGCTACAAAAATGACTTTTTAATGTGAGACTCATACTAGTAGAAGGTCCAGGTAGGTGAATACAATGTCCTGAGTTTTGGTGAGAACTTTCAAAAATGGTTGTTGATTTGAAACCAGTCACTTACCAAGCTTTCTTTTGGAAATTTGACTCCTCTATTATCTTATCTGGCAATGCTAACCTGAAGAAAAACTAACCTTCTTATCTGTCTATCTCTCTCTCTCTCTCTCTCTCTCTCTCTCTAATCTATCTGTCTTATTTTCTTTTCATTCCTCCCTTCTTTAAGCTTACTGTTTCACTTCAAGATGAGCAGAAAACCAAGATCTTATTAACTGTATGAGTGCTTTGCCACTGGTGTCACCATGAAAGGACTCAGACCACTCATGGCTAAGAAACAGCTACAAAGCCAGTGTGGTGGCTCAGTCCTGTCTTTGGTCATGATGAGAACTGGATCAAAAGAAAAAAAGGCTTAAATCTCTTCATTAAGTGATTAATTTTTTCTAAAGGAACAGAGTAGCCCTTCCAAAAATCACTAATACATTAAAAGCTTCCTTCATCATTAGCCAATTTCGAAGAGATTTTTTAAAGCCCAAGATATTATTAATCAATCAAGAACAGCAACTTTTATTGACTTGGGAGACAAGTGATATCTAAGCTAAATGAAATTAAGCAAGATGAAATTAATCAATCTGATACAGTCACCTCATTTCTTAGTAGACACTATTCTCCAGGCAATGCAAACTAATGCTTGAGCCACAGCTTTCCGATCCATGAACCCACAGAGATTGCAGGGTGTGTTTGCCCAGCAGAAAAGCAGAAGGATCTTGCTTAATTCTTCAGTGCTATGCATGTCCAGCTTGGCCTGCTACCAGCATGTTTATTGCCTGGAACTTTCATTGTGCTGAAATAATTTACAGAGAGTTCTGACTTCTTGACCCAGGTGCCTCTGTAGCTCTGGAAGTTTGGATACATCTCCTGCTGCTCCAGGCAGCTGCAACACCTGCATGGATCAGCTACAGCAACTCACTCATTCAATTAGTTTTGCACTAGTTTATTTTACAAAACATGCCCTGCTCCAGGCCCAAGGAGAACCATCACGCATGATTTGCAATAGAATGGATGGTGAGTTTGCTCCCAGCTATAGAAAACAACTGGTGGAGCTACAAATGGGCTATTTCAGAGGTAAAGTCTGGTTTGCTGTCAGTAAAGGATCACAGGATCAGCTCTTCCAGTTTATTGTGATCCTAGAAAATTTGATATAAGAAGGCAAGATTTTTTTTTTTTTTTTCTTCCCAACAGAAGTCAGTGATCCATCTTTCTGGCTTACATTATGGCTACATTCGTAGTGACTTCCAGTGCCAGCCCAAGAACCTGCTCACTGTGGTCAGTGGCTGTATAATTGTTTTAAATTAACACAGAATCCAAGCACGGTTAGTATTCACCACCTTTTGTCCTCTATTTTTCCCTCAGTTTGCCCACAGAAGCTGTGGCTGCCCCATCCCTTGGAGCATCCAAGGCCAGGTTGGACGGGGCTTGGAGCAACCTGGAATAGTGGGGGGTGTCCCTGCCCATGGCAGGGGGTGGGATGAGATGAGCGTTGAGGTCCCTTCCCACCCAAACCATTCTGTGATTCTATTTTGCTTGTAAAATGTTGACTTAGATTTACAGGTTCTAACTAAAACCCTTTACACTAATAACATTTTAAACCCAAAAAGCTAAACTGATGGCAAGAGCATGCCATACCTCATTAGTAGTGCTTCCCAAACTACAGGCCTGGAAATGACCTATGTATTTTTAAAAAGGCTGCTGGTTTGTATTGAAGGGATTGCATAATTCCTTCATTACCATGGCAAGCCAGTTAAATCAATAATTAAAATTAAAATTTCAAAGTCTTTTAAGCTAGTGGACCTGTAGAAAAGCTTCCAGTGAAAAGAAGCCTTATAAAACCTTGTCAATATATCACAAATCCAAAGGAATCACGAACCCAGCAGAGCTGTTACAGGGACATAACTTAAGCCTTTAATACACTGCTTTGCAATGAGTCTTTTAGTCCCTTAGAGACCTATGAATTGAATGTTGCCTTCCCTGAGCTGGGATGGCATTAATAAGCTTCCCAGTACATTTAAATTAGTTAAGCAATCAGGTGGAGAATTTGCAGGTGACACACAATGAGTTGAGCTCTGAAATCCACAATTCCAGCACAGTAAGGGAGGCAAAGCAAAATCAAGCTGTGCAAAATTGTATATGATCATGGAAATTAAATAAATTTTTGAACCCAAACTCTTCTGCTCAGCCTGCAGCAAAGATCCAAATATCCTTCAATAATAAAGCAGATACATTTGGTTAGATCATCCCCATATGTATAACAACCTCCTCCCCTGCAGAACTTATTAGAAAGAGTAGAAATGATACTCTGCTCAATTATATAAACCCAAACACACCAAAACCAACCAAGATGCAAAAGCCATTTGTTGCAATCACTAGATAACAATTTTAATAATGGACATCTCATGCAAGGAAACAAAGAGATATGAAAATCCACCTAAAACAGCTATAATAGAAGAAATTATAAAAAAAAAAATTAAAATACCTAGCTAATTGCTAAAAGGAAGTGTACAAGAGTGCATGCTCTTGCATGACTTTTAATATAGAAACAGGCACTGACATCTATGTATCATTTAAAAAGCCTTCTGTTCAAGCCTCTATTTTCGTCTTTGCTGAGTGAGAAGGAGCCAGCCCAGTTTAAAACAAGAGGAAATTGAAATACCACACATCTAAAAAGAGCAAGTGTGACAAAAGTGGGTTCTGCTGTGACATTTTGAAGTGCTACAGGGTAAAGTGAACAAATTCTATCTAGAACTGTGTAGATGTGACAGGTGTCACTTATATCACTTGTAGGACCAATATAAAATGTAATATCTAGAAAAGTCAGCCTTGTCTTTCATCCAGAAAAACTGGTAATTAATTTGTTTTACCTGTCTTCAGACACTCAGGAATAATTGGGGTCTTTTAATTAGTGACTCTTCCTTCTTCCTCTGCATTTCAAATACCCAGTGTTTTTCCCATGACAGTTTAAATCCCAAAGGGACTGTCACCTCATAAGTGGCATTATAAGCAGTGCACCAGAGGTCACCTCAAAGCTTAACTACTTTCCCTGAATGAGAGGCTTTCCAGACACATCGCCTTCTCCTTTGGATATGGAGATCTCTACATCTCTTCAGGCACTTTGGAAGTCATCTGAAGTATCACAGAATAGAATCATAGAATTTTTTGGGTTGGAAGGGACCTTAAAGCCCACCTCATTTCACCCCCTGCCACGGACAGGGACACCTTCCCTAGCTCAGGTTGCACCAAGCCCTGTCCAACCTGGTCAAAAACAAGCTTCCCAGGGCAAAGCAAAGCTCAGGTTACTCCATCACTTCACAAGACAGGTCTGCTTTTTTGAGGGACCACATCCTCATGGCAAGCCTGGGAAAACTAAAGGTCATCACCATCAATTGTGACAGCAGAGCTCTTGTGTAGACAGTCCCAGTGTCTGATAGAGTCCTCATCATGTCTCCTCATGGGAGAAGCACTTGTGGGTGCTCATGGAGCCCCTTGTAGGCACACATTGGTTTGGGAAAACATGACAGCAGGTCAGAGCAAGAATAACAGTTCTTAAAATTCAGGCAATATTTGATTGACGTGTTTTCATGTGAATAGCATCTGAATACTTTTGCATCTTGCAAATAATGACAACATCCTCCAAGCAGATTTCAAATGCATGAATTACTCTCTCCCAGTTCTGCAAGGGCAATTCTATTTCAGCTGGTGCAAGAGGGATAATAGATAGTCAGGGTGATGGGATACTGGCACAGGTTGCCCAGAGAAGCTGTGGCTGCCCCACCCCTCAAAGTGTCCTTGACGTTTGGGCTTGGAGCAACCTGGGCTAGTGGAAGGTGTCCCTGCCCAGGGCAGGGAAGTTGGAACAAGAAATTCTTTGAGGTTCTTTCCAACCCAAATCATCTATGATTCTATGACAATCCTTCAACAGTTCCTGGAGGCTGGAAATCATCCTTTCTAGAAATACCTTCTGGGCTTTGGGTCAGAAAGGGTGTTGGGGTGTGCTGAATAGTTCTAACCTCTGCAGATGTGTCTGCAAGAAGATGAATAGTGAAAGAGGTGATGGAAAAAATTTAATTTCCCTCTCTGACAGTAATCATTCTACAGGCTGCATTATTATGGATGTATTAATTTAATTCTAATTTAAATGTGATGAATTTTTGTTTGTTGGAGTTCTTCAACATCACTCAATGAGGTTAACTTTCAGATTATTAGTTACTCTTCTATTCATTAAGAAAGAGGAGAGGAGTAAAAGCAGGTTAAGAACAAAAGAAATCAAAAGACCAAATGAGAAGCCTCATGTCTTTAAAAGAATTAAATATAGTCAATTTTTCTTGTTAATAAGTATTTTTTTTCTGTGAGAAATGGCAGTGAATTTAATAGTGAACTATTGACCAAGCTCTTTTTTGAGCCCTTCCTTTTGCCTTTATAGGTAAACCAAGAAAAGCAGGTCCAACCACACACTCTGTCTCCTTTAAAAGAATGCTATTCTAACATAGCTCCATATGAAGATGAAGTGTGACTCAGTATCTGCATCATTGATGCTGTTGATATGGAGTGTTTCTGAAATATAAATTGTGAACCAAGCCCCGTGCTGGAATATGTCATTTAACTTGCCTTTGCAGGAATAACACAGAGAGACCAAGTTACTCTCCTGCTGGCACCAAGTGACTGAGCTTGCTCATCCACTAATTGGTCCCCAGGAAGGAAGCTCTCACCTGGCTCCGAAGCAGCCCTGGGAAAGGGAGAGCTGAGCCTTCCACCTACACACACATCCACCCACAAACATCCCTGACTTAAAGGTTCCCATGACTTTCTGCTGCCCCTGGCTTGATTTGATTTCCTTAGCTGCTCTAAGAGTCCTTAAATATCCATCCATTAGGCAGAAGTGCCAGAAGCATCAGCCATGTGCCTCTGGACCTGATGTTTCTTTAATTCCATGGAGCAAAGTAGCAGTGACAGCCTGAGCGTGAATAATTCGCCAGGAGAGCTGTGGTGAGCAGCTGCTGGAGCTGTTGTGGCACTCACAGCACAAGGGCTGGGTGGTGAAGCAGAGGAGGGTTTCTCTCCCCTCTTCCCCAAAGTGGTGGCCATCTGGCTGGCCCCAGTTGGCCCCAGTGCAAGGCGCAGCATTCCCTGTGTGGAACACATGGCACCTGTTGGAGAGTAAGGAGCCAGGCAAGAATCACAGATTCATAGACTGTTAAAGGGCTGGAAGGGACCCTAGAGATCATCTAGTCCAAACTTCCCTGCCATGGGCAGAGACACCTCCCTCTAGACCGGGTTGCTCAAGGCCTTTCCAACCTGGCTTTGAACACTGCCACTGGGTGATGTGAGTTATTTGAGGTTAGGAAGAGCAGTGGTTGAAATGATCTTTGGGCAGTGAAAGTGACAGAGAAGGTGTAAAGGTTGCCTCTGTACCATGACACCTGACTAGACAGGCCCCGAGAGGGACAGAGCTGTGACTGTTCTCTCCACTAAGCAAACTTGCCAAGGTTTTGCACAGTACCGGGCTGAAGACAGACCAAAGTCAACTCAACAAGTGCTCAAGAGCTTCCTTGGACTCCACGGTCTAAGAAATGTTTTCCAGCCTAAACCATTCTGTGATTCTCTCCTGTGATTCCATCCCCTGCGGGAGGGAGAGCGAGTGCCTGTGCAGTGTTTAGCTGCCAGCTGGAGTTAACCCTCGACATATGCACAGCACATTCTTCCCTCCTGATTTGTATAAAGCAAAGCTCTTTGATGGGTCCATCCTGCTCCCTTAGGTATGCACGATAAATAAACCCTGAAGCTTGCAGTAAACACCCTCTGCTGCAGGGATTACCAACAAGGGAATCACTTATGTAAATTAATTGGGGCTTCAGAGTTGGAAATACATACAGAGCCTCAAATCAGTCAACAAGAGAAAACTTCAGCTTTCCCCTGAAATCTAGAAACTTTTTTATTATTATTATCATCATCATTATTATTGTTGTTATTGTTATGTTGTTACTGTTACTATTTCATTAAATCATAGAATCACAAAGGTTGGACAAGACCTCTAGACTGATTGTAGATTTAAGTCTTTATTAGTTGTTACATTTTCCCTGTAAAGGCTGGGAGTTTCACCTTATTGATAACAAAGTTTTCTTTACCTGAGAAACTTTACAACACAGAACAGTTTGAGAATAGAATAGAATAGAATAGAATAGAATAGAATAGAATAGAATAGAATAGAATAGAATAGAAACAGAAACAATTTTTGAACTGTGAGGCACAAGGCTAGGAGCACTTCATGTAGGCAACAATTACTAGAGTGTATGTCAAATTTGCTGCTTTAATTTGGGTTTCCCACACTGATATGGAAGGTAGCACACTAGGAAACTCTGGAGGAGACATCAGGTCTTGGAAAAGGAGTTCAGAGACCACACCAAATGATATTAGGAGTCTCCTCTTGACTGTCCTGCATCCATCCACTCTCATGTGCTTCCTCACTTCCTGCTAAAGAGACCTAGCAGAGCCACTTCACAGTTCTCCCAGCCTCTCTTGCCCTTCAAGGTATGTCCATCAATAACTTTGGCCCTGAAGCAAAGCCTTCATCTTCTCTCTCATCTCTTCAGCCTACCTCTTCTATGAGGGTAAAGACCTCTTTCATTTAAAGAAGGGTTCACCTTTAGGCTTTTCTTGTAGAATCACAAAGGTAGGAAACGACCTCTAAGATCACCAAGTGCAGCCGTCAAACCAGCGCCATCACCACCGTGTCCTCAAGCGCCATATCAACACAGTGTTTTGAACACTTCCAGGGATGGTGACTCCACCACTTCAGGTGGGTTTGGAGCACTGTCTCAGGAGAAGGGGCACACACCTGCTCCTCATCCACCCAGCACTTGTGTTCTGGAGGCAGGGAGCTCACAGGGCTCACAAACTGACCTGGGCTCTGCATCCTGAGCTGCTCCTTCACTGCTGAGTGTGTGTGTGTGTGTGTGTGTGTGTGTGTGTAGGACCTGTGAGCCCACACTGTCCTGGACAGTCTCATCTGGCTTTAAGGACTCTGAGCCCTTTAAAGCCTGGTTTAGGAAAGCAAAACAAAACTGAAGTGGAAGAGAAGGGGCTTTCCTACAGCGTGCAAAGCTCTGACAGCATGCAGGGTGACAGCTCCTGATCTGTGATCCCGCGTGGCTGCAGTGAACAGCTGCTGGATGTGGACACACATGGCTCTGGCAGGGCTTCGGGCACAGAGGGGAAATCTGCCCAAGCAGAGAGCTCTCACACACGTGCACAGGCACTTACCAAGCCCCAATAACTGTGCTGCAGGGCATCTTTTGCCTTCTTATTGTGCAGGGATTAAGGCTTGGCTGCCTCGATGAGAAAGCTGCCCTGATTGCTCACAAACCCTCAGCATTCCCAGTTAAAACTGATTTAAAGAGACAGGAAAGGCAATCGTGAAACAGCTCCAGCTCCTTCCTTTAAAACAAACTGAATTTTAACACCTAATTATGTGCAATACAGACTCTTTCCTATTTCCTTTGCCAAGCTGCTCCTTGGTTTTGATCTCACAGGGTGCTCCCCCTCACAGGGAGGGAGGCTTTGATTAGGAGGAAGCAAAAACTGTCCAAGAGGAGAAATAGTGGTACCTGCAGCACATGCTGCCTCTGCCACTAACCTGCTCGGTGACCCTGGGCATGTGGCAGTGGCATCTGGGCTTTGATTTCCCTGCTTTTAAAGGAGATGGGAAAGCAATCATTTTCCTCCTACGCATCATGCTTGGAGACACAGGACTGCGAAGTGCTAAACTAGAGCAGTAAAACTATTCTGGCTGCCTAATGACAGGTCCAGAGAAGTAGCAGAATATACGCATTTCCTCCCATCTCTTCAAGCACAGCTAATGAAGAGAAAAGAAAGCCCCTGCCCTGGCTTAGAGCAAGCAGCAACACTGCAAATGATGCGCAGAAATGTAGGAAACACACTGGAGGGCAGGAATTTGGTTACAGGGCTGTTTGCAAATTAATGGCTAAATCAATTAAATGAAAGCATGGGATCTCTCTTGAGGAAAGTCTAGTCACAGTCGCAAGGAGAAGGGGAGGGGTTGTGGAGCAGGGATGACATAAGCACGTTTGCGAATCACCAGCAGTGTGCATGCTTTAATCCATTAATGGGGTTTTTATCTGTGATCATAAAAAGCAGGTTACATTCAGCCTGGAAGGGAGTGAGGGTTGGAGGAGACGGGGAGGGGAGAGAAAGAGAGAGAGAGAGACAGAGACAGAGAGACAGAAAGCAAGAGAGAAAGAGAGCACAATTCACTCGGTGAATTGCTTGCTAGCTTGGGGCTGATAATTAGGGATCTCAGGAGAGCAGTTTCTCAGAATAACATGCTCTCCTTCAAATGGACCGAATGGAGACAGTGGTTCAGTCCTGCTGATATTTTTTAAGCCCTCCTCGCAGTTTGATGGGCATTCCCAGTGCTTTTGTGCACGTCTCGGAAAGCGTTGACGTGGAAAGGAGCAGCGAGGAGGGGGAGGTTGGAGGAAAAAACTGCAGCTCCTCTAAAAATACGGAGGGCATGCAAGGGAGCGAGCAGGCTGGGGAGGACGGCGAGGTGGGTGCCCCTCGCACCATGTTCCCCGGGTGCCGGCGTGGCGCACTTTCGGAGATGTCCCTCCTGTGACTGGACGCACCATGAGCATCTGGGAGCTGATCCTGGCTTTCGTGGTGGTGGTGCTGATGCTCGTGGCCCTGCTGGCCAACGTGCTGGTGCTGCTGTGCTTCCTGTACAGCGCCGACATCCGCAAGCAGGTCCCGGGATTGTTCATCCTCAACCTCACCTTCTGCAACCTGTTGATGACTGTTTCGAGCATGCCCCTGACCTTGGCTGGGATCATTTACAAGGGTCAACCAGGAGGAGATCAGATCTGCCACGTTGTGGGCTTCCTGGAGACTTTTCTCACCACGAATTCCATGTTGAGCATGGCAGCTTTGAGCATTGACAGGTGGATTGCTGTGGTCTTCCCTCTAAGTTATCACTCCAAAATGAGGTACAGAGATGCTGCTCTCATACTGAGCTACACGTGGTTACACTCGGTGTCGTTCCCGATAGTGGCAGCTTCTCTCTCCTGGGTGGGTTTCCATCACCTCTATGCCTCCTGCACCCTGTACAACAAGAGACCAGAGGATAGGACACAGTTTGTGATTTTCACTGGGGTCTTTCATACCCTCAGCTTCCTCCTCTCTCTTATAATCCTGTGTTTCACATATCTAAAAGTGCTGAAGGTGGCACGGTTTCACTGTAAGCGGATTGACGTGATCACTATGCAGACCCTGGTGCTGCTTGTGGACATTCATCCCAGGTAAGGTGCCTGTGTGTTCAGCAAGTGGGACTGCTCATGGCAAAAGAAGTGAGGAAGGGGTTCAGTGTTACGTTAAAACAGTCGGATTTGTATCAGAGTAGAGGATGGGGAGGGGGAAAGAAACAATCATCCTCCTTGCCGGTTTCTATTCTTCATGTTTCTTTTGACTTGTGTTTATTTCTCTGACTGTAGAACTCATTTTCTGTTAGGCTTAAGGACTTGTTTTGGGAGGGAGAGCAAAGACACAGACGGTTTTGGCTGAGAATGCACTTCCCTTCGAGACATTGATCAGACCACTGCCCTTTGTCTCTGAAGGAGGATTTAGTGGTTCAATAGGTTTGCATTTTTTGGCGTTGTCAGCCCAAAACGTTACTGGGTCCCTGAGGTAGGAGGCTGCACGTGTCACTTCATTTGGAGTTTGGAAGGGAAGCTTGGTGCTGCCTGCAGCTCCTTTGCTCAGCAGTTTCCCTGTTGCTGTGCTCTCTCTAACTTTATCATTCCTGAAGGCAGAATCCTGAGGGAATGACATCTGCAAAATGCATGTGCTTGAATGCCTGTACTCCAATCTAAGCAAGAGAGAATTCAGCAGCAATGTTAACATAACAGAAAAGGGAGGTTTCAGGTCATTTCAAAATGAGAGACTTTAGGCTAGACATAGGAGGAGAAAAGCCTCCAGGGGCTGGTGGGATAGAGGGCTTGAAGGCAAGCACCAAACGGGGAGGAATGTGTGCTAGGATGCTGTGCAAAAGTCACCTCAGGGGTTATGCACAAACCATAAATCTTGCATGAATAGACAATGCATGGATGTGGAAGGGATGCAGGTTTGGTGTCTGATGTGGGGGAAAGAACCTGCCTGGAAGAGGGGAAAGCAGAGAGCAGCCGGAGAGGGCAGTCCCATGCCAGACATCCCATCTGACCTGCCTTGCTTCCCTTTGCTCCACCGGCTCTCTCCATTTGCAGCCAGCCAGGAGCAGAGCTGCGGGGCTCAGAGCACATGTGGCTGTCCTCAAAAAGAGGTCATGTTTTGGGATTCCTGAGGCTAAGACAAATAAGTCTGAAAGGATCAGGAAGGGACAGCACACTGTTAGAGGAACAGCAACATTCGCTAAAAATTGTCCAGTTAAGGTCTTTGAGCTGTCTCTTGACCAAGAATGCAGAGCAGAACTTTGGGCAAGTCTTGTTGCTGTTCTTGAGAAACACATGTATAAATCTTCCCTTATTCACAAAGTCAAATTGAGGAAAAAACAGTCTTCTGTTCTGTGTGCTGTCTGGTTGATAAACTGTGCCACAAGTGTCTTAGTTACTGCACACAAGAGGAGATGTGGTGGTTAGTCCCAGGACAGTGCCATAAACCCACTGGGGCTGTCTGAAACAGCATTTGTTTTGCCTAATGCTTAAAGTATGTCTGGACTGCAGAGCAAAGTTTAGAAAAAGGGCAAAAATCTCAACATTGTTTCTCCTCCTCTGCATTTTTTTCTGATTGAGGTTGATTTGAGGGTGCTTGTGCATTCTGCAGTCATCTTACTGAGGGATGGATTTGGTGGGGCTGTGGGAATGATGTTTCTTTTCTTCAGAGGAGACAGAGTTGTACAGGCACTTTGCTGTGAGTAACCTATACCAACAACTCTTACTTCTCACATCAGATTATTCTAATGCCTCTCTCTAAGAAAGGAGAGTTTGAGTTTCTTTTCTAGACTACAGAATTGGTGGCTGATTTGACCTATGGAGATGCTGCCTTAACCAGTGACAGCTCCTGCTGCTGAAAGAGCCAGATCTCGGGCTCAGGTCACCTTCCCTCCTGTGAGAGCTGCACAGAGCTCTCCTGGAGCAGTCAGCAATGCTCAGAAAGTTCTGACATAACAAAGACATCATTTGCATTATGTAAGTGTGTATATACAGGCAATTTCAGTGTGCCCCTGACACCATAGACATGGATGCCGGGAGAATTCACATGAGAGAACAAAGTTTGCAATCCCACCTTAGACTACCCTGACTCCTCCAGCTCTTTCCAGGGTCTAGCATCAACACTGAGAAATGAGTGGAGACAATTTTCTGCTTCCTATGACTCAGAATCCACCCGCAAGGGGGTCTAGTGACAGGCGTTATGACAGATGGCTTTATTACCTGTGACTTAGAAAGACACGAGTGATCTTCTGAAGATCATTCAAGACGAGTACAAAGCAAACCTCTAAATACCATACAAGTTTGTGTGAATGTTTAGGGCACATGTCCTTTCAAGTTAGCTTAGGCATTTCTAGTAGATCCTGCTTTTTCTTGACTTTGTTCCTAAGACCGAAATATCTGAGGTATTGTGAGAGATTTGGGCAAAATTTCACTTAAGTGCTTAACCCACGTATTTCTTCACTCAGATTATCTACACTATCTTTCTGGTATATCCACATCTTAAGGGCCAGTATCTCCTGAACTTTGTTTAAAATACCAAACCTTCAAGGAGATATAGCTTAGATTTTCCAGGATATTAAAACCTTTAAATGAAAGCTTAGTCAATAATCCCGTTCTGTTACTGGTGTCCCTACTGGAACTTGCATACGTGTTCTTATCTTAGTGCATGGAAATGTGTGCAAGGGCGAAATACTCATCTGTACATTGTCTAAATGAAGGAGTGAGATAAAATACCTTCCTCTGTGATGTGGTATTTATTTGCTACATCTGGAAAGGATGAACAAAAGAAATTGGTTTAAGTCTATCAGGACAGTCATGTGTGAGCTACAGGAGTCAGAGACAGCTTTGTTCATGCCAGCAAGGAAAAATGTAACTGAGGAAACTGTTAGAGACAAAAAATACACACCCTCTCCAGCTTTAAAACACCCTAATTAAAACTGCTTTGAAGAGTCACTTTCTTATAGTGTTGTGTGCTTAGGATACCATGGATTTAATAACACAGGTCTTAAGTGAAGGTGTTGAACCTCCAAGACAATCTGTCTGCACCTAAAAATACTCGAAGTTCCCCATCTCTTGCAGAATCGAAAGCACATAGGTTCCCTTGGAAAGGTGGATTTTCTTCTCCTTCTCAGCTGTCATTTCTAGCTGCAAATAACTCAGACATAGAACATGCAACACTTTTAGATGTGACATGTTCTTTGAGAGAAAGATGATTTGTCATCTCAAGGAGAACAAAAACTTTTCCTCCGGTATTTATTTCATCATGTCATGATAGCTGTTCTAGGGACTGGCAATGTAAGACCAAATATAGAATGGAACAAAGGGAACACATTTTCTTTAACATAATCAAATGACAACATAGTAACTCATTGCCACAGTGATCACCAATGCACACTGAGATCCTCAGGACATAACGTGTTTAGATGATGATAAAACATTTGCAAATATAGCAAACAATCAGTGAGATAATACAGTAAGAGTAAGGCCATAAGCCTCAGCTACTAACATGAGAGTGTGGAGCCTGGGAGTGAGTCATCAATTACAAATTCACAGTAAAAAAGAGAGGCCAATGCCAAGCAGTTTTTAAAAATTATATATATAGATACAGGAAATGGTCCAGCCCATTCAGTTTGCCTGAATTGCATCACCATGAGCTCTGTGCCATGAGTCAAAACGTGGCAACGCTGCTGTGTGCATAGAGAGGGGTTCAGGATGGAAGTCTTGCTTTGGTTTTGCCCTTTCCAAACAGATTTATTCAGGTACAGATGGTCCTGGCACTCTGGGACATACAACCCATCCAATCTACCTGTCTGGAACTGACAGTAACTCATCCCCTTCCCTCAAAAGGCATGATGAGCACAGGAGTCACTCAAGCAGGTGGAGGAAGAGGATGATATTTCACATTAACAATTCTTTTGACAAGCAAATGTGCTGATTTCAAAGGAAATTTTTTTGCAGTGAAAGGGAGATCTTAGCCCTGTGTTCCCATCAACTTGCTGGCACCCCAAGGGAATTGGCAGGTCTCTGGTGGCCTGGTGAGAGCACCAATGGGAAACTCACAGAAGAAACTCTAGCCTTAGGAAGAAACACAGGGTGGGCCTAATTTGTATGTGTTCATGTGGAAACAGGGCTGGTTTTGAGGTGAGAAGTGAGGCTATCACAGTGCTGTGGATTTATTATACAACTCCCACCTTTGCAGAAAGTCCAGCACAGCAGCAGTGCTGAGCTGCACAGACTGATGTAATATTTATGGACACAAAGTTCACAGCTATGGGATATAGTGATTGCTCCAATATTGGGCTGAAAGTCCAGGGCATGTTTTTTCCCCTATGATTTTGTTGTGTTTTATTGCTTATCTTGCTGGGAAGTTTCTCCTCCCTAAGGTAGTGGTGTTGGAATTGCTGTTTCCAGGGAAAGTAGCATGCCTATCCCACAGTGGATATTTTCCAAATCATTCAATATCATGAGGAAAACTCTGCAGTGAAAATACAGCTTACAGTAGTACAAAAAGGATCTGCATGTGGAATTCAAAGCTGAATTCCACCTATTTGACTATAGATCAATTGATATAGGGGGTGGGGGAGGGTGTGTGCACATAAATAAACATACAATCACTGTTTCTCACTAATTGTTTTTGGAGGGTAAGATGGTCTGACAATGCATTAATAGTTGGTACTGTCCCACATAAAAGTAGTGCATCTGTTATTGGCTTATGTGATTATGTACTGGAAAGATTGTTTTCCATCATTCCATAAGTAAAGCCATTAAAAACTGTTACCTGATATTATGATTCGTGTTCTTGTTTGTGTTGAATGTCACACAGCGTGAGAGAGCGTTGTCTGGAAGAACAAAAGCGGCGGAGGCAGCGAGCAACAAAGAAAATAAGTACCTTTATTGGTACCTTCATCCTTTGTTTTGCACCTTATGTAATTACAAGGTAAGTGTGAACCTACATCCTGGAAAAGGCTCCTGAGTTGCTGCTCTAACTCAGAGAAGTAGGACATTCTGAGCCACAAAACCATTCTGTCTGCTGTGAAAATGTTTCCACTCCCATAACACAGGTTGCATTTACTGAGCTAACAAAGGACGCAAAATGTCATAGAGCTTATCCAATGCAATCCTGATGCAGGATTCTGATCAGACTCTGCTCAGACAGCCCAGTCAATGTTCTGGTCACATGAGAGGGGTTTAGAAAGTCAGTCCATAAGATTTTGCAGACCTTTTTTAGGGTCAAGTAGTCACCTACTGGCCAGGTTGCCTCCCTGGTTCGGGGGATGACACTTGCCTGAAGAGGTCAGGCTGTAAAAATTTGGTCAACAAGATCCAGCTGAGGTGAGAACATGGTCTCCAGACCTAAATGATAGTTTGGTCTGACTGGATAGAGTTTATTAGCCATAAACACCAAATATCAAAGCTGTGCTGGCTCATAGCTAAAAAAATTGCCTGTGATTTATGGTCAGATGTCTATCTATCTGCTAGCTTATCTTTGAAAATGGCTCCTGTGGGAAACACTAAATTACTCCTATGAAATACAAAGTATTAGAAAGTGAGTATATCCAGAAAAATGTTATCTAGCTGTTGAAGGAAATTTATAGCTTGCATTCCTTATTAAAAGACTCTGGAAAAACTGAGATGCTGCTATGCAGAACAGAGAAAGAAAAAAAATATTTTTAGTGTCTCCTATTTCAATGCTATTAAGTAGAAATTAGTAGGGCTGACTGCAGTCAAACTCTGACCCACCATAAAAAAATCACTGAAAAAGCTGAATTGAGTCAATATAAGTGGGTATGTAATGAACCCTGAGTTTTTCCAGTATAATATCAGTATAATGTCCTGAATTTCTAGAATTAGAAAATAAAACAATTTACTAGAATTACCTTCACTTTCAGTTAATTGTCACAAGACACCACTCCAAGCCACACGTTTAAAGGGTACGAAAGGATTTGTAATTACAAACATTTAGCCTTAGTTCTCAAATTATACAATATTAAAGTACTTCTCTCATTGCAAATGGTTAATTTTCATTTTGTGTTGGGTCTCTGATCTTAATGAAAGTCATCGCAGTCACACTAAGCTGGTGGCTCCATCCCAGGTGATGCCAAGAGCTCTGAGCAGAACTGCCACAAGTACTTTCGTGCTCCTCAGCCCAGGGTTCGGGCACCACCTCCCCACCTCCTCTTCACCCTGTGGCATCCCGATTTGTGTCCCAGTAGCCTTAAGATAGAGAAGAGGGGTTAGAAAAATCCTGAGCCTCCTCCCTTTGGTCCATACAAGATCCATACAGGAGAGTGGTGATGGGAAGAGTCAAAACGTAGGGTCCTGAACGCATAAAGATGCAGCCTGGGAGCTGGCCAGGCACATCGGGGGGGTTGGAGTCTCTCACATTCCTGGCCTTTTCAGTTCTGACGTGTCTAGAGGGAACACTGCAAGGCATGCCAAGGGGAATTCCATCTTCAGCTGCTTGAAAGACCTTGCTGGACACTTGCTGGGATGGGTGTGGAAGGACACACATCACTGTGCTCCCTCTGCCTCACTCTGTGGCTGAGAGTGTTGAAGTCAAGGGGATTAGGAGACTTTTGAGTTTAGTTTTGCAAGCAAGGAGCATTTTCTGGGCTCTGTCCAGTGCTTTGCATTCACAAAAGAAAGGCAATCAATCACAGTCCAAGGCAGGGAATAGAAGACAGACGAGGGAGTACGTTGCTCAGCCTCTCATTTGGTCAGTCAGCTCTAATCAGCAATACACTTAAATTAAACATGCTTTTAAGTACTCCCTGAACTGGAGGCTGAAAGCAGCACATCACAGGGTTCTACCATAACAACATCTTTCTGTTTCAGCACTAAAAATAACTAGGTGTCACTAGAAGTTCCATGAACTAGTGGAGGAGTTGTGCTTATAATCCCAGACAGATAAATGCTTCTCTGGGCAAACCACAGTTTTTCAGATCGCATTAAGGTAAAAATCAGATTAGGCCCTTCTTTTACAAAGAAAACACCCTCTTAATTAGTTCAATGGATGATCTTAAATAGTGTATCAGTAGCATCTGATTCTTCTTGATTCAGTGTTTCCACTCTATCGGTATGACAGGTGTATCACCCCATATTACGGATTTCTAGGCATGGCTTGTTTCTTGGTTCTTCTATTAGAACACATCTCTTCTTTTGCTATATTTAACATTATGCAATTAAATAACATTGTTCTGAACCTCTTTTCTCCAAGGATCCTTTTCATAAGAAAAATGAATATAAGTTTTACCAGTTTCTAATATCCATTTCCAACTCCGGACATTTCATACTGAAATACAGAACTTGGCTCATGTAACTTAATAAGTGCTGTCAATGTGTGAGGAAATTGGCCTTAAATTAAAAATCCCAAAGTAATATCAGACAGAAGTTCATAGACCCAAGCCCTCAGGTTGCAGAGGAGAATGGTGGAACAGGCAGAAGAAGATTAAAATTCTCTTATATCATCTCTGGGGGACAAGGGGTAAACAAACTCTGGCTGTAAACTGGTTATTTGCCCTCTGCATATGCAGATCCTGCTTGGGAGGCTAGAAAATCAGAATTCCTTTGCAACTTGTATTCTTGCCTATCTGTGCATATAAATACATGACTTTTCCATGCAATCATAGGTTGACATATTTCAAGTGGCCTTTTAGTCTCCATCCAGGTGATGTGAGGTGGATATGGAGCACCCATGCGGCAAAACCTTTTGGCACGAGCCAGACAATCCTGTTTGCTGTCCTTATCCCCCTGTGTTGCTGACAAATGGTTCCTGCAGCTCTGGGGAACAGCAAAGACTAAAAGCAATGGCGTGTAAGATTTGCAGGCCTAACTACAAGTCCAAAACTCACACAGCTTCTGTACAGAACCTGTCTGATTCTCATATATGCACTGCTTAAAGTGCTGGCTAAGGATAAATCAGCCAAGGCTCACTTCAATGTCTTTTTTGCACAGAGGAGCAATTATTAAAATAGGGTTTTTTCATTAGCATGTCAGCATACAAAAGATTCAGTCCACCAAGTAATAAAGTGAAACTATAGTCAAAAGACCATCAAGAGAAAACTGATCATAGAACCATAGAATGTTTTGGGTTGAAAGGGACATTAAAGCCCATCTTGTTCCACCCCCTGCCATGGGCAGGGACATCTTCCACTATCCCAGGTTTTTCCAAGCTGAGTCCAACCTGGCCTTGGACACTTCCAGGGAAGATCAGTTTATTCAAATTATTAACACAAAAGAAACGATCAGCATATAAATTCTGATATTATGGGACTTGTATGGGGAAAAGAGAAATCAGAATTAGGCACAAACAGAAATGTTACCTTATAGAGCTGATCCAAATCCTTGGGGAAGGCATTGAATTTCTTCTTTTTCATCTACCAGCTGCAGCCTGCAGTGCCAGCTTTCTTTCACTGCTGGATAGCAAGACATTTTAACTTGTTTGAGATTGTGGTCTACTCAGAACTGCCTCCATAACTCAGTTAAAATTTTAAGCAATGAAAAACAGAGATGTTGCCATTTGAGCAGCCTCCCAGCTGGGTGTACACATGTTCAGTAAATATACATTAGAGTAGAGATAACTGCACATGTAAATAAAGGATTTCCAGTGTGTACTGTGTGCATCGAGATCAAGGTCATACTCTTCAACAATACCTTCTCATTTGTTTACTGAAAGTGAAATAAAATAATCGGATAACCACGTGACATGACAGACTCCACAGAAGTAGAAGTTTGTAAAATATGAACAAGGAATCATAGCAAAAGAGCTTTGAAATAAAAAGGGTTTGAAGACCAGACAATAGAAGAGTGGCTTATGAATGCAAGAGAGGGAATTATGTAGCTGATACTGTAAGATTTAATTTACAGGTAGCACTGAAATATTAATGTCCCTTCACTGAAAATGTCTTCTTTTTGGCTGAAACATTTCATGAAAATTGAAGCTATGCATAGAATTTCCCTCATAAATGAGAAACAAAACCTTTCAAGGACAATAAAGTATGTGATATGCCTTGAAAGGCTGACATTTAATTGTTTGTACATGAAATGGAAATGCATAGCTTGGGGTTTGGCTGCATTTCTGTGTTTGCTGCTTGATTACTGCAAATGTAATTTACCATAAAAATAATACATGAGAACTGAAAAATGTGTAAATGTCAAGGAAACTGAAAGAACTGAATAAATCAAAGAAAATATTTTAAATTTTGTTAATAAAAGTGTGGGCTTTTTTATTTGACCAGTTAATGAAGGTAAAATTAGCAAATTTAGGCTTGCAACCCTGAAGTGTCTATTTGATATGCTTTAGATGGAGACTGTTAATGTCTTGCAGAACTGATTGACAGAGCCTCAGACACAAATTTGTCATATTTTGGTTATTCAAGGCATACCCTGAATTTAATTAAACATAATCAAATTCACATCTGTAAAACATTCACTAAAAATAAATCATCCAGATGAAATTTAACATGATGAAATTCAAAACAGGCATCAAATAAATGGAGTGGAGAACAACAAGCAGGATGGATCATGGTAGATTACAAAGTAAACATGACTCAGGAGTTGATTAATTTCCAAATTGTCAATTCTCGTTTTAGAACACATTAATGTGGATGTCATAAACTACATTTTATTAAACAAGAGAGAATACACCAGATGAGCCCACCTGGCAGCTGGAGTTGTTGATAATTATGTTTCAGTCCCGATTCTACTTTGAAAGAAGAGCAATGACCATGAGTTAGAAGGAGAGGTTGAAATAATAACATTTGTTTAGTTGAGATGAGAGTAGAGAGGAATGGGACAGATGCTGAGCCAAGCAGCATCAGTGCAGTGGCACAAGCAATTCCCGAGTATTTCCATGTGGCACAACCCGGTCACCTGAAATGTCTCACACATCTGTGAGCCCAAAGAGGATTTTGGCTGTCACCACCCCAAAAAGCCTCACTGTGCACGTGCTCCAGTGGGAGTGATCCACGAAATGCTGCACAAAGCACATAGAACTATGCTCAGCATTGGAATTTCCAACCCCATGAGAGCAGCTGAAGCCCCAGCACTGGCTGCAGACCCACAGTGCTGGGCCCAGCACAGACAGCTAGGAAGAGACAGAGCTCTTGCCACGGAGCTTTGCAGCCTGGGCAAAGCAGAACAGAGCGAGACAGAAGCTCATAGTCAGTGCTGTAACAAATTAAGGCTCCTTAGTCCCACTTCTGTGCTCAAATGACTGGACTGTGCCATCTGCCAGCATTATTTTAAACAACACCATGTAGTGAAAGTTTATGGACTGAGAATGAAATGACTGAGAGAAAAAAAAACCCATCTCTGAACTGCCTGAAGTGCCAACATCATTGCTGCTGCAGGAACCACACTTCAGAACATTCCTTAGAAATGGTGCTTTGTTTGAAAAAACATGAGTAATTGATGTATTTGCCAGACAGTTTTAAGAACATCTGCTGCTGAAGACAGTTTCAGCAAAGATCTTATTTGCCAGAGCCTGGTGGGGCTCTCTAGCAGCACACGTGGCTGTTTGTCCTCTATGAAAATCAATAGTTTCTAACAGCTGTAGAAGCATATTGAACAGAATTGTCCTTTGGTGTTGCTCAAAGACATGGGAGTTATCAATATTTCACTGTCAGAAATACTCTCCCTGGGTACAGAGTGAACTGTCTGGGCTAGTGTAGGTATGAGGACCATATGAAGCTCTTCCCTCCACTAATGATTTAGCTCTGTCTTGCTAAATTTGTTGCAAATGCTTATGCTTGGCCTGTAAACTGACCAGTTTTTTAATTCAAGATGTAACATACCATCTCTTGATGATAAATTTTGCTTCCTTGCGTGCTTTTATGACTCAGGCAAACTGTTTAAAAGCATTGAATCCCCTCTAGAAGATGGATGGAAAGCTGGATAGCATGGGAGGAGTGGCTTCTCAGGTGCTCTGAAGGGGACCTGGAACCACAAGCTCAGAGTAGGTGCTGGATTTTTAGATTAATAATGGTAGAGAAATATGACTCCCATGAGACCAAGCCATGGCTCAGGTTTACATTTGCAGCCTTAAAAATTCATAAGTGGAGGACAACATTCACATTTTCATGAGCATGGCTTCCTTTTCTTTTGTTTTGTTGCAATTGCCCAGGAATAACTTAAGGATTTGGAGGATGCTGATGCCTTTCAGTTGTGCTGTTGCTCCGTGTTTTTAATATAAATGTTCACTCTTTCAACCTTCCTCTTTCCACAGACTGGTTGAATTATCCTCCGTGGTCCACATCAATTCCCACTGGGGGATCATTTCCAAGTGCTTAGCT
This sequence comes from Acropternis orthonyx, assembly GCA_035583155.1. Taxonomy (NCBI): domain Eukaryota; kingdom Metazoa; phylum Chordata; class Aves; order Passeriformes; family Rhinocryptidae; genus Acropternis; species Acropternis orthonyx. The sequence continues at coordinate 32,751,997 of JAWWEU010000160.1, forward strand.
TACAGCAAAGCTGTTTCAGACCCTTTTGTGTACTCTTTGCTACGACATCAGTACAAGAAGACGTGGAAAGACATCATAAACAAGATCCTCAAGAGGAGCTCCATCAACTCCTCCGCGCTCACGAGCGAGTCACACAACCGGAATATATCGCAGCTGAACGAGTGAGGAGCCTGGTATGGGACATAAAAGACATATAAAATGATAGATGTGGAACAAAAGTCACTGGCCTATCCCTAGTAGCTCTCCTCAGCTGTCCAGGCTTTGGGAGGCAGTCATGGACAGGGTCAATCCCAGCCCATATCCCTCCAGTAGCCCACGTAACACCCAAGGGAGTCAGGCTGCTTTGGACCTCCTGCCTCCAACTGGAAGAGCACTATTGATCCGTGGTCCTGCAGGCTTCACAAATACAAATCTCCCATTGATTTCCATCATCAGGTGCATCTGTAGATAAAGAGCTAGTCCTCAGCAGAAGGAATGAAAGAAATGGGAGCAAAGCAGTGCCATCGTAAGATTATTCTGAAGAGCTGCCCAGGGGTGTCTGTGCTGTGTTTTTTGCTGGCTGAAGGTAAAGCTAGCTCTGATGTGGCTTTACAAAACCCACCCCAGCTCAGTTGCTTGTGAAGGTTGTGTAGAGAAAAAAAATCTTAATGGGAAAAGCTTAAAACAAAAATCTTTATTTAAATATTCATCCAGTGCCCAATAGAGTTTTCAGCCTATTTATATATATATATATTTTTTTTTTTAACAGTCTTGTAGAATTGATGGAAAAAACACTTTATGCTACAGGGTGGATTCAGCCATGTGTACTCTAAATTTTAAAGTAATTTACACAGAATCCCACTAATTTTCTCCCCATTTGATTTTTAAAAAACACATAAGGTAGACAGGGTGGAAAGGCCAGGATGCTTCCTGCCTACTTCCATTTATTTGAGCTACAAAGAACTGAATTTTGCCCAAAGCTGCAGAACTGGGCCTTGTGCCCAGGAGAAAAAAAAAAATCTCTTTTTCTGAGGAGTTATTAATCATGGGGTTTTTTCCTACTTAAAGGAAAGATGAGCCTAAATTTGAGTTTAAAGTATAATTTCCAAAGCAAGTGGAGCAAAAATAACAGGCATCCACTTCACCATGAAAGTGGAGTCAATAATCTGGATCCACATCCGAACGTGCAAATCTCAGGAGGTTTCAGTGCAAATCTTTATAGCTCCAGACTGCAGTTACGCATAGGAACATTATTAACATTTACCATGCCTTCAGATGCATGCTCAGATTCAGCATAGCCTTGGTTAATTAGGCTTCATGCATGCAGTGGCAGCTTAACTAACAGCTGACACAGCTGGCTGTGTTACCACCCACCCCTGCTCATATTCCCACTGTCAACCCCATACTGGGAAAACACAGACAGGATCTTATTGAGAAAATAAGACCCCACTTAGTAAAGACGTGGGATGGCTTTTTAGTTACCACCCACTGTCATCTAAGAAAAGGGCTTGATATGTTGCAAAAAATACTCACTGTTGAATTTGCTGGCCTCTGATTGAAAGCGCAGACAGGGAACTCAGTGAGGGGCTTCACCCCGAAGTCAGACAATGTGGGGTAACATGTCAGTTATCGGTCTGGAGAGCCTTGACTGAGCCCTTACCTTTGCTAAGTTGCAAGGAACCTTGTTAATCTATAAATTTATGTAATCATCTGCTCTATAAATGGAAGAATTTGTATATGAAGATCATAAGCAACCATGTAAATAAAAATTTTCAGCTTAATTATTAATTTCAGTTATAAAAAAAATCCCATAATTACAATAAAATCTACACACTGTTACAGTCACAGAATTTAACTAAGTTCTTACAACACAGCATTCAAGTCAGCCCTTAGCCAGATTAAATAGTCTACCTCATCTTAATCATTTTGTTTCTTAGGCTTGACATAATTTTCTCAGGTGCAATAGATAAAGACACCCAGTTCAATACTTGTTTCTTAAAATATTCAAGCAATTTTGATGACTGGATTGTATCAGAACACAAGATATTATGAAGGTGATTATTACTAAGTTTAAAACAGATAATAAGTTCTATATCAAATCATTATATATTTCATTAAGACCACTTTTACTAAATTGCACCAGGATGGTTGTTGAAGTCCACAGCTGTTACTAAGTTATATGTGGGGTTGCTGCCAAAGTCAATGGGAGGTTTGTATGTTGATAAGGTTAGCCACAGAAGGGTTTAAAACTCCAAATTCAGAGAGAGTAAGATAATTTCCCAGGGAAAAAAAAAAAAGTAAAATTCTACATTTGGGATATCTATTAAAAGGCAGAGAAGATACAGCATTGGGCTTGTCTCATTATGCTTGTGTATCGCAGTCAGTCACTGGTTGATTTAAGTGTCACCATGAGCAATAAATCTCTCCCTGTGTATGTGTTTAAAAATTTGTCTTTCTTTCATGGTGCCTTTCTTCTATAATTAATCTTATACCAGAGAATAGGTATAATTTCCCCTTCCTTACATCAGCTCTCTGACACATTGTCATATTTCTACCATCTGAAGCAAGCGAGAGTTGTAAATGCTGGTGCTTGACAAACTGCCTCAGTACACACAATAAAAGTAATGCCCTAACATTTTTTGATGACACTTCATAAGATACTAGAAATATGATACTGTGGCTTGTTAAGTGCTAGATATTCAGCTGAATTCTTATAGGCAACTGGCAAAATTTTCTAAAATGTATGTCTAAGTGATGAATGTAGATATGAGTAACTGTCTGCTGAGTATTATATGTACTATACAACACTTCGACTCCAGTGAGTTAGAATAATGATGGTAAATGTAATGCACAGTATTTATTATCCCTGCTCATGAAGCAGAGCTGTTCTCTTGTCTAACACACGTGTGCGTGTGTGCAGGGGTCGGGGGGGGGGGGGGGGGATGGGGAGTTTCCATTTGTTATTTAAATAGTTTTGAAAAAGTTTGTAAAGTATGGCTGCAATGTGTGCCCAAAATCTGGAGCTGCATGTGAAAAAACTGGGCAGCTGCTTAGGCAATCTGCAGTTTTCTGTTTGTTGGTATCTGTGACCCATATGCAATATCTATTCCTCACAAGCATGTTCAGCTAACATTTTCTTCTTATCTTGTAAATTTGGCAGTCAGAACACTGGCAGATGAGTAAGAGAATTCAGTCCACTCTGGCGTTTTGTGGATTCTGAGCTTTCTCTTTTCTTCATTTTACAGTAATTTGTACGATTTCAGAGCCCTAACTGTGAACTAGGATCATGGTTTATGTTATGTTTTTGAGCCAGTCTGAATGTGAAGATCTGGGCAATTGCATTTGGCAAAAAGACCATGAGAGGTTGATAAGGGTTTATTGAATAATTAATAAGCACCAAGTCCTCTCCTGACATAAATCAACCTAATAGTAAGTTGTTTCACCTGAGGATTTGGTCCCATTAAATGAATATATCCAGGTTTTATAAATCTCAATTCTCAATGTGTAGGGCCCTGTTTTCCTGGTATTTACAAAAGCAAGCATGTAAACAGGATTTAGGGAGTACCTCAGGTGTGGAGTTGCAACATCAGGCAACCACACAACTCTAAGTAACTTCTTACCCTTTGAGCAGACAACCCTAATAACCTCTTTTTAGTAGCCTTAAATCAGATTTTTGAGAACCCCCTTTACTCTGAAAAAAAAAAAAAAAAGATAGATAGATAGATAGATAGATAGATAGATAGATAGATAGATAGATAGATAGATAGATAGATACTAAAACTGTTCCAGTCCTGGACCAGCTGAGGTTGGAAGCAACCTCTGGAGGTCACCTTGTCCAGCTCCCAAGAGGCACATCACTGTCTCTGGCTGTGGTTCCCCCTCTCAGTTTTGCCAATGCACCTAGAAAATTCTCCTAGTCTGCTTCAGGTCAACAGCAAAATCTTCCTGGAAAGGTTTTGGGGTTTTTTTTAAATAATTTTTGAAAGAAATTTTAGACTTAATTTCAAGAAACAGCTGTATCAGAACATCTTTAAGAGGTTACCAAAGTGGAGGGAGAAATAGATGTGAGTGTGTAGCTGAGGGTCAGGAAGGCTGGGAACTAAAAATTGGCTTTGCTGCTGCTGCAATGACGCGTTCCTCTGGCTGCAGTGGGCTTTTCCCAGTGCCCCTTTCCCACCCTGAGAGCTCTCCAAGTCTCTCAGACATTTACTCATCCCGAAGGGAAAGGTAAAAAATTCTGCCACAGAGTGGGCTGAGTCTGCAAGAGCAGCACAGCCTTCACGGGAGGATCCTTGCTGGCTTGGGAAGGCTCCAGTGGTTTTCAGATGGGCTGTGTGGAAACCACTCACACGGTTTGAATGACCAGAGACAGTCTAATTCCCAAAGTACAGGAGGTTTAGGTTGATTGCAGAAAGTAAATTTTTCTGAGCCTACATGCCTGAAGTTTCAAAGTTCCCTTGCCTCTCTTATTCCAAAATGAAGAAGGTTCTGAAGGCTCTGAATATCCTGCCCTGTGCATTTTTACACATATAGTGAATACCCTTTGGAACAACCCTTTGGAAAGTGCTTGCATTTTACTACTATTAGAGTTGTCTTCTCCCCACATTTAATGTTCTTGTGATTACAGAAAGCTTAAAAGCAAAGACTTGTTACTTTACCCTAAAATCACTAAATACTTCAGCACCGAAAGCTCAGTTAGATCCTACCCCCACAGTCACTCTGTGTTTGCTTTGCTGGAGAATGAGGGCTGAGCACAGGCTTGTGTGTTTGCAGAATCAGGGATTATATCTTTGTAATCTCCCCAAACCTGAATAAATGAGAACAATAACATTGTAGCCTTAAATCTATTATTTTTTAATTTGCTTTTTATTCTTTCAGCATTCAATATATTAAAAATCTTTGATGGGTGAAGTTTCTTTAGGAAAACCATCCTGCTCTGAAAGGCAGCTGTCCCTGTCGGGGGGGACAGGTATAAAAGTTTACATGGAGAAAAGAGCTGCTGCAGTCTTTGTAAAATGTCTACTTCTTACCTGTAGTTATGGTGTGTATCATGTAAATATGTATTTAGGATTGTTGATTTCTAAGCAAATAATGCTGATCTAATGAACTAGAGAGGTTGCTATAGTTTATCATAAATGTCTATATTTATAAGAAGGATGATTTGCCCTACAGACTGTAAGTGCACTTCAGAAATGTGTGTGCCAAGACGCAAATGCATCAGGTGTGTGACAGCATGAATGGGTGGCAATTGTGTAGTAAAATACCATTTTTTTTTAAAGAACTACTATTGCACAAGGTTTCAATGTACCCAAAGGCGCAAGACCATATGTTTGATTAATAATCTACAAAGATATGTGAGGAAAATGATCTCCATTTGGAGTTATTACTGAATCCCAGACTGGTTTGGGCTGGAAGGGACTTTAAAGTTCATCCAGTGCCACCCCCTGCCGTGGGTAGGGACACTTCCCACTATCCCAGGTTGCTCCGAGCCCCGTCCAACCTGGCCTTGGACATTTCCAGGGATGGGGCAGCCACAGCTTCTCTGCCCAACCTGTGCCAGGGAGGAATTTGTTTCCTAATATCCAATCTAAACCTGCTCTCTCGGTTTGAACTATTCCCCCTTATCCTTTCCCTCCATACTCCTGTAAAAAGTCCCTCTCCCCATCTATCTTGCTCTAGTCACTGTAGTTTTACAATTAGAGCTTTAAAGCAAACCTTTCTTAAAACTCATACAAAGAGCAAAAAATTGAAAGCCTCCATCCTCTTGGGTTTTGGATCCAGCAAGGAAACAGGAAAGCAGTGCTTTTGAATAAAATGCCAGAGCATCCTAGTGAGATATTAGTGGGAATGCAGCAGGGTCCAGATGCAAAGCTGGCTGCAGTTTTCCTCTTGCTGCCCATCCCAGGAGGTGCTGTTCAGTTCTATTGCACTTGCATTGCTTTGAGCTCTTGAACAAAAAATTTAAAAAGCCCTGTTGAATATCAAAGAGTTTGATGTTCCCTTCTGACCATGAAATCCTTATGTAAAGACAGGCAAATTCTCCCTCTCCTTCTTTGCTAGTGGGATCAATGAGGGATGGAGGAAAAAAAAATAAAAAAAGAAATCGCATTAATTGAATTACTTTTAGGAAAAAATCAGTAAAATATTCACTGTCCTTTGTACACAGCAAACGCGTGACAACTCTGGGGACAAGTTCTCAGTGCTCTGCCACCCAGCCCAGCCTCATTCCAGTAAAACAAAGCTACCTGCATCAGTCAGAGTAAAGAATGGATCTTTTTATAGCAGAAACCACAGGGCTTCCCAAGTAGACATTTGAAAACTATTACCACAGATTGCCTTGGAAAATAGAAATAGATAACTAAGATGTGCCTTGATTTACCTTTATTTGTACACAGGGCATTTTTCTAAACATCACAGTGTTTTTATTTTCTTAAGATTATTTTAGGATAAAAATTCATGTATTTGGCAATCACTAATCATTCCTTTCTGAATTCTTGCAGGAATGTAATGTATTACCAGTCCTTCCAGATACAGTTCGATGTAAGCATTTGCCCCTAGATTAGATTACTATTTGCTTTAAAAAAACCAAATGTTAGGAGCTGGTTTTACAACTCCTTGTTGCAAGGACAGTGGGGTTGGGTGGGTAAGGACCATTCATATCATGAGAGGAATAAACGGTCCAGTTTGTGTAGTTGAAGTATTTTGTTTTGTTTTGCAAATATTGAAAATAGTTGGTTTCCTACTTCTAAAAGCACCTAGCCAGTCTGAAGGAAGATAGTTATGAACTAACATTAATAATAGCTGCTGTAGATAGGGCATGTTTTGATTATACTACTATAAATATATCATTATAATTTATTGCGTTTGACTCTTTTTTTTTGTATAAAAATGAGATGTAATTGCAGGAAATATTTATTTAGGGGGAAATGGGAATATAAATTAAACCTTTCAAAATTGCATGGATAAAGGGATGCACAGACCTATTTGTAATGACAACGTGCTCAAGGGTGCCAGGAGTTACATGGATTTTAGGATCCCAGGTAAGCTAAACTGTAATAGTCTCCTAAGAGATATTTCAGAGAGACAGGTTCATGTAAAGGCAAACACATAAAATTCTCTGTGTCTACCATTTAAAGGAATACAATAAAATAAATATTAATCCTGAGGTCAAATTTGGAATAATGGGGCCTGTGCTGTCTATTCTGTTTACAATGGCTTGTGCTTTGTGAATACATATCAAATGTTGTAATATATTTTTATTACATAGAGTTAATGGCTAATACAAAGTGACATATATAAATAAATACATCCTATATATGTATATTGTGATTTTGTTAATTCTACTGTTAATGAAAAGTGATTATGATAAATGACTTGGTGTGAGCTATTTTTTCATATAAAATTAATGTTTTAAAAAGTCTGCTTCACTTGATTGTTGCAAAAGTCAAGCCCGGTGTGACATTACAATGATGTGACCTGATCAATCCTGCCCATTTTTGGAAAACAGCTACAAAGTCAATGGCAACAGAAGATAATTTCGTTGCAATCTGAGAAACACAAGTGAAATAGTTGGAGAATCTGAATACCTAATGCATAGGCCTAAACATATATCTTTAGTCTTAGTACACATGATTCTATTTAGTTGTTCCTTGAAATCTTGAGCAGTTTTCAGTGCTGCTGTGAAACCAAGGTTGGGGAGGGTCCCTCTTCCTGCTTCCTAAACATCCATCCCCATTTGGAGTTCCCACAGAAAGGTCTCCAACTGAAGACTCCTCCTAAACTCCACCCAAGTGGCAAACCCTGCAGAGGGAATAACTGCTGGTCCTCACACAGCAGAAGACTTTTATTGTCTATGTAAAGTCCAACCTCTTGGTCCCCAAATGTGTTCTTCTGCTGACTTAGAGGGTTTGATTATTAATATTGTAATCATAATAATGACTGGTTTGGGTTGGAGAGGACCTTAAAGACCATGTTGTTTCACTCCCCTGCCATGGGCAGGGACACCTCCCACCAGCCCAGGTTGCTCCAAGCCCTGTCCAACCTGGCCTTGGACACATCTAGCAATGCGGCAGCCACAGCTTCTCTGCCCAACCTGTGCCAGGGCCTGCCCACCCTCACAGAGAAGGATTTATTCCCAATATCTAATCTAACCCTGACCTCTGTCAGTTTAAGACCATTATCCCTTGTCCTGTCATTCCAGGCCTTTGTCCCCAGTCCCTCTCCAGCTCTCCTGGAGCCCCTTTAGGCTCTGCAAGGGGCTCTCAGGTCTCCCTGGAGCCTTCTCTTCTCCAGGTGAACACCCCCAGCTCTCCCAGCCTGGCTCCAGAGCAGAGGGGCTCCATCCCTTGGAGCATCTCCATGCCCTCGTCTGGACTCGCTCCAACTGCTCCATGTCCTTCCCATGCTGGGGACCCTGGATCTGGAGGCAGCACTGCAGGTGGGGTCTCACCAGAATGGAGCAGAGGGGCAGAATTTCCCCTCCCCTGCTGCCCCCACAGCTTTGGATGCAGCCCAGGACATGGGGGGGTTTCTGGGCAGTGAGAGTACACTGCCAGCTCATGTCAAGATTCATGTCCACAAACACTCCCAAGTCCTTCTTCTTGGGGCTCCTCTTGGTCCTTTCTCTGCCCAGCCTGTGTTCATGCTTGGGTTTGCCTCGGCTCAGGTGTAGGACCTTGCACTTGGCCTTGTTGAACTTCCTGAAGATCCCACAAGCCCACCTTCAATCCTGCTCAGGTCCCTCTGGATGACATCCCTCCCCCTCCAGCCTCCTGTGATGGCCCCACACAGCTCGGTGGCCTTGGCAAACATCACAACTCCCATTCTCAAGCGTGGGCAAGCATTCACTGAAATCAGCAACAATACCTGCAAGTGTTCTCCGTGGGATCTCTAGATAGATTTGAGCTGAAGATTCAGTTCCACTCCAGTGCACAGATTAGGTCTCTTAAGGGCTCTTCTGCTTCCCATACAGATGTTAAATCTCTACTGCAGCAGAAAAGATCCCAGAAGAGCTCAAAATTCTCGGACATCAAATAATTTGTGATTTAACCAACACAACCATTTTGTGCTGTGTCTTTTATTCCCATTTCCCCTGCTATTTTAAACAGCTCAGCATATAACTAATTTCCCCATCTCTCTCAGTGCTTCCCCTCCCTCCTCGCCAGGCACACACAGAGATTAACATGTGTCTCTGCAGATTAACACTCTGCTCTCAGAGAGCCTGGCAGGGCTGGATGAGGTAAATCATTTATTCATGTTCAGCCTGTGGCCACTTTCAGTTTGTATGGAGAGCAAGGCACAAATCAGGCTGCAAATGCAAAGCTTTCACTGTTGTCTTTGAAAGAAGAAGCTGGAGACACGCTGGCTCTGCAAACCTTCAGTGCTACAGTAATGTTCTCACATGGGGATGAAGGCATTTCCCAGAATCACAGATCCATCCTGGGCTCCAGGCTCAAACAAACAGTCAAAGGAAACCTGCTAACACCATGTGAAAGACTCTGGGAGGCTGTTCCCTCTGAATGTGTGGGAGGTTTTATTTTGCTCTGGTCTCCATTACAACTTTTTTTCCTCCCCTAGGAAGGACCTAAATATTGTCTTTCACAGTACAAAGGCAAATGCAAAGGAATATTAATTCCTGGAAAGTTCTGCCTGGAGATTTAGCAAAGACAGAATAGTTATCCTGGAAAATGTAAGGAAGTGTAATTTCAAAGGACTTGCCATCCACACAGTTATATAACTTCTTCCTTTTGCCAGCATCATGCTAGAACCAAGTTAAAAGCCTCATGCCAACTTCTGCCACCCTGGCTTTGGAATAAAAGAAGCTGCAATGCCAGCAACACAGTGGACGTTCCCAGCACGGCAAGGCACCTCAAGTAATACAATTATTTATTTAATCCTTTGTACTTAGTAGGATGTACAATGTAGAAAAGGGGCCCAGTCAGAGCTGTAGGAGTCCCAACACAAAATGAATAGCTGCAAGTGTGTCCCTAGAGGTGTAGTCAACCCATGGATCGTCTGGTCCCCCACACTGGAGCAGCATGTGAGAAGGGAAATCTCAGCACATCATCAGGGCACCAAGAGGCCTCTGAAGGGGAAGGACTGTCAGCCATTTAGTGGTTTCTGGGCCATCAGATAACAAC
>JAWWEU010000160.1:32773543-32800571 GCA_035583155.1 Acropternis orthonyx
AGAGGAGTAGAAGATTTCAACCTGAATCCTCTTTTCCATCCTTCAGTTTTTCCTCTGTAAAAATGATTGTCTTTCTCACACTTCTGATCTCATTTCCCAAACACTAGACCTAAAACCCCTAAATGACAGGGATGATTTCTAGGGAAGCTCTATTGATTTATATTTATATTAGATCAATCATCCAGCAGTCAAGGTCTTAATAATGCATCTAAAGACTGTGATAATCTGGTAAGTACTCTCTGGAGACCCATACTGTTTTAAGAATGATAGATTGCTTCTGAAGCCAAGAAATTCATCAATTAATTGGTATGAATGCTTTCATTAGTGAGAAACTGATTTTATAATGCTGAATTTTCTCCAAATCATACTGTTTTCTGCACATAACACTGAGGGTGACACTGTTATGGACATCAGTACCATCAGCACTCAAATTTACAGTGACTCAGAGTAATTAAATTGGTCCTTTATGACCTTTTTAGGCAAAAGTCATATAAAGTGTGCAAGAAAACTGCTGTGAAATTCTAGTAAAGCCAGATACATGCCTCTGAAGAGTAACTCCCAAAGTTCTAACACTCAAGGACCTTGTTTTAGCATTTAAAGGTTACAATATAGCAACAAAGAGCAGCAAACCCATTTAGAATTAAACTGAATAGGGGGATTTAACAGTTTGTGTGTTGTTTCTGCTGGAGCTGTTGATCAACAACCTTGGTCTTCAGTGCACCCATTGGGGGCTGGAACGTTCCAGAAACCATTATGTTCATTATAGTGGCTCCACATGCCCTTCAACAGCTAAATATAGAAAAATAAGGCAGATACAGAGCAGATCACAGAAACACAATCCATTTTTCCTTTCACACCCCCCACTCCTTTCCCAATTATACTGTAAAGCTTCTTCTCTCTGTGAGAACCACCTCGGAGTGAGGAGGAGCTGGTCACCGAGCTCAGCCAGAGCTGTGGCCAAACCGAATCAACAACCCCACTCGCCTGCAACAGAGAGGAATGTCATTTTAACACCGTCACACTGAGACCATGTAATGACATCCCAATCCCTGGGGTAAGAAACAGATCTCAAATTTAAATCCCCCTGGTCTGTTCAAGTGAGATTTATGCTGCCATTGATCCTTATTAACCCAGGTATTGAATTTCTGTCACGTCTAAACCACAAAAAGTAATTCCATTTTTCATATTTTACTTGCTGACAGTAAGGCTGGATGAATTTATTTTTTTTTATCTTTAAATGACAGTTTACTCTGAATGCTCTTTTTTGTTGCCATTGGGATAGCACAAGGTTAATAAGCATGATTGTGCTGTTGACATAAGTGATATATTGAATTCTAGAAAGCAGCTGCTGCAAATAAAGGAAGAGTTAATAATTAGGTAATTAGAATATCAGGTGGTTGACATTAGTTCATGTAATAATAATAGGTGGGAATTGTTACCATCTGTTTTCTCTAAACATCACCAGTATTTCAGAATGTGCAGTTCAGATTTGGAATGGAAAAGAATTCAGAAGAAAAGAGAAGGCTTTCTGTTCACATTGTGAACTGGTATTATTACTGATAAATATTATTGATGTTATTTCAAGCATGCAGAGGAGCTTTTGTTCTTGCTTATTTTGCTTGCAAAAAGTGAAGTGTTGTTTAAGGTTGTTTTTTGCTTGTTCCTTGTTTTATCCTCTCATTCTTCTGAAACAGACCATTCTGTATACATATATATATAGCATATATCTTTTTGTATCCATTTTTTTATCATGAATCCATCTGGTCTCTCTCCACAAGGGCCATGCTTGAAGTTACCTGGCAGGTCTCTGTATTGGTATGTTTCTTTGTATCTGTGTATGTCCTATTCCACATAACTTTTTCTGGCTCTGACTGATGCTTCACCCTCTCCACAGACTTTTTGAGCTGCTTTCAGCCCCAGTCCAGGTTGGACATCACAATTCCTCAGTATGGAGTGAAGGGCAAGATGATTTATTACTGAAATCACTGGGGAGAAGTACTCAATTTCATATGGGATTCATCAGTGTTGTGAGACAACCTTAAATATATCTGTAACTTCTTAAAGGCTTGCAGACATTATCAAATCTGAATGCAATGAATCACTACAGAACTATCATTGCATCTGATTTTTTTTCAACGCTTGCTGTTCATCAGACCTTCAGCTTTTCCTTTCCTTGTGTCCCAATCAGGAAAAGAGACTTTTCTAAATTGCCCACACCTTTTATTAGAAAAGTAAGAAGGTGAAACAGTGAAGCAAAGCAGGTTGAGCAGCACACTGTGGGATATTCATTATTTTGGCCTGTGCAAACCACCAGACACAGGTGAGGGGAAGCTGAATTTACCATCTCAGAGCCTGACACTGTATCAGGTGAAAAAAAGAGCTCCTATGTCTGAAAAGGCAGATTAAGTATTAAAAACATGAACTTATAAAATACGTTTATGTTCACTGCCTAAAGCTTTTTACAAGCTTTCCAAAATCATATCCTTGATGTTTTTATTGATAAATATATTCATTTATGTAGCTTTAAGTTGAACTGTTATACCCAAAATTTTCAAGTCAATTACATCCCCTCTGAAATTTGTGAAAGGCATAACAATATCCTTTATCTGCCTAATAAGCAAGCAACAGATCATGAGCAGGAGAGCACTGGTTCAAATTTTCATATGAAACAGCAAAAAGCTGAGTCACTTGTCAGGTTAAGAGGACAGAGGAGCCACAACAACCGACCAACAAATTGTCCTGCAAACCTGAAAGTGGACTCAGAGGGTTTGTAAGTCTCACCTACCTATAAAATGACTATTCATGTTGCAAAATGGTGATTTTATCAGTGGAAGATGGCAGGCAGTTGTTATTTAGCGACTTACTGTTCCAGGCACAAAATTGCCTTCACTGTGATGGCTTCACTGAAAGTAAATTTTGCTGCTCAAAAAGTTTATTACAGTGAAATACAAGTCTTATCTGAAGTTTAATTACCTTTAAAAAGAAATTAAAGACTAATAAGCACTTTAGATTAAGTGCACAGATATGATTTAAACTTGGAATATTAAAAAAATATATCAGAATAAACCCCTAAAACTTCATGAGTTAATCACCTGAAGCCAAAACTTTTTTTTAGCTGTTTATTAAGGAGTGGAAAGAGCCAAGAAAACTGTTTGCCACTATGACAGCGAAGAGCAGCACAGGTAAAAGTGGTCCTAAAAATATCCATGAAACCCACTGTAAAAACCACTGTCCCTCTCTCCAGGTATGCAAATGCTCCAATAAGAGAGGAAAGAGGCTTTGAGGAGATGTATCCTCTTGGTGAGTGTGAAACAAGAGCTTCCCTGGGCTCCGGCTGCAGAGCTGGTAAGGTGTGCACTGAGCTGTTTGTCCTGCAGCAGAGGGTGATGGCACCACCGCTTACACAAATTGTATGTGCTTTTACACTTCTCCCCCCAGGCTTGTGGCTGCTACCTAAACTCACACAATGATTGGATGCAAAGATAAAAGACAAGGAGCCTCCAAACTTGGGTGTTTTCAGACCGACAGCAAACATATCACATGCCAGCTTTTAAAGGTTAACTGGTGGAAGCCATTGGTGTGAAACCGCTTGTGCTCTGTTTCGAGTTAACTCATCTCTGTTTTTGTGTTTCTCTAAAAGGTCAACCACCTACCACAGAATGATAAAAGAGACAAGTAAATCTGGTTGGATCACTCACTCACTGCCAGCTGAAATCCACGCTTTGGGGAGATGTCCCAAATTCAGTGAAAATAATGAGCTGAAGTTGGGAAAAAACACAGCTATAGACAGATAAAGGAACGGAAAGTAGTTGGTGACAGAAGCTGAAAGTATGTGACAGGCTTAAAATACCCAAAGAAAAAGATATATTTCTTAACCAGCATAGACAATTACTTCACTCACATTCATTTTTAATGTTTTACCCACACAGAGCTCAACCTCCTGGTAAAAGCCACACTCAGACACTCCTAACAGCTTTCTGGTGCCAGCAGATTAAATTTGGATTAGAGATTACCAAAATACACTACATTTATACCAAAATGTGCAAGCAGATATACTGGAGTAGATTCCCATGATGATTCCCCACCCCTGGAAGTGTCCAAGGCCATGTTGGACAGGGCTCTGATCAACCTGGTCTAGTGGAAGGTGTCCCTGTCCATGGCAGGGAGGGTTGGAATGAGATGGTCTTTAAGGTCCCTTCCAGCCCAAACCAGTCTGCGATTTGCAGATACTGAGAGCTGTCTTTGAGAGGTTACTGCACTTTTTACAGGGATGGATGGGAAAAACTGAGATACAAGGTGATAAAAATTATGATAATATAGAGAAATAAAAAATGAATAGCTGGATAACACGACATGGATAGTTAAGGAGAAGCCAGTCAGCTCCCACTGTGTTTTATGATTGTCAGGGCTCTGCATGGGAGCAGATGACTGATGGCTGGTATTATCAAGGAAAGTGGAATATCTCCAGTTTTAACCTTTCATTTATTTAACCTTTACTGTGTGGGTGAGGTTATGCAGCTGGATTTCTTATTACTTGGAAGGGATTGTGTTTTTCTCTTTTATATCAGGGATGATCAAAGCTTAGCAAAGTTCTAATATAAGAGGTTGTTAAAACGGATCTGTGATTATAAAAGGGGCTGTACCCATCCTCAAGTTTTATTTCCTGACATTTCTGCTGGGTTGCCTGTTTTCCTACAACGCTGAAAGGAAAAGAGATTAAAAGCACAGAATTCAGAAAAAATTACCTCTTCTAAAGAGGTGGAAAAGGTAGATAAATAGAAAGCACTGGTATCCAGATTTATTAGTTTTTTGCTTGGATCTGTCTAAAGGTTAAATAGCAGTGCTATGCATTGCAAAGGACAGGAACAGTTTAATCCCCAAGTGTATAACTATGGTAGTAAATAGGGCACACATCAGTTTGGTATTATTATTATTATATCCAGGGAAAGCATAAACATCTTATCTCAGCACAAGATATTCAGACATGTGAAATTCCTGGTAAAATTCCTTTGAGCCTGAGTGTTTTCCAGTGTAGAGGTGCTGAACAACAAAAAATAATTGCACGGACAAGTACACTTGACAGCTATTAGGCCATTTATTTAGTAATGCCTGGACTAAAATGGGGTAAGGTCACCTGCATTAGTCTCAGTTCTGCTGTGCCCAAATATGTGCCAGCACTAGTAAAGAGCACCAAAGTCACCATCTCCAGCACCTGATGTTGCTGAGGTCTTCAGCAATGAAACCCATCGAATTTAAGCTAATAGATGTCCAAGAATTCCCCACCAAATCCACATCTTGCTACCAAATGAAAAATAACTTCTCGTCGGTATAACCTCATTTCTGAGAACAAAGCACAGGACCCTCTCGGACTGTGAAGTTAAACTCTTTAACACCATTATCTCAAGGCAGAAAGCACTGACCTGCCAAGACTAAGATGGTGGTTTCCACCTTCAATCTGATTATCAGAGTGATTTAAATTTGGCTGGTTTGGTCCTCATTTTGTGTGTGCATGTCAACAACTCCCAGCAAGATAACTTTGTGGGACTGTAGAGAGAAGCCACCTGAGAAACTCCATCAGTTCATAGCACAAAAAATTGTGTATGATCTTGATCTATTGTGGTGGCAACAAAATCTACACATGCCAATGAACAAGCCAAATTAAACTGCTAACATATTCTGCTGTCATTAATCCATATTCCAAAATTATTTCCCATTGCTACCTGCACAAAGACATCATTTATCCCTTCTCAGCTGTCAAAAAACCCACCCTTCTTAACAAATTGCTGTTATATTTGCTAGACAAAAATATATGGCATATAGAATGTTGAAGGGTTGGTAAATAGGGTGAAATAAGCAAAATATAATTCCAAATGATGGAATGATTGGATTATGTTTACTTCTATTACTTAACTTAAATGATGCTGACTTGGAGCTGTTCCATAATTTAAGTCATAGAGAATTACATTTGCATTCTTGTGTTTTCTTTGAGGCCTTGCTGCCAAATCCATTGCTGTTATTGAATGGTATCTGCACAAAAACATGGGCTGAAACAACCTAAAAAATTTAAGAATATGACTATTTACTAGGCAAGAGTTCATGATTATGTTATTCATTCTGCAGTCTTTTGCCTTTTATGTGTTTCCAACATTCCTTGACCAAAAAACCAAGATTTAATACAGATGGCACGTGATGTTTTTACAGGAAGCTATCTACTGGCACTTTATTTTTTCCTCAGTTTTGAATGATACTTCGGGGAATGTCTTTTCCAAGAATCATATCAAATAGACAAAAACTGTAACAGCAATTAAAATGTTTAAAATAGAATTGTATTTGGAGGTGTATGCTGCAGTCTTTCTACCAAGTATATTAAGAGGTGTTTATTTAGCCACAGACTTTTGGTTGGCTAAAATCATGCAGGTGACCTTTTTCTTGGTATAATTAAGGTAATAACACTGAAGCTAATGGAGTAAAGTTGCATTTTCATCAGCTGACACTCTGTCCAGTGTTTATTTAGTTCATTCTTCCCTAGATCTGGTCTGCATCTTTCCTAAAGCTCCATCCTCTCCTGCTGTACAATTTTGTTACTTAAAAGCCAGCAAGAAAGCACAAATCCTGTTCCCACAGAGGCAGCACCTGCAGAAGCAGGATGAGCAGATCATGCACAGGAACACCAAATCCCTTGCATGTCACAGAAGACAGTGGCATGAGGTGTGCATGAGCACAAAAGGCACTTAAAGTCAAGCAAAAAATCAATTAAAAAGGCAGTATCAGTGGATTTATGAATTAAGCACCTATCAGTGGCTAAGCCTCTCCTCTCATACACATGACACAACTGGATGTGTCCTCAGGAAAGGCTTTGTTCAAGTCCTTCTCCCATGTTAGAGAAGGGATGCACAGCACAACACCAAAGTGGTCTTTATCCCATGGTCTTTTCCTTAGGTTTAGTTCACGGAGTAAAAATGCAGCCTTACAAAGCCAGAGAAGAAAGCACTCCTGGCATTAAACTCTGGAATCACAAAGCATCCTCAAACATAAACAACCCAAGCAGAAAAGCAGAGGTGGGTTATTCACTGCTGGTTTGGTTTCTGAAATATTATGGTGCACGTCAAAGGGAAAGGGGGCTGAAATCATGACCCAAGTTTTAAGCACATTAAACATAAGTTGTCCCCTCTCAGCTTTCCTCCAATACGATAACAAAACATAACGAGTGTCAAACTTTTTTTTGAATTGCAAAAATATACCAATTTTATACTTTACATACAACATCTTTCAATCAGAACAAAACTCCTCCTTTACAAGTATCTCTTTTTTTTCTTTTTTTTTTAATCCTTCTTTCTCCTCTTTTTAAAGAAAACAGATTTGCAAAGGATTAAATAACCCAACAAGCAAAACACTTCACTCCAGGTTAACTCAAAACACCTTCCTATATTCCTTCTGCCTCTCCCTTCAACCCGGGGCTTGTTTCGGTTCGGCTTGAGTTTCGCTTCCGATTTTTCCGCCAAAATGAGAAGAACCCCCACCATCCATCCAGCTCCACTAACAGAAAGGCCTCGTGCAGAGAAATATGCATGAAGAGATGGGCTAAGTAACTCTCACTACGACTACAGCCAGGCTGGCAGAAGCGGAGCTCGCGGGCGCCGGGCCGGCACCTATCGCCGCTGCTGCCACTGCCGCGCCCGCTGCCTGTGCCGGCGCACGGACAGGCTGATGGGCTGCTTCCCGAACTTCCTCATGATCTCCTTGATCCTCGCCAGGTTGGTTTTGGAGATGGTGAAATCACACTGGGTGGCTCCCATGTCGTAGCCGACCTCGCAGGTCTTGGTGGCGGCGGTGTAGCCCTCGGCCTTCACGCCCACCACGTACTCGCCGGGGTTGAGGAGGCGCCAGTAATCCCCGTCGGCTCCTGAGAGGGAAAGGAGGTGGGTTTAGGAGACAGGGCCCTTCTCCTTGAGGAAGGTGTTGTTTATAGACTCACAGAATCGTTAAGGTTGGAAAAGACCTCTGAGATGATCAAGACCAGCCATCAACACGGCACCATGTTCACCACTACACCATGTCCTCAAGCGCCACATCCACATGTTTTTTAACAGAATCATGGAATACGCTGAGTTGGAAAGGACCCACAAGGATCATTGAGTCTGACTGCTGGCCCTGCCCCGGACCATCCCCAAGAGTCACACACTATGCCCCAGAGCATCATCCAAACTCTCCTGGAGCTCTGCCAGCCTTGGGGCCATGCCCACTGCCTTGGGGAGCCTGTTCAGTGCCCACCACCCTCTGAGGGAAGGACCTTTTCCCAATATCTAACCTAAACCTGCTCTGAAACAGCTTCAGGCCACTCTCTCATCTAGAAAAGACCTCTGAGAGCATCACCTTTAACCATCAACCCAGTACCACCATGTTCACCATTAAACTATGTTCTCAAGTACCACATCCACATGTTTTTTGAACACTTTCAGGGATGACAACTCCACCATTTCCCTGGGCAGCCTGTTCCAGAGCTTGACAACCCTTTCCATGAAGAAATTTTTCCTAGTGTCTAATCTGAACCTCCTGTGGAGTAACTTGAGTCCATTAAATGAGGGTACAAAAGTCCGTGGTGCCACAGACAGGAACCCTCCACCCTCACACCAGGAGGGTGTCAAAGAGGCTGCCCCCCATCACACACACCCCTCCTCATCCTGCCAACCCTTGAGGAAAACACACCTCACTCATGTTTTCCAAATGATGAAAAAAGGACAATGGGTTTCAGTGTTGGCTTAAGATTGTTGGCAGTTTGGAGGTCATGAGGCAAAGGGTTGGTGATTCCCAATGGGTACAAAAGACCTTCCCCAAACTAATTGTAAGTGATGGATCCAGAGGATCCATCTCGTGGCCCTGATCAGGCCGCCTGGACATGCAGGTTTTGCTGCTATTTAGTATGCAAGGCATGTGAATACAGAAAATCAACTCCCTTGGAGATGTAAGCAGATATCCCCTTCTGTAAAACCTTACACTGAGTTTTGTTACACTGATTTTCCTACAAAGTGTAATTCACCAGGGTACTTAACCACTTCCTTACCTGTAAATGCACAGAGCTCCTGGCATCAACTCATGCACAAAGATGTATTTTAACACCTCATTGAATCAGGATTTACTGGTTTCTTCTTTTTCCCCCATAAATTATTTTAGATGTACCCATTTTAGCTATCCATATGCATATAAGGATGGGTTTAGGCTCTTTTTGAAGATGATTTTAACTGGTGTGTATTCTCAGTTGTGAACTGAAATAGGTGAAAAACTAATACCTAAAATTAGTTTTGCACTCTGTCCTGGGAAAACCCACTGTGAAAGAAAGTACATATTCAAATATGCAATCCTATATATAAATAGAAATGGAACATCTCTTGCATGAGGAGGGATTGGGTGTTTTTTTTAGCACTGATAAGAACTGACAGCCTTGTTAGCACTGGCCTTGGGTTGCTGGCAATGCAGAGTGCAGCAAAAACTGAAGATGATTTGCATAAAAATATTGTATTTGAGAAAAGATCAGACCAGCCAGCCTCTGTTTAAAGAAATAGGATTTTAATTTAGGGTTTTGTAAAATAAGAAAAAAGCACGTTTGCAAACAGCAAGTGTTAACAAAACAGCAGTATTGACTATACCCTGAAACTGCAGTCTCTGGGTGTGCCAAAAGTGCACCCAGTCAGGTTAATTCTTACATCCCAACTTGCTTAGGTTTTTCTTTTATCCAGTTTGAGCACATTTGGTGTGCTGATCAAGGTCCAAATTTTCTATTTCTCAGGATTCAGGCGTATTTAGGAAGGGCTCTGAGAGATGCTCTTTATTCAGTTCTCCCTTACCATCGGCTCCATTGGAGCCTTAACAATAGGACAAAATGTAAATCTGCCCAGATTCCTTGTATTTATCCCCAGGGGCTCATTTTTAGCTGTTAATGCTCTGGCATTACTACAGGGCAGGGAAAAGGCTACGGATCACCCCGTGAGCAGCTGTGAACACATCCCTGCTCAGAGCCCAGCTTTAGACCCGGGAGTGCAAAACTGACCCACATTTCTCTGACACATTTAACACGCAGCTCATCACAACCCCACACAAGGCCAGAAATAAACCTACACATTCCCACACCACTGGGAATTTATTACAAAGCTGGATATTAAGCCGTTAGCAGGATGCACTTTACCTCCTTTCCATTTACAACCAAGCAGACACAAGTACTTCTGTCAGCTGTCAGTGCCCAGAATCTAATACCAGACTGAAAGGTTGGGGTTTTTTTTAAAATCAGATTAAATCCAGTAGGTAAAAAATTTCAGAACAGATGGCAAAAGAAACACAATTAAAAATCCAGATAAATTTAGTCAATAATAGGTTTGCTGAAATAAGAGATTCCAGTGGAAGCAGGCTGGAGGCAGACTACACCCATGTCCACCTGCTGGGTCTGGAAAAGGATTGCCATGCCTGCTTAGATAAAATAACCATGCAATAAAAGACAAAGATAGTGTTACTATAAATTAAATGTGTCAGATTACTCCATAAATACTTCAGTTAAGAGAAATAGAGCCTTATAGGCCTTACTTACAATTAAGTAACTGTAGAAGTGTAAAAGTGATTTTTACACTTAAATGTACCAAATCTTACAAATTTAAGTACATTATAAAAATCTATCTAATGCTCTTTTACCTACAAAAGATTCCCCAGGAAAGCTAGTCACAGTGCTGCATACTCAATGCATGTAACAACTAAAAGTCAAATATTCTCCACTGCCCAGGCAGCCAGGAATGAGGCTGGAGAGTTATGATTCCAGAATTATGCTTAGCTTGGGCTTATTAAATATTACTAAATGCTACTTCAAAATCCTTGGGTTTTGTCACATAATATACACTGAAATCACAGCAATCTCACCAAAATATTTATAGAATTTTCCCCTAAACATTATGTGAAATTCAATTAATCATGCTTCAGGGTAAAAATCACACAGAACATGTATCTGTCCTTGAACTCTCGCTGTGACACAGAAACGTTTCACCAGGAAGAACCTGCACGCTTCTTCGTCAATATACACTTTGACATTTCCAAAATGTGCCATTGCAGAAAGCAACCCCCAAAAGTGCCTTTGCACCACGGGGAAAACAGTTGCATTTGCTCACTCAGTTGATGAACCCTTTCCAAAGGTTATCTCACAGAGCACAGTCCCTGTCTAACTGCAGCAACATGTAATCACTCAGACTTAATCAATAGTTACATCTGCATCAGGAGAAAATGGAATAATTTCCCACAAAGCTCTTACTGTCAGGATCAATGACTTCAATTAGCCCATTAATAGTGCTAGCTGAATGTCAGCACCCCTCTGTTTCCATAAGATGTATTCTATGTCCAAGTGAAATTAAAAACAATGTGCTTTCCATGAACTTTTTTTTTTAAAATCCACAGGAAGAAGCAAAGACATTTTCTCAAATATGTAAATGTTATTAGAGGGCTTTTGCAGACAACTTTCATCTGGCTCTACAGAGTACTCGACCACATTAAGGTATCAATGAAACAGCAGATACCTTAGAGCTCAGCTCACTTGAAACAAAACTTATATGAATAGAGATAGTGGCCATAATTCTTCTCCTGCTTGGCCTATTTTTATATCAAGGCAACTCAGAGGTTTAAATGGAAACATTTTTCATTTTAAAAGGTATAAATGAAAGAAGACTGCTGATAATTTGCCTTCTTTATCTGGAGTTATATGTGTCATTTTAGCTTTTTGACTCTAACATAAATCCTCTGGTTTCAGAGACTAATGAGACGTGTATTGTTATCTGTATAATATAAAACAGGAGAGAAGTTTTATGTTCCCATCTATAAAGTGATTCCCAGAGTGTGAGCTTTAACATCTCATTAAAAAGAAAAAATTAAAAAGAATGAAATAAGAACTTTTATTTTTACTAACAAGTGCAGATGGCCTCAAGCCATAGAAACTCAGCAATAAGTCAAGACGTAAATAGCTGCATCATTGCCTGAGTGTTACAAGGTGGATTTTGGGATCTTGCACATTTATTGGACTTGCCATTGAGTCTCTTTCCTGTAGCACTTTTACTGTCTTTAATCTGTTGAATTTTCTTTTACATGACAATCTGGTGTAGAGAGAGCTGGAGATTACTCACTTATTACATTAACTCAGCCTCAACCAGAGCAATACATTAATTCTCTTACCAGAGTAATACAACCCACACTTCATGGCAGACTTTCAAGTCTGCAAAAGCCTCCAAGACAAGAAAAATCAGCTGATTACTTTAATTCCCACTATCATTTCCCAGTGGTCCCATTTTGAAATGTTTAAGGCAGAATCATTATTGCCTAATTAAATACCTGTCATTCAATGTTTTCTTTTACAATGGAGACACAGTAGCACTGAAATTAATCATAAACTAAGTTAGATATTCCAAGATTCCTTACTGGCTCAGATAATCTACTGTAGCAAATATTAAAGATTTGGAAGTCCACAGGTCTGTGACATTCCATCAGTTTATATGTCACTGTGCCATACTTACCTCAGGGGCAAAGCACGTGAAAGTGGCAGCAAATAAAGGACTCATAACACCAGTAAAGACACAAAAATACATAAAATTAGTGTTCAAAAAAGATGTGGACATAGTATTAGGGACATGGTTTAGTGGTAACATGGCAGTGGTGGGTTAATGGTTGGACTCAGTGACCTCAGAAGTCTTTTCCAA
The DNA here is from genome assembly GCA_035583155.1 of Acropternis orthonyx. Classification (NCBI taxonomy): domain Eukaryota; kingdom Metazoa; phylum Chordata; class Aves; order Passeriformes; family Rhinocryptidae; genus Acropternis; species Acropternis orthonyx. Next base: position 32,786,260 of record JAWWEU010000160.1, read on the forward strand.
CCTTAATGATTCCATGATTCTGATTCTATGACTCACAGTCCAGCAGCCATTAACAGCCAGAGAAGCACTCTTAACCCAACAGGGCAATTCCTACACCCTTGTTTTTCAGTGCTGTAATTATTCTGGGTTAGGTTTGCACTACTTTTACATAAGAAAAGTAGCAATAAGGGTTCTTTAGACACAGCCTTACTCAGGCTATTGATCTGGGGCACATACAAGACTGTTTGCTCAATACTTTTTAAGAGGTGGAAAGAGGGACAGGAGTGGACACAGCTACAACACAGAAGAAGAAGTGACTCCCTCCCCACATGCCAATCCTTCTGCCCCACTCTCCTTGCACTGCTGGCTTTTCTCTGAAAAGGAGTTCAAAACTGCTATAAAGTTCTGTATTTCATTTTATTTGCTTTTAAACCATCAAGCTGTTCTTTTGCACTGATGTTTTTGCATTTTTTTTTTCTTTTACCTGTGCGAATGTCATGGTTGACACCTTCTACTGAGATAACAGCGTTTGGGATTCCCTTGCCATGCACATCTTTCACGATGCCTTTGATGCCACGATGGACCTATGGAGACAATAAAAAGGCAAGTAAACATTGCCCAGCAATGAACAGTTGCATTACTAGGAAGTAACATTCCATATGTGAATTATGTGTATTATAGTCCTACTTTATGGCTCACAAAGCTTTGAAAGACCATTATTAACCCCATATCAGCCCTCCAGGCATTAACTTGTGAATCAGCTTATGAATTCTGTTCAGTTTCCTGAGGCATCAAATGCAAGATATAGATAAAAAGAACAGATAAAGCAAGAGATCCAAGCTGGTTTTTGGTTGTTTTTTTTTCTCTAGCAGCCCTTTCCAGCAAGCCAGAATCAAATTTTGAGAAGACTCATTATTTAATTCTCCTAAGTCAAACCAACCTGGCTGAAACGATATGTCAGCATTTCATGTAGGGAAGGTTTCTATCATGAATACCAATAACCACGTAATTAGTCATGCAAGGAAAATATCAGAAACCCTCAATTCTCAATCTAAAAGCAGTCACCAAGTTATTGAGAATTTGCACTTCTGTGGAAATACCTGCTCCATAAAAACAATGAGGGACTCGCGGTTGTTTTCCCATTCTTCAGGCAACTCACTCTCGTGGGGATACTTGTCACAGCCAACGTAGATGGAGAGCTCAAAGCAGTTTGTGTGCAGGTAACTGAAGTCATTTATGCCTGTCAGCATGGGGCAAAAAGGAAACAATTTCACGTCCTTTTCAATCTGTTGATCAGATCTGATTTTTTTATGCATATTAATGTAACTTCTTCAAACACAAACTGGGTATTTATCTAGCTGGCTTAGTCTGCAGACCTGGCAGGGCAAAGATTTTTAGAAATGCCACAATATGGCCAAACCAGCAATTAGCAAGAGTTGCAGTCACCAAGTGCTTCCGATTGAAAAGAGCTGAAACAAACCCCCTCGTCCTGTCCTATTACCACAGAGCAGTAGTCAAGTATTTAATGAGCCCTCAGTGCCTTCTGGAAGCAGAGCAGCAGGATTATATAATACAGATGTTCAGCTTTTCACTCGTGTTGATGGGGAAAACCTAAATATCAGCCAGTGGCATATGCTACTCTGCATAAACGTGCTTCCCCTCCACTTGAGAAGCACCACAATTATTTTCCCCTCACATACTGTATCCCATCCTGACTAATCTGCTGTGAAATGTTTTGCAATACACAGTAATTGCTCAGTTTTAATATGTGTGTTTAAGAAAATGGCTTAATGTTGCCAAGAGCAACTCTTTCATAGTGCCTGAGCATGCAAACCCAGCCTTGAAAACACTGGGAATAAAACCAAATCAATCTGTTCTTTGTCCTTGTGCAGTTCACTCAGTGCAGAAACTTTATATGTAAAGCTGCTGAGGAACTTGCACTCACTGCAGCCCAAAATATGTGCAGGAAATAACATGGCTGGGTTTAAAAGCCATACAGAGGTGTTGGATATCTGTGCTGCACATGCTTCTCTAGGCACTCTCTGGTGCTGAAAAGGAATTAGAAAAATCCCTTCTAAATTTTCCCACAGGATGAGCAGTGAGAAGTCTCTGTGCAGGATCACTGCAAGGCCAGGAAGAAGATGGATGAGAAGAGAGGGAACGGGCAGCTTATAGGAGTGGTACGACGAGGAGATGCCACCCACACCAAAGGGCAGGTGGGAGAGGTTCTGCAAACAACAAAGTGTTACTTGTGGATCTAACAGGGAAATAAATTTTAAAAAGTGAGCTATACAACTACACAGTTATGGAACTACAGAGTGAAAAAATACAGAAGAAATCTGGAGTCGTATTTGGACAACCCGTTGCAATGCAAAGTAAGTATCTCTATATGCACATGTATATATCTGCAAGACAAATCACTTTCTTGCACTTGTCTAAGTAGACACATGACTAAAACCATCCTGCAGGTTGGAGACTGAGCTCAAATAGAAATCACATCTTTTGAGCTTTACTCTGGAGTCCAAGGTGTAAAAACTGCAAGTAAAAGTAATATTCCAGAGTTTGTCTCAAAGAATATCCTGGAAGTCTTACTTTACTGGAACAGAGGAGGATATAAATTATAATGAAAACATCATCAAACAATAAAACAGACCAGATGAAGCAAATCCAATATGCAATTGTTCCTAAGAAATCAAGATAATATTCAGCATCTATATTGTCCATCATTACTTAACGTAACTTAGTATGACAGCGGTTAGTGACATGACCAATGTCATCTTTTCTGGATCGATTCATAATCATGTTTCTTATAGCACTTAGGAAAATTAGGCTCATAAATTAGATAATTAAGTGGTCAAGTTAGCTATCAGAGTATGCTTTAGAATTTGCAGAAATGCACAGAAATGTATTGTCAAGCACTGGCCTTGTGATCTAAGTTCAATCTTTCCCCCCCTGTTTCACCCAACACTTTTTAACCTCCTGAAAAAATATTTGAGAAGTTAATTCTTGACTGTAGCCTTTCAAGACTGGCCAGCACTAACTTCCTGTGGGCCAATGTAAAAGCCAGAGAAGCTGTGTCCGAAGTTTAAAAATGTTTATGCAGTGGAAGTACCTGCAAGTTCCAAACATGAGCCAGTTCCAGTAAAACATGGGCTGCACAGCCCCTTGCCTGCATCTGTTTGCTGTTACTGCTGCCCTTGTTCCTCTTGTCATCAAGTGACGGCAGAAGTGTGGCTCATTTCTTAATTTCAGAGAATATGTTGTTTGACTGGTGGACTTATGAAAACAAAGATTTTGAGCAGAACTGTGATGAATCAGCAGTGCCTGATTCCGAGTCTGCTCCAAGTGTACACCCATAGAGATAACCGTGCCTAATGCTGTTAAAAATGTGCTTCTAATTGGGCTTTCCTGGAAATCCATGCTTTGGCTGCACCACAGGACACGGCTTCCCCTTTGTGCTCCTTAACAGGGTGACAGGCTTGGGCAGATGGTGATGGATGCAGCCTGGAATTTATCCTGGCAGCAGAAACGCCTGTGGAGCCCTTGCAAAGTTTAAGTGTAAGGATGTCCAGGTCTTTTAATAATAGGATGGTGGCAGGCAAGCAGCAGCATTTTCTGGCATGTTATTACAACTCAAAGTGAATGTGTATGGGGAGCTAATCTGTGACTGAGTAGGAGGCTGAAGTCAGACTTCCTTATCTGAGGGCCACTGGAATCTCTCCCTGGAGTTGCTGCTTCAGCTCTGACACTGGTTCTGATGTTCAGCAGCACTTTTCTGTTGTCACCTTGTAAGATGGCAAAGGCTGACAGTGGGTTTAGACTGGGTTGGTTTCCTCCTGACAAAGCACCTTGAATGTAGAGAATTCTCAAAACTAATGTACTGCATATGAACTTTCAGAAAACTTGGTTGTAAATGAAATAGTCACCAGGGATTAATGACAGTGTTTCCTCGATCCTCTGATCAGTGAAGAAATGCAGTGAGCAGACCTTCAGATGGGGAATTATTCCTCTATTTGACCACCACTGCCTCTGGAATGCACATCAGGCAGTGGTGGCATTATCATATTTAGGCAAGGCAATGCTAATAGGAGTTTCTACCAACACTTACTTCCAGCCACAGTGTGCCAGGAGGCTCCATTGACAGTGCCATCCTCCTTCTGGAAATCCTCCGTGTGACACGCTCTCCTCCTCGCATCCGTCATCAGCCGGTGAGTGGAGGCATAGGAATACGCCAGCCAGCGGAACACGTGGTCGTCCGGGGTGGGGGTGTAGTCCTGGGTTTTCCACATGGAGCGCACCATGTCGTAGGGATACGCCACCACCAGCTCCCCTCCCTGCAAATTGCCACCCAGCACAAAAGGAATCTTTTCCATCCACGCTATTATTGCCCGCGTCTCCACCGCCACCTGGGAGGGAAAGAAAGAGCAGCCTGAGGAGCTGAGAGTCGTATTTCAAAGGCACACCAGGCAAAGGAGTCCTGCCGTGGGTTTCTGAGCATGATGAGCCAAGGAGAAGGGCTTCTTTGAACTAAAGCCATGCTTGGGAGGTCACAGACAACCCAGGAAAACCAACAAAACCTTCATGCTAGTAATCTATGGAACAGGAACATCTATGTTGAGTGAGGCCAAGAGCAGGAACTGACAGAGATGCCACAAGGTGACACTGCTCCCCCTGCCATGGGCTGAAAGGAGTTCCCAAAACAGGGATTTTAAGCATAATGTCCATAAATTAAAATGCAAGAAGTTCCACCTCGACATGAGGAAGAACTTCTTTCCGTGGAGGGTGGCAGAGCACTGGAACAGCTGCCCACGGAGGGGTTGGAGTCTCCTCCTCTGAAAACATTCCAAACCCACCTGGATGTGTTCCCATGTCTCCTGCTCTGGGTGACCCTGCCTTGGCAGAGGGGTTGGAGCAGAGGATCTCCAGAGATTCCTTCCAATCCTAATTATCCTGTGCTTCTGAAGCACTGAACAACTGCCACAGTTAATTGCCTTCCCCTCAGCCACTATTAATAGTTGCCATTATATTTAAAAGGTCAGGCAAAAATAAGTTAAATTTTTGGCACTACAATCCAATAAAGGATTTCAGCATAAGCCACTGCATTGGTTTTGCATAAGCCTGAGCTGTTACTGTGTTATTTAAGGTAAGATTATGTTTCAAGTAAGAAGAAATAAGAAGACTGATTCACCTGGCTGAGCTCCATGGTGGATTTCTCCCTGTCTACCTGTTGCTGCCTAAATGTTGGGTATTGAGTTAAGGGAAAAGAGAACCCTCCAGGAAGCAGTTCCTTCCCCAAGACCTGCCTCTAAAACCTGGGGGTGAATGGCCCTTTTGGGGTGCACTTTTATTTCCACTAACAGGGAAGTCTAGACAGGAAGCTTAGATAGGGTGGGAAGCTTCAGCCCCAAGTTACTCATTCCTTAAGAAACGTAAATCTCTTGGTGTTCCCCTCTCTCTGGCCTTACTCACAGTGGCGTTTTCAGACAGGTACCAGTCAGGGATGGGGATGTGATGGTTTGGAACTTTTCTTTTGCTCTTCTTCTGATCTTCTGACTCCCAGAGCAAGGAGTTTAAGTCAGGGAAATTATTGTTGATGTCAATGCCATCCTGAGTCCATCGTCCCAGAGACCAGCCCCCTAATTCTGAGCCCTTAGATTGAGAAATAAAAGAAAAAAAAAAAAGGGTGGCAGAAGGGGGAAAAAAAAGATAAATGTTCATTCTGAATAAACAATTGGTGAGCGATGAGCAAAGTGTCTGGGCGTGTGCCAGAGTAATTCCATACATAGAAATTAAGGACTAATCATTTAATTAACTGAAATGAATAATTGTTTGGGTTTTGTTTTTTTTTAATTTTGTATGAAACCCTGAATGATGTGAAGCAAAACCCATAAAAATTACTTGAGGTTAGACAAAATATATCTTACAATAGCACATGTTCCCTTCCATGACTGTGACTGTGACTTTCCCATTCCAGTCTTCTGCAGACTTTCCTGGAAGATTTTCCACTGCGTTTGACCAGCCCTGACAATTTTTCCTCCTGGTGTCTGTCTTCCTCCAGACAGAATTATTACGATGCCCTCCACAATGTGCTCTCCTTAAAGGTGCACTATTACATTTCAGCTGTGGAGGAATGCAAATATTCATGTGCTTAGCTTGGTTTCTTGTGAGAAACAGACTGCATGAATTTTCCATTTTCCATAACGGTGTTCCCATTGATCTGTACACCTCAGCATGGCTTGTTCTGGCAGTCTTTGTAACCCATACATATATTTTTATGTTAGCCAATGTCACATTAAATACTGCTTCTTTCAGCTTTTTCCTAAGATGCTTCAGCGGTTTATGTTTACGTTGATGTGTTTGTTTAATTTTTAAATTTTGCTTGCTTGTAAAATATGACTTTTGGAAAAAAAAATGACAAGAGGAGCATGTTTCATTCATCTACTACAAATAAAAGAATTCCTTGATATGTTGATAATCACATACTGCTTTGTATGCCTTGTCATATCCATCTGGGTTGACTGAGGGCAGGAGGTGGATCCTTGTGTCCTCGATGAGATGCACAATCCGTGGGTTCCCAGCCAGGTATTCCTGGCACATAAACTGCATTAGCAGAAGGATTAGCTCACGTCCAAGCACTTCATTGCCATGAGCTCCTGCAATGTAGTGAAACTCTGGTTCCCCTGTTGAAAACACATGGAGCGGAATTGTGTTCAGAGCAGCAAATCAAGTATCTATCAAATGTCATTGATGTCACTCAGGAAAATTTCACGCAGGGAAAGTTGGAGAAATGCCTTGACTGCATAAACGATGCACAAACTTTAGAGAAATAAATTACTTTCTGGTGCTATTTTAGAAGAAGAGGCTTATGTATCAGTGATATCTAAATCCACTGTGTAAAATCCCCAAAACCCATTTTTGATTAAATGTATTTTTAATTATACTCAAAATTTCAGCATGTTAGAGGTAGATTTGAACAGTTCTAGTAGTCTAAAAATAACATGAAAAATACATTGCCAGTAGTTCTCTGGGACAGATGTTAAGGCTCTTGAAAGATAACAGTCAGTAACTGTACATAACTGATTTCTGACTTCACAGACTCCTTTTCCTTCTCTAAAACAGGTTCACATATGTATTTCAGGTTCATACTGAGTGCCACAGTCCTTGCCCTCAACAACAAAATACTCCAGGGATGATTAGGATAAAGAGTGTGTTCACCCCATATAGAAAAGTTAAATTTCCATCCAAAGCCACATAAATCCCCACAATTAAAATCCACTCCCCGCTACTAAAATTCACTTTTCTTTTATTATTGTAAAGAATTATCATTAAAGAATTTGATCCCATGTTCAAAATGTCTTCTATTTGTGCTCACCCTCCTCCTCCCAGTTTAGAAATACAGCGCTGAGGTTCCTCCCACATATATTTGAAACCTTTGCTGCCGTGAATATAATTCCATCAGAGATAATTACTGAAGATATAGAGAAAGAGGAGGGGGAAAAAAAGCCAAATCCCAACACCCTTCAACAGATTTAGTTAGACTAAATCCTAACCAACTTCGTGTTCTCCTGGGTTGTCAGAAATCTCGACAGCATACAGCTTCAGTCCTTGGTTGCTTTTTCCAATATTGTAAATTCTTGTGATATTTGGGCACATTTTATTCACAGTTTTCATCAGCTGCCAACAAAACAAACAAACAAACAAATAGTTAGACAACGAAGCATCAAAATAGATCCACTATGAATTAGCTTAATACAAATGGATGTGGCAAAATTCTTCATTTTCTCCTCTGATCATTTCTTAGTTGTAAAAGCTTTATGTTTAGTTCATGAATTTATAATTTTTTAAAAAACATTATGCAATGGAGAGAAATTAAAATAATGGAGAGCAATTAAAATAATGACACTCTGTGATGTCCTACAGGTAAGGGACTTGAGATGACCCAGGGTGTTGGTGCCACAGACACATTCTGCCCAGTAAGGGAGATTTCCCTCTCCTGTGCCCTGTGCAGCAACAATTAAATCAAAACAAGCGAAGAGAGAAGGATTTAATCCATGTAAACAAGATTTTCCCAGTGAGTTCTGATTATATCTGCCTCTGCTGAGGCAGAAACCAAACCCACCCTTCTTGCATTACAATGTGAAATCCTATATGAAAATGTTGTTAATTAAGGTAGTGTTGATGTGACCAAAACAGTGAAATAGATATAACAGGGATGACTCCCTAAACACAAGATATACTCCTTCAGCAAATAAAAGATTCCTCAGAATTTGCTTACTGAGTTTCAGCAAAAAATGGAGCAAAAATAGAAATAATAATGGAAATGTTATCAGTGAAGACATTGCTCCCATTAAAATCTATTCACTCTTTCTGCAGATACTGCATTACATAGTCAAAATATAATAAAATAATAATAATATACTACTAAAATAATACTAAAATGCACAGTTAAGGGTATATTTTGGTTTAAAGCAATGGAGTTACACAGATGTCATCCAGATCAGCATATCTTGGGTCTTAATTGTCCCACTGTGTTAAAATTAACAAACAAGCCTGAAAATTTCTGTACCAATATTAAGTTATTGCAAATAGCTTTAAACAACAAGATTTTATCTGTCTTGACCTTTTTTCCTTTGGAAGGAATTAAAGAAAGAAATCAGTATTTTATTGCAAATTGGAACCCTGGGGACTGTTAATTAGACAATCATTTCATAAACAAGCGTGCATACATTATTGAGGAAATACTGTGGAATGACAAAACTGCTTGCTCACACATTGTTAATTTAGAAACAATACTGGATGATCACAAGGCTGATGATTTAAAAAATGCAATAATTAGATATGTCCAATTCCCATGCCACCGTTTAGCAAATCTAAGCGGAAACACAACTCACATTGGGAAGAACATCATTAAAATTCCTCTCATAAAAAGCTTCACTTCTATTTATAATCATTTTGCAAAGAGACTGAAAAGATGCTATTTCTGTATATTTGTTCATCTCACACATTGGTTTTACACATATGAGAAACAATTCTTGTGGCAAATCTAAGCTCATCACTAGCCTGAAAAATACAGTCAGTTATACTCTTTCAGTGCATTGTCTTGTTTCATACCTACTTATCTTCATCACTGCTATCATCATCAGTGTGCTGGTATTATGGGTACCCAGATAATTTCATAGCACTCTTTTTAGTGTTCTGGGCATAGGTAAGTGTGTGTGTCGTTTATTGTCCCAGCTGAAACACCAGTTTACATTTTATACCATTTGACTTACATGAGTCACTGACTTTTTGAGACACACTGCCTTAAATCTTCATGGTTAACCTGCCCATAATGAACCAAAAACATTATCAGTGGATATAGAATCATAGAATCGTTCAGGTTAAAAAAGTCCTCTAACATCACTGAGTCCGACCGTTCCCCCAGCAATGCCAAGGCCACCACTAACTCATGTCCCCAAGTGCCACATCTCTCCAGGGTCAGTGACTCCACCACTGTGCTGAGCAGTCTGTGCAAGGGTTTGATCCCCCTTTCTGGGAAGAAATTTCCCTTGATATCCAATCTAAACCTCCCCAGGCACAGCCTGAGACCGTTCCCTCCCCTCCTGTCCCTGTTCCCTGGGAGCAGAGCCCGAACCCTCCCGGCTCCCCCCTCCTGGCAGGGACTTGCAGAGCCAGAAGGTCCCCCCTGAGCCTCCTTTTCTCCAGGCTGAGCCCCCCCAGCTCCCTCAGCCGCTCCTGCTGCTCCAGCCCCTTCCCCAGCTCCATTCCCTTCCCTGCACACGCTCCAGCCCCTCAATGTACCTCTCTTTTCCTGAGGGACCCAGAACTGTCCCCAGTACTCGAGGTGTGGCCTCAGCAGAGCCCAGCACAGGAGGGCAATACAGAGATAAGAACCTCTTGCTAGAGCCTCACAGACCAAAACCTCTCCAGGGTCTGCTGTGTGGGGATTATGAGTTCATCTCCCACTGACAAGAGAATGAAGTGGATTATAATTAGAGCAGATATCGTGTTTCTCTCCAACAGAAGTATTAGTTTTTTCACTCTGACAATGAGTAGAGATACCACAGTAAAAGAAGTTCCATTTTAGCTAAAGGCTAGAACTGTTCTGTATAAAAAACGCTACTGTCTCATTTACTTATTTCTCTCCTCACACCTTCTTCAAATTGAAGGAAATTCTCTCCTGGCTGATGCATCACTTCATCCATGCAGCTCCTCAAGCTGGGAAATCGGAAAGATAAGCCTGTCCTCTCAGAGTTGTTTCTGAAACCAAGCAAAGAAACTTCTGCCTCTGAACATTCCACAGAGCAGAAGCTTTCCTAACGTGCCTGGCACTCCAGTGCTCACAGGATACCAAGAACATCAATTTAGAAAAGTGGTTGAAAGTACGTAAATGTGCATTAATGGTGACAAAAATGTGTAGAACCAAGTTCAAAGTACATTACATTCAGTGGAAATATTTGTATTGGCCTCAGCAAACTCCCCACCATCTCTTTAATTGCAAACATGTGATTATTTTCTGAGTCAAAGACCTTTTTCTGATTTAGAGCCTCTTTAGCAGAGTTCACTGTGACTCTTTTGGTAACAGTGTGGATATAGTAATGCAGTTAATTGTTTATGGAAATGTAATACTGAAAGCGTATTTCATATTTGATTTTCTCATACCCATTTCCTACAATAGGTCACCTGAAATGTCACTGTGTTTGTGTTTGTACAAACTGCCAGAGACAATTGATGATAACAGTCCGTCAGGGCTTTATTAAGAACCATCAGGACTGCAAAACATTTCCCCAGTTACATTCACTAACAGGTCTTATTGACAATTCCTGTTAGTCACTACCAACTATTTACCTTATTAATGACCTGAAAAACTCTGCAGGCAGTCTGTGAAGAAGCCCCACAAAACTGGTTCCTGAGAAAACTGGTTTCCTAAGAAAGAATTATCTGGTTCTGTTTTTTTCAAGACAGGGTTGTACTCAAATGTCCATCTCAAACCATTTTCGCAGCTTCCTATACTGCATGAATACTTCAGATAAATATTTTGGCCTGTTAAACAATCCTGACTTCTGCACACAAGATACTTCCATTGACTGGAAGAAGAATATTGAATGCTCTTTTACAAGAAAAAAATTGGAACTATAAATTTCATCCTCCTAACCAGTGAGTTCTATTAAAATAATCTGACACCGAGAAAATCCCTCCCTCTCACAAATTCTTGAAATATTGTAATGCAATGTATTGTTCCTAAAACACTGCCCAGGGAACACCCTCTCCTCCTCCTTCAGTATTTAGGAGAAATAACTTCGAAGACCAGCAATTTTTTAAGACAGCTGGCAGTGAAGTAGCTACAAAAACTGACAATAATGTAGAGGTTATGGTTGGGCTTGTTTGGGGTTTTTTGTTTATTTGGTTGGGGGGGTTGTTTGTTTTTTAAGTTGACTCTGACAGTCATTGTTCTATTTTGCACTGAGGTTCTTAGAACAGTTTTGTGGATACAAGACTTGTCGCAGTGCAACACACAATCTTCTGCAGAACCCAATTAGAATCTAATGAGCTCTAAATAAATTAAGTATTTTGACACAGAGGAAAACAGAACTTGTGAGAGCATAAAGACAGTTCACAACTGACCAGCTCTCAGACACCATCACAAATTTTTTACTTGCATGAAAAGTGTAAAAACATTCCGTTTTAAAGCTGTGGCTTTTTCCCCCAAGATATTTCTAACCTGACCAACCTGTCCTTCTGCAATGACAACCTAAAATACACTTTATTTTATTGTTCTTGACAGTAATTATGCCAATTGAGTTTCTACTTGTCTAATCTCTGTGCTCAGAAATATAGGCCATGAAATCTCTACCAAAATAAATGTGTGACTCAGTACACAATTGCTCAATAAAAACCAGGGGTGATTCATGCAGTATAAATAACACTGAAAATTCAGCACACAGCAAGTGATTCACACACATCAAGTCCAAACATATTATCTTTATATTTGAAGACACAGTGGGCAGAAATATTTCTCCAGGACAACCCACACTTGTCTGTGGTGATATGAAGCAAGACTAAAAACAATAACAAAAACAAGACCAAGGCTGGCTGTTTGAAGCTAAAGGAAGAAGATTAACAAAGCTGGTAGATTTACAATTATACTAACGGCTTTTTTTTGCTTCCTAGTGTTTTTGGTGAGTTTTCTGCTGTGAATATGGAATTGGACTTCATAGTTTATTCTGATTATCCAAAATCACTGAAATATATGATGGCTAAATCAAGGTAAAATCTGAGAGGAGAAACCACTGTGCCACTCATCACTCAAATAGAGATGGAAGAAAAATAATAGCATGTTATATGTAAATACTCCCTCTGGCATGTAGGGTCACCTGTTTAAGGTTAGCTTATGTACAGATTAAGATTTGGGGATTTTAATAGATTGCTGCTTTTAATAAACAGGGGAAAGTATTTTAAAAATATATTCCAGACATCATTTAATAATATTGAGGTGGAATCCAGATTGCAGAAGAGCTGAAAAACCTGCACCCTCCACCCTCCAGCCTCTTTGCCTACCTGCCTCATTTCCTTGTAGTTGTGATGCTTAAAGTCCAGATTATCTGTGGTTGTCATTTCATTTCTTCTGTGGTAATAATTATTTGGGTCTGAGAAAAGAAATAAAAGAATTTCAAAAGTGGAATTTTATATGCCATAACGCATGTAAGAAAGCAGAAATCTGAATTCCACTGTCCTACCTGTACTTAAATCAGGTTTTCAAAAGCAAAACTCAAACATCTAATTTCAAATATTTCTAATTAATGCACAAACGAACTCATATAGATCCAAATAGAAGCCAGGAGGCAACAGCTTTCCAGGCAGCCACTCCGCATAAAAAACGAAACCTAGACACAAAAGCAGAAGGGCAGCCTGGGGGCTGTAAGGGAGGGAAAAAGACACTGGAAAATGATGAGTCAGATGCAAGAGAAAAGAGTGGATGAAAAATCAAATTAGAGGGAAAAGCCACAGTAAATGTTTTGTGTCCACTTGATTAATTTACTATTGCAAGGAATTATCTAGTAATTTTCCTGCTGAGCATTTTCATTGGCTATGCCCTGCTTGCAAAATACAGAGAGGATCCCCTGTGTGTATTAAGCATTCCTGATTGTCTTCCAAAACAGTTTTTGTGGAAGTCAGGGGCCTTTGCTACTTAAAAATTAGCATAGTCATTTCTTTATGGCTATTATTTATAGTCTGTGTATTTCAAAATATCAAAAGAGAATATTTGAATAGAACAAAATCTTTTGTCGCCTTGATATTCCAGGCCATTCACCTGGGAAAAAAAAAGGGGGTCAAGACTTTATGGCTCAGCTTTAAATTTCCTGATAGATGTGCTCCTAATCTAATCTATTATGATTTATTTTCAGAGACAAACAAGTCTATTTGGAAAACATCAAACACATTCCTTAATTTGCCATATCTGGGACGTCTGGAATTTTGAGTAATCGTTTGTCAAGCCAGTGGTTGTCAGCCTTTTACGAAAAATTGTTTTCCTTCACATAAAATCATCTTCATTGGTTTAAAATTATTGGGGGAAAAAGTGAAATATGGAAGTCTAAGTATCATCTTGTCTTATTGCAACACAACCGAAAGACAGGCTGTAGGGGGAAAAAATACATATTTTTGAACAGTATCACCCAGAGTTTTGATTTTTTTGAGGGGAAAGAGCATAATTCCTAGTAGGAAGAATACATATTTAATATCGTGCAGCAACAAACACTTAATGAAATTGCAGAAAACTCTCAACACTTCAAAATACTTTATAACTTAAGATTTTTAAACTTTGTACTTCTGACATTAAGCCTACTAAATATTCCCATAAAATTCTAAAAGCTTTGGGTCTTTTGAACTATTTAAGTAATTTATGGAATGAAACATGCAAGTTCCATTAGGCTTCACAGTTACATTACCCACGTTCTCTAGCGCTTATTGAGTCTTTATTTCCATGCTTGTCTCCACTTCCATTTCCTAATCTACAGCAGGAATGCTGGAAGGTCAGTTGGAAGCTGCTCTACAAATAGGACTGAAAAATATCCAAAAACCCTTCTGTCTCAGCACAGGGTGGTTGTTGGTGCAATTTGTCCTTTCCAGTGAGAACTTCCTTCTGTAAAAAGACCACCTGGAAACAAACTTGAATTTGACCTTAATCACGGAATCACAGAGTGGTTTGGGTTGGAAGTGACCCTAAAGACCATGTTGTTCCACCTCCCTGGCACAGGCAGGGACACCTTCCACCAGCCCAGGTTGCTCCAACCTGGCCTTGGACACTTCCAGGGATGGGGCAGCCACAGCTT
>JAWWEU010000160.1:32800671-32813981 GCA_035583155.1 Acropternis orthonyx
TGCTCCAACCTGGCCTTGGACACTTCCAGGGATGGGGCAGCCACAGCTTCTCTGCCCAACCTGTGCCAGGGCCTCACAGGGAAGAATTTCCTCCTAATATCTAATCTAAGCCTTCCATCCTTCATCTAAAAGCCATTTCCCCTTGTCGTAACACTGCATGCCCTGGTAATCAGGTCCTGGAACAATATTGCTTTGTTTATTTAAAAAAAAAATAATAGTTTAGAAGAATCAAAAGCATTAAGTTTCACATAACTGACCTGCACTTTTAGGTTGTTTTTCCAGGCTAACTGCAGGTTAATGTGATGGGAGTCCATGACAGCAACACTGCTGTGCTAACTCTGCAGATGCCTCTGGAAAGCCAAAACCTTAAAGGTCAACCCATGTTAATTTGTAGAAATTATTCATTAATCTGTTGATGACTGAGAAATGGAAATCGTAAAGAAAACCCCACTTCTTCTCAGACAATGTGTTTGATGTGCCACAGAATATCTTCATAATTGAAAAAATATCCCTCTGCTGTAAAAATACAAAAATAAACATCATAAAACTGCCAGGATGTTGAAGGTTTTCTATATTTCAACGAGCCAAAATATACAGCAACCTTTTTTTTTCCCCTGATACTTTAATCCCATTCCTTTCAAAGTCTGGCACTTTTTCCATACATCAAACACTAATATCATGGGAATGCCTGTGAATGCTGTAGAGTTGGTGGAAACTTAAAATAATTGTAAAGCGAGAAGGATTGTATCTCTGGCCCTTCCTCAGCAACAGAGCACAATTTGACAGTTCCCAAGAGAATTAACACTCATATTTTGCCAGGCTCTGCTGTAGTCTGGATCGCTGGATTTCTGCTGCAGCAGGAATACAGATTAGAACATTTAATGCTGAAATTTAGAAAGGCATACAAGGCTAGTGCACAGCTGGATGGGTCCACTTCGGCAAAAATTATTTTCTTTAATAAAACAGAGAAGAAGAGACTAAGAGACTCAAATCACAGAAGAGTTATAATAGAAATATACTCCTTTATTCATAGGAATTCCTCAGACAGTCTCTTTTTCTTCCAAGGAGAAAAGATCCTGCAAAACCGTTGCGCTCCCAATTATACAAAGGAATACATCAGCTTTTTCTACCACTAATCTGTCTTTCCATCACCAGTGAAGTTAACAAAGTTTGCCTGTAGAGGCATCTTGTTCCCTTCATCCTTCTATTCCTCGTAAAGATGGACAACTGACCAGGAAGCTGTAAAATCAGAGATTCACAGAATGGCCTGGGTTGGAAATGACCTTAAAATTCACGTAGTTCCAACTTCCCCCCTGCCATGGGCAGGGACACCTCCCACCAGCCCAGGTTGCTCCAAAGCCCGTCCTACTTTGCCTTGGACACTCCCAGGGATGGGGCAGCCACAGCTTCTCTGCCCAACCTGTGCCAGGGCCTGCCCACCCTCACAGGGAACAATTCCTTTCCAATATCCCACCTAGCCCTGCTCTCTGGCAGTTTGAAGCCATTCCCCCTTATCCTATCTCTCCATCTTTCTTGCAGGCTCCCTTCAGGTACTGAAAGGCCATAATTAGGTCACCCCAAAGCCTTCTCTTCTCCAGACTGAGCAGTCCTAATTCCCTCAGCCTTTCCTCAGAGCAGAGTTGCTCCATCCCTCTGAATCATCTTCACGGCCTTAGGACTCGCTCCAACAGCTCCATGTCCTCCCTGTGCTGGGGACCCCTGAGCTGGATGCTGCATTAAGTGTGTAATGTCCAACTACCTTCCAGCAGGAGAGCTCTGAGAACTGCCCATAAAACGTCCCAGAAAGCACCAATTGCTCAGCAGTTTGACACACAGAAGGGATTTTATGTTCTGTCACAGCTCAACACAGCACCTCAACCAGTGGAGTCCTGGTGCCTTCTGTGGGCTTCTGCTCACCACAACAACATCTGCTGGTCTTTTTTCCCCTCCTTTAGTTTTCAGTGTTCATGTCACTGGCACTAGAAAGGTATGAAGGGAGCTGTGTGATGTCTTGAAATCGGCACTCACAAAGCAGTATTATCAAAAGGCTCTCAGTTAGTAAGTAAAACTCGTGTCCACTCCCGACATGATTTGTTCCTATGCTTCGTTCCCACAGAATTCCTGCTGTGAGCTGTACGGTGTCCTATTAAAGGAGCTTTGCAAGCTCAGAGGTGGTGCTCATGTAGTGCTCCAAATGTATGAGTTAATGAAGTCAATCCAAGTGACTCAGAGACATCTTTAATAAAAAGAACATTCTGGTCTAAATCCTTTAGACTGTCTTAAAAACCTCAACGTGCTATTTTGCAAACGACTGATTTTTTTATTTTTTTTTCATTTCTGTGTAATATAAGTGAATTTGACTTGTCTTCACAAAACTGAACATCTCACAGACAGGACATGTGTCATCTTGAAATAAATCCGCTGGCAACCATATCAGGTGATTCCAAGTTTTTTTCCACATGATCTATTTCATGGCAGTCTCATGAGCATTGCTCATGAGCATCACATATTAAATCAGCAAGTTGAAAATCAGCAGTGAAATAATATTTTTCAACTCTAAATTGATTCTTTTCTATATATATTGATGTATAGTCAAATATACAACAACTAGTTCCAGTTAAGCATAATGAGTGATAATAATGGGTAAGAGGAAACCTGAACTCTTAATCTGCAATAGTTGCTTCTTAAAGGTTTTCTACCAATATTTTGTTATTTTTATGATTTCCTACATCTTGATTCTGATAATAATGGGAATTCTGAGGATTCTTAACACTTCTTCAGGATAGTATACATTTCATTTTACAAATAAAATATGAAATAAAACCATTTAATGACACCCACTGTATTGCTGGGCGATGCTGCACATCTATCTTGATGAATATGGAGAAACACCATACCCTGGCCTTTCAAAAGACAATTATTGCATTTGGTCTCATTTTTATTCAGTCTTTGCTCAAACTCACAAAAGATTTTAACTAGTCTAAGTTTTACCTTTGCCATGATAAAAGTAGAATCCAAAGACAGACTGTCCCCCTAAGGAGGAATTTACTCTCAGCAGTAATTTGCTGAGTTTAGTACTGCTGTTTACATGACCACCTATAATGAAAGATACTTGCAGAAAGTCACATTTTCATACAAAATGAACACAATTCTAGACCTGACCAGGTAGCCTGGCATTAAGAGAGAAGCAATGAAAATAGGACTGCATCCACTGCAAAACACAGCACTCCACTACAGATTTGTTAAAGTTCATTTTTTATCTTGGGTTGGAAGTGAGGGCATAGTCGTGGTACCAGTGATGGTTTTCTATATAAGAACTATTAAAAATTAAATTTCATCACAAATTTATTCCATTAAAATAATTGCCTATTGCCTTGAATACTCTACAGTATAAATAAATGCATGAAGAGCTCAGCTAATTTTCTCTCTCGTATCTCAGGGTACTTTTGATCATATGCAACTTCTTTTTGACTTTCCCTACGTTTGAGAAAGAAAAGGCAAGGAAAGTACATCCATCCCTCTGAGGCAATTGCAAAAGACTGTGTGTGTCAGTCTGCATCTATGTAAATACCAACGTTTTTGGAAAGTGGAGAGGGAATTCAGTGCTTGTGTTTTTGTCCCCTTTTTAGCCCAGTGAGAAATGGCAGCACTGATCATCTGCTATAGGTAGGATTTTCTGGCATCTTTCATCCACAGATAAATGTCTTTCACTTGGTGAAACACCAAATCATTTCTGTTGCCCAAAAGACATTACTGACACAATTGGATAAAACAGCTTCTTTTTATAGAGCTACTGTAACGGTCTAGAAAAGGTTGTTTGTCAAATCTAGCTTACAATACACCAAAAATATATGTTATGGATAAGATATAAGCATTTCACTGACAAAAATTAGAATTATCTTCTATAATACCAATTAGATAACTGTAACTTCTCTGTTCCAAATATCCAAGTAGTGTTTTCTCACAAAGTGAGAGTGCACTCAGCACATGCAGCAGGTTCTATGGACAGAGCCTTACCCACAGGAATTGGTCCTATCTGTCTTTAACCATTTCCATCTTCTTCTGCCAATGCTAAAAAGCTTTCCTGGAATACTAATATCCTATTCAGATTTCTTCTTTATCTTTTATCCTTTCTTCTTATTCGTTTATTATCCTCCCTTGTAAGCCTGCATGATGGAAAGCTGATACAGGGCACAGACTGAATGCAAATGGCTTAATTTATTCAGGGATTAATAAAGACATAAAACCTAAAATTACAAGTCTAAAAGACATGAAAAGAAATTCACAGTTATGAAAAATGGCTTTCTTTCCTTTCACTCTTCTTATTTTTTGGAAGAGGGATATTTCCCTATTCCCCATGCTCCTGTGCATTGTCATTGCCCCAGGGGGATGTGGTGCCTTGGAACTCTAAAATGACCAAACTGCTCCTCCTGACAACTCGATTTCTTGTATGGTCACACTCAGGGTGCAAAATAATCAAGCCACTCACAGTGTTCATGGAAACAGAGCACCACACAACTTCTTTCATGGTTCTCTGGGCTTTGGAAAGGCCAGAGGTATGGGAACTAACAGAGCTCCACCTCCTGATTTCCATTCATTTAGGAGACTTGCTGAGTTTTATGGAAAAAACCGTGTCAGAAAAGAACCTTCGATTTCTGTCACACAAACAGTGCAGGGTGTTGGAACAGCCCTGTCAAAGTCGCTGCTCCCACGGCCAAACCATTCCATTATCCAACTTGGAACGAGCAAGATGACACCAATAAAGGGTGAGGAATCCACTTAGAGGGAACTGCAAAAAATTCCATGTCCTACAGGAAGAAAACGTGCGTGGAAAGGCCTCTTCAACCTGAGGAGCAGCTTTGTTTTGAGGGCCTTGCGTGCGACGAATAAAATGAGCGAGAAGAAAGAAATGTCAGTTCTTTCTGAGCTAAAAAGATGGGTCAGCACTTATCAAAACCTATTAGTTCTTTCAGTCCAATTACATTTTGAATGAACACACCCCACTCCCATTATGTTTCTCAATGAATGATTCTGGTATTTTCTTTCAGGAATATACTGAATCAGCCACTGCGGGCAATTAACTCAATAAATGACTACCAGGAAGATGCACTGATGTTGTTTCCATGCTAATCCAAGATCTGTGACAAGCTCTAAGAGCACTCAGCGCAGCAGTGGTGGAAGTGCAGATGTTTTCTCACCTTCACCCACTGACACAGCCCCTTGAAGCTGAAGGGTGACCAACGTTAAGCAGAATTTGGGCCTGCATGGGTGTAGACCCAATAAGAATCTAGGGTAAGCAACTGCTGCACTCAATGAAAATCACCTTCCCAAATACTGACATTTTTGCTCTTTACTCTTTAGGTACAGAAATAGGGAATAGAAAAGAACCATGAGAATTTCCCTGCTAACTGTCCTCCAAAATGGTGTGAGTGTCATCTCTGCTATCCCTGTGCCACCTCTGTCATCCCTGGGCACCTCCCTGTGTGTCCTGTGTGCCAGTAAGGTCACGGTGTTGAAGAAAGCATCACTTTTCCTATCCTGGTTTATGCAGAGCGGATCCTCTGCAAACCTGCATAGGAATTTGGGATGGATCACTGTTCTCTGAGACTCCTTTCAAGAGCTGAGAGGACATACTGGCAGAAATACAGAAGCAGAAACAGGTAAAGGAACAATGAAAGGCTGTGGAAGGGCAGTTCTCTTTCTGGCTCTAACATTTCTGAAAACACCACTCAGAGCCCTCTGCAAAAAAATCCCAGAGGTGCCAGAATTTGGGATAAAAGAAAAAAAAAGAAAAAGCAGATGAGAAATGTGGAATGAGTAGGGAGTGAAAGGTTTGAGCAAACAAGTTTTTCAATATTTATGTACATACACAAATCCACCACAAGACTATTTACAATGTGCTTAGCAGAAGGCTCTGACAGAATTTGCAGTATTGAATGTTTGGTTTTGGGCATTTTTCAAGTGGCCTTTCATAGTATAGGACCATTTACCTTCACTTTTTACTTACCAAGGATCATGCTGGATTTAATAACACTTGAAATTTGATAGAAATTCCTTACATCCCCACTTCCCCTTCTTTCCCCCTACAAGATAAGCACTAGTTCAGATTATTTGCCTTCAAAATATTTCAGAGAAGTCCTATGGCTTATATAATAAAATTAAAAATAAAAAAATTAACAATTAGGCCACAGAATTGTAATTGTTCTTTCTTGCCTTATAAGCTTAAGCCATCTGCAAGTGACTGTCCTAACACACAATGCTATTTCCTAAACAGTACATGTGCACTCAGTAAGATTAATTGCATTGCACTTAAGCCCAAACAACAAGGAAAATCTTGTTATATCACCCATGCAATCTTGTTTTATTAATAAAGCCACTTGCAGATACTACAGGGTTGCATATGAAAAGTTATCCTGATACTATCTGTGATTCTGGACAGGTATTTGTGTTTCTTTTTGCATCACTCTTGCCACTAAAGTATTATATCAAAAGCAAAGGAAATGAAAGTTCTGAGTCTTGGCACAGAGCCACCTCATCATCAACGGAGAAAGGCTCTTACCTGGCAGAGGGCAGCCCAGGATTTCCAGCCTCATGCAGATGCTGCCTTCCTCGAACCAGGAGCGCGGGTTTATGCGGATGTAACGGGCAACCAGCGGCACCGGCAGCATGTTGAGAACTGGGATCTCCTTCTCCCTGTTGCCTTCAAAAATCTATGCATGCCAAACACAGGACAACGGCAAGATGAGTTCTGCAAAATGCCTTTCAGCAGTTTTGGCAGCGGAAGCCAATGAAGTCACCCGGTGCAGCCCCAGGTTGGTGGTGGCTCAGGCCAGAACTGCTCTGCAGAGAGCACAATCCCCTCGTGCCCCTCGGAGCTGGAGCTCCACACCCTCTCTCTGGAAACAGGCATGAGTTGTTCCCAGGGATCAGCAAACTGATGCTAAGCCTGGCATGGGCCACGCAACAAGAAATACATCCCATCACAGGCACACACACCCAGACTTGCCAGAAGGTGCATTCTGCATCCCCTTCTGTACCCCTTTCTGTACCCTGTGATTTGCTCTTAAAATCAGTGGGACCTCTGGGAGCTGTTGCCTCTAAGTCCTACACTGACTAATCTGGCAAATCAAAACTCCACGTGGCCAGTCCCTACTTTCCCACCCCTGTTCTTCATAGAACAGCTGCTTCCTGATACTCACCACGTCTCCAGATTCATTTCTGACAGCAGTCCATGCGTGGCTGTCATTGCTCACCAACACTCTGTAAGAGGTCACCCAGTTACTCCTTGAAAAAAGACAGAGAGTAACTAAGTTATTTTTCTTAACTTAGAATGATTGCACATTGTGTAATGTAATCAAGTTTGTAAGGCTGCTAACAATGGAAATTCCACCGGGCAAAGTCATGTCAACAGCTGGCTGCAAAAGTGACATGCAAATCCAGATTCAACAGGCAATTCAAAAATCATAGCACCTAGAAGCAAAACCCCAGTGAGATAACATTCTGGTATTCCAGGAGGTGAGACATTACTGCTCTCCTTTCCTTTTATATGCAGAGTTTGGGATAAATGGCTCATCTAGAACAGATTTATACAGTGTTCAAAAATCATCTTTTCAGCTACAGAACATTCATTAGTTCTGCTGTTATTATCAGAGAGGATGGAAAAAAGTAATAAATCCTCTAGGATGAAACATCTGCGAATTTCAACCACCTAAATTTCCATTTCTTTCAATACAAGAATAACTGGAGCCTGCAGTCATTCTTGTATTTATTAGCAAGAGATAAGGACAGAGGGACAATTCTGTCTCTGCACAGCGGAGACCAATTGATGACAGCACTAGTGCATCCCTGCAATATCCAGATCAATCCTTAGTAGGCTGATCTTTCTAATAGCCTGTTATCTGATTTACAGCAAAATCCCCTTCAGTATAAAAAAGCAAAATTTACATTCAGTTATGCCTTGTCTGGATCCAGCTAAAGAAATGTATGAGGAGAAATAAAATTCTGCTGCCTGTATTCTGGGGCGGAGTTGAAGCTATGGAGCTTTTACACCACTTGGACATTACCCATGGAGAAGGCTGGAAAAGGTCATACCCAACTCTGCTCTCACATCCGTAAGAAAAAGCTTAACACCTTCCTGGTTTCTGTAGGCAGGGACTTGGACGTTGGTTTGTACCATAAAGTCAGTCCAGGATGGTTAAATTCTTTATTTGTGTACATGAGCTGATCCTGTGTGACCAGCAGGGCTCTAGACCTGTCATTCTTCAACAGGGGTTCTTAGCTAAGCTACACTCGGACTTCTGGGAGTGAAACCAGGGTAAGGAAAGCTCTTGGGACCAGAGAGAAGAACAGGGACCATCTGGGCAGTTATGGGAGAAACATCAGAGCTTAAGAATTGGAGATCAGGGAGCACCTGGAAGGACAGACAGACCCATGAAAACTTTCCCCTCGTACTGCACCCAAAAAATCCCAACTTTGGTTGTTTGGAGTTTTTTTTTTAAATCAGCAAATAATATTAGCAAACTATCCATGAACACACACACAGATTCCACTGTGTTTGTTTTTAAGGGGACAAACCAGCCTTTTTGTGCTCACTGAAGAGAGTCAGGCTCCTAGTGAAGACCATAAAAGGGGCAGGGATGGAACAAGAGCAAAGATATCAGCCACAAGCTCAGCCCAAGTTCACCAGGCTTCATCTTGTACAAAACAGTGACCTTCAGGCAATGCATGGCAGCAGAAATACCTTTAGATTTCCATCTGCTATTTCATTTTCCGAGTAAGAGTGGTCCCACTTACACAGAAAATTCAAACTGATGTCCAGACTTATCCAAAAAGTAAGTCTTCACATCAGTTTTGGGGGTTTTTTTGGGTTGGTTTCTTTTTTGGGTGTTTTTTTTTTTTTGTGTTTTTTTTTTTTTTGTTTGTTTGTTTGTTTTTTGGTTTTTTGTTTGGTTTTTTTTGTGTGTGGTTTTTTTGGGTTTTTTTTGGTTTTTTTGTGGGGTTTTATTGCACACCTAAAACCAGAGATGACATAAATGTTTAGTAGGATTTGGAAAATCCTTTCTGTACGTGTATAGTAATGCTCCCAAAAAGCAAAAAATGGAGATATCATGTGATTTAACAAAAAAAAAAAAAAGACTGAACAAACCCAGCTCTGTTTTAGACACTAAACCAGTCCTTTGCAAAGCTTTCAGCAGCCTTCAGCAGTGAATAGATTGTGCCATTCATGTTAGATTAAGTGGAAAAATCTTGACTACTGCCAAGCAGACTGAACTTTTTGTTACTGTAATGAAAAGTAGGATAAAATTATCACTTGTAATGCACACAACTTTTATATTTGGTAAACAACTGTAACAGAGTTAGCAGCACTCTGCAAATGCTAATTGTCTGCCTGTCAGTGGAAGATCTCCTGGGACAGGAGATTTACTGGAGATCTGTGAAGAGCCATGCTGGCAGCTCTAGTACTTGGCTGTAAAAGGATAGATGATATACAACAAAATAAACAGTGACTTCAACATGCTAGATAAGTTACTACTGACTCTTGCAAACAACTTTACTTTTTTCCCTGAAGCTCTCCATGATCATAAGCTGAAGGAAGGCAGATTTACTGCTCACAAAGAAAGGGGCTACAAGAGAGCTGGAGAGGGAGCTGGGACAAGGGCATGGAGGGACAGGACAAGGGTGCTGAAACAAGGCAGGGTTAGATCAGATATTGGGAAGAAATTCTTCCCTGGGAGGGTGGGCAGGCCCTGGCACAGGTTGGGCAGAGAAGCTGTGGCTGCCCCATCCCTGGGAGTGTCCAAGGGCAGGTTGGACAGGGCTTGGAGCAACCTGGGCTGGTGGAAGGTGTCCCTGTCCAGTGCAGGAGGGTGGAACACGATGGCTTTGAGGTCCCTTCCAACCCAACCTATTCTGTGTTTCTGTGAAATGGCCAACAGTAAAACTTCAGGAAAATAGCTTTTTCTGAATTAAAAACTTGACAGCAAAACTTACAGGTTTGAATAAGTATGGTGGTGGTAATGTACATATTCAGTGCACATTTGGGGTTATTTGCTTGTTTATTTTGTTGGGGGTTTTGTCTGGGTTTGAGGTTGTTGGGTTTTTTTTAATATTGGCCATTTGCAAAAACCAGGTTAAATGATGAAAAAAAGCGGTGTCATAAATAACATAATTGCTTCTGAAGTATTACAGAACTTTTTTCACTTCAACTGCACAAATCAGATTAGGAGGGTAAGCACAATACATCCACATTCATTGCTCAACATCTGCAGTAGGAATTTAAACAGAATATTACAGTCACGTAAAACCAAGACAACAGTGAACAGTCTCTACAACTGAGATGTCAGTGAGAAAATCATGGCATGTATAGAAAGGTTTTAAAAGATTTTCTGAGCTGGGGCTTTTATTAAACATATTTAGATTTTCTCACTCGCTACCATGACAAAAGTTCAAACTTCTCCCAAAGGAAAATGGACACTAGTCAGTTGCGCACATTTTCCATCCTGAGCAGCAACAGGTAACGTGCTTCAGAGAAGCAGACTGCAATTTAAGTATAGATGGGACTGCATCCAGTCCTGTAGATCTGCAGCGGAGAAGAACCTCAGAGGGTCATGGGATGAGATAAATCAGCGTAATGCATTAGGGCACACACCATATACCAGTAACTGTGCTTACCTGGAAGGAATAAGCATTTAGTTGAGAAGCAGAATAAAACCATCACAGTGACCAGATCCCTCTGTGACTGGCACTACATGCAAAACTGCCTCCAGGGGCTTAAATTCTTCCCCTATTTTTTTTCAATGCCATTAGAAAAACAGCTTTTGATAATATTAAGAATCACAGAATATGCTGAGTTGGAAGGGATGCACAAGGATCATCAAGTTAAACCCTTAGGCCCACAAAGGACCATCCCCACGAGTCACATCCTGTGCCCCAGAGCATCATCCAAACACTCCCGGAGCTCTGCCAGCTTTGGTGCTGTGCCCACTGCCCTGGGGAGATGGTTCAGGGCCCACCACCCTCTGGAGGAAGAACCTTTTTCTAATATCCAACCTAAGAAGGCTGCTGTTGATTCAGATTCCCCTCAGAAATGTCCCCTTCTGCCTAAAAGTCACATCCCCCACGATGGGGAAGGGGAACTCTGTGTGTATTCCCGTGTTCAGGGTATCTGGAAAACTAGCAAAACCTACTGCTCAGGCAGCTACCTTCAAATCCCAGATATTTCTACAGCTACAGACCAGCAGAAGAGCATTCAACACACTAAATCTTCTCAATTGCCATGGTCTGGTAGATTAGGTGATGTTGGGTCAAAGGCTGGACTAGATGACCTCAGAGGTTTTTCCAACCTCATTGATTTTGTGATCCTGTGTGAAAGCTGCAGTTTTCCCACACATGTGTGGCACAGGAGATCTGCTGCTCCCAGGAAGCAGGTGGAGGTGTTGCACATCCCCAGTCTGTTTCCAGCAAGCACGGTGGTACCTGGAACTGAAGGGTTTCATCCATCCATGGTGCTTGGTTTATTCACATAGGCACAGAAACCTAAAAGCTTTCCTTGGAAATCCATCAGAGAAACATGACAGCTAAAGCAAAGCCTTGTGCCAGAGGCAGTATTGGGGAATGTCATCTGTGTGATTACCTGATGACACCCAGATCCAGCTCGTGGGCTTGGGATTTGCAGACTTTATTTCTGCAGCACGTCATGTTGCATCTGTTTGGGGTCCATCAGCACTGAACAATAAAGCTGTCTAAGGAAGGCTGAAACAAAGCCATAAAGTTTTCTAACACTTAAGATGAGAGCAGCTCTTCTGGTTCCACTCTATAAAATCTCCCTGGACCTACCTTTATACTCCTAAGAGAAAAATACAGATATTTTTGGGGTTTATAGAGCTGAGGAGAAATTCAGGGAAAGTCCTATGCCAGCATTCAGAAAGGAGCGCATTAATTACCGAGCTTTTTCTTGGCAGAAAACAAGGCAATACCATAGTTATTGCGGGACAATTCACAAGAGTTCAAGGTGAACTCCAGTTCATCAGGCTCTTACAGGACTGCCTCACATATTTCATCAATGCTAAAAAGGATTGTGAGGTACAGATTTGACAGGAATCCTTTGGATTCAGGTGCATCCCATTAATAATTCTTTTTAAAATTTACTCCAGCCTTACACTTCAAAAGGAACCGACCTGAAAAATCTCCGTACCCATTGCCAACATTAAATCAACTCCTTTCAGAGAAAGTAAATGCAAACATCAAAATATGATTAAAATTCACTTAATGTGGTGCATTTTTTAATTACTACTAATTACTTGAGCTTTATCTGTAATGCATTAGCTTTAGACAAGGCTTATTTGAACATCCTCAGTTTCAAATTCAGCTTCTTGCGATGCGTGGAAATGTCCTGCTATTCCATTTTCATCAAAAAAAAAGACAAGCTGAGGGATTAAGCGACTTGCCCAGGGACAGAGAGGAAACGTGAATCAAAGCAGAGAATTCAAAACAGATCTCCTACAGCCTTGGCAGGTTCCTGTCCCAATAATCAGCTTTCCCTTATCTAACAGCAGCATCAGGCTGCTGAGCAGAGGGAAAGACATCACGACAGCACCACAACAACAAAGCACCTTTCAGCCTTGCCTTCCCTGAGACAATTCACTGACTTTCCTTCATGTGGACGAGACACGAGGCTGAATCCCAGCTCAGCAGAGCACACAGGGAGTGCGAAATGGGAAGCAGTGGAGGGATGCCAGGCTGGTTTTTGCCAGGCTCCAGCAGGCAGTGCAACAGCTGAGACTTGGCACTATTTGGACATGGGTTTATTTTGTTCGAATTGTATCTGCTGCATGGAATGTCTTAAGGCCAAGCTCCTCAGTCATGGAAAGCTGAATGGGTAACAAGCAAAGTAAAAGCTGATACTTTGATCCTGGTCTCCAACAATGCTTTCCCACATTGATGAAATCCCACCTGATTTGAGATAAAGAAGGAAAGATTCTGGTTAGCAGCAGTTCAAGCCCACAGTGGCAGAGATGGGCCATGGAGATGATTAGAGGGATGGAACATCTCTCATATGGGGAAAGGCTGGGGATAATTGGGGTTGTTCAGCCTGAAGACGAGAGGGCTCTGAGCTGAGTTTATGGTACCTTCCAGTACCTAACGGGGCTCCAGGAGAGCTGGAGAGGGACTTGGGACAAGGGCATGGAGGGACAGGACAAGGGGGAATGGCTTCCCACTGACAGAGGGCAGGAGTAGATGGGATATTGGGAAGGAATTGCTGGCTGGGAGGGTGGGCAGGCCCTGGCACAGGTTGCCCAGAGAAGCTGTGG
>JAWWEU010000160.1:32814081-32945866 GCA_035583155.1 Acropternis orthonyx
GGGCTGGTGGGAGGTGTCCCTGCCCATGGCAGGGGGTGGCACTGGGTGGGCTTTAAGGTCACTTCCAACCCAAACCACTCTGTGATTCTGTGAGATGCTGGGGATGAGACTGACAAACACTGGCAGAATTCACAGTAGCATCATCTACAACAGACCTGGCTCCAGCTGAGCATATTATTCTCCTGCTGCCATGATAATCTGATTTATCTGCAATAAAACCCCCTAAAATTAATACAAAATAGTACCAGTCAGGCAAAAAAGTGTGTATCCACCAATAACATATAAATGGACAAGCCAAAATACTTGAAATAGCAAAATCTCTTTACCAAAAAATGCTTAGGCAAGCCTTAGATTAAATGGTACCCATACAACAGAATCAGCATGCTGGCAATTAAACGGCTTTCTACTCAAAAAATTAATTTGTACTCTCATGCAATTAAATGCTAAACCATTAATATTAATATTCTAGAATAATATTTATGCTGATACAATTTCAAATCGCCCACTGCTAAACAGTTTTCATACAAACCAAGAAAAAAAAATGCCACAGTTAACCACAGGTAGCCCAGCAACTTTTAAAAAGTAATTAAAACAAATATGATTTAAGAAATGAAGACTGACTAGCCAGCAACGGTATTTTTTAAAATAATTGAAATATCTGAATATTTAATTTTTAAAATTGCTCCTAGCTGACATAAATGAATGCACTGCTGTGAAACCCAGCTCTTCAGAGGCCCAGTGAAAATAAAAACTCAGGGCCAGAATTTCACTGGAAATGAATTTAGCACTGACTTTTCAAAGCTTTCCTCAATGAGCAGGAGTTGGGGTTACAAATACCTTTTCCACTCCAGATCTGCAATTCACAGCCAGGTTTTTACAAGATTTTCATGTCTTTCTGACCTTTCTAGAAAATGAGCTGCCAGCTGTGGGTGTTTCCTTTTGCTGCTGTACATTCAGACAGTAACACCTGAAGGTGCCAGGGTCAGACATATCCTCTACCCAAAGACTTTGGTCTTAACACTCATCATTTTGGGCTATTCTTTCCAAGGAGGTCTGCGTGTGTTTGAAATTCTTCCCATACCAGACTTTCCCCTTTCATATCTTATACCTGCTAAAACCAAGCAAGCTGTGATTCCTTTTCTTCTGAACCTCCTTTTCTGACATTTTTAATTTTCCTTTCCCTTTTGTTCCTACCTCACCGTTGCAAATCAGTCATGTATGTGAGCGGAAAAATCCAGACTATATAGATACTGCCACACTCCATCTCTTTGTCTCCTTCCCATTAATATTAAAGAGATGGAAAACAAAAAGCCTTAACAGTAACCTCAAATGCTGCCATTTGTGTGCACAGCTGGGAGCAAATTTAAAGCAATGCTGAAGGGGTTTGTTGCCACCGAGCTCACACAGAGATGTGGCCAAGCACCACTCATTGAATCCAGAAGGGACACAGGTTTGGGAAGGCTGCACAGGGCACGAGTGGAGGGACAAGGAGCCTGATGGCCCTCCCATAACCCCCACACAACCATTCTCATGGCAACAAGCCACAGTGCACATGCAAAATGCACAAAGCTAGACTGTGATTAATAAGTGTGAGGCTCCTGCTGCAGAAGATTCCTGCTTACATTTGACGGAGCCTTTTCTGAAGGGCTCGTTTGATTTCAAGTCCCTTCCACGGAGGTAAAAAAGTTTTTCTTTCTCTTCTGAGCATCCCCAGTGAGCCTCTTTGTGCAGAGCAGGTTCTCTCCACAGCCCAGCACCCCTTCCCAGTGCAAAGTGGTGGCTGAGCAGGCAGGAGCCCTCCCTGGGGAGGGTGGCAGTGACCTGCTCCCTCCCAGAGCTGCACAGTGAAGTCACCAAGGCTTTGGCAAAAGGGCACCGTGACACATCGTACCCACAACAGAACATCAGCAGCGCTGACATTCTCATCAAACAGACCTGTGAAAGTGTAAAACACATTTCTGGGTGTGCTGTCAGAACTCCACCTACACAGGATCAGCCAGGCTGGTCACGAGCCCAGCTCCCCAGCACTGGGAATGGACGGCGAATGTTCATCAAACACTGTGCCAGAATCCCGTGTGAGGGACATGATTTGAGCTGGACAATGAACAGAGCACAGAGATTGAAGTAAAGCAAATAGATGGAGAGCACTGGAGGATGCAGCTGCCAAAGGCTGGCTCAGCCCATGGGATGGATCCACCAAGCCACAGTCAACAGAAAATATAACTTCTTAAGTAAACCAATCATTAACATTAGTCTAATATATAACTAGTGACATTAATATTATCAAGGGAGCTTTTTCTACACAACTCCCTTCAATATACTTCCTATGATTTCTGTGGATTTGGAACAATTCACTCTGTGAGTCTGACTTTGGGAAAGCTGTAATAATCTCTGCAGTCCTGTCACCCCGTCAGGGCAAATAACAGTGTGCACGGATTTAATGCACCAGAGCAATTCAAGTCTGCACACAGCAGCTGCTTATTTGGTTACACGATTTGGATAAAACATTGAGACATTTCCATCGAACTTGTTGAGGTTTCACCAGGGTGTGTTTTCACAGCTTCTGCTTTGAAAGTCAGTGACAAGTTTGTAAGTTATACTTGTGAGCTGGACAGGATTTAGAGTTTATTCTACTCTGCTCTCAAATGCAGCATTACACTTCTGTATTTTGACCTTTCATGGGTACAGTGCAAAATTCTGTTTTCATATGTTGTAGAAACAATTTAAATATTTATAAATAACCACTACACTGTCCCAGATGCTAATGCAGTTACACTGACAGGATTATCACTGCTCTTTCTGCTGCTATTATTGGAATACTGAAGAACTGATGTGATTATCTCTTCATTAAGCCAATCTTACTACTGAGACCATGGTCTTAATATCAGGAATGGCTGATAAGAAACTTGGAGTGTTATCATTATTTTAATGGTTGGACTTGATGATCTTAGAGGTCTTTTCAACCCTTAATGATTATATGATTCTGTGACTTTTACCACCTTGCAATCCTCACACAGAGACTGCCAGAAAACAAAATCTCGGCTCCTGAGGGGCTGCCAGTGAGTACAGCAATAAATTGAAATGTGGGGCAACACATTCATTTTGTGACTAAACACAGAGCAGAATGCGGTACCGCCAAAATTAGAAGCAAGCAAACTGCACTGACCTAAATTTATCCTCAACTGTATCTCTGGAAGGCACCCAGCTTGTTACAGACCTACAATTCCCTAAGGACAGCTTGTCAAAAGGGATTTTGGGGGATCATGAAGGGCTGCACTGCACACAGAGGAGGCTGAGGATAAGGCTGTACTATAAAAAATTCGCAAAATTACTTCCCTATTCAATCACAAGTATCTTGTCTTTGGCAAAAGCATAATCAGACAAAATGAAATCTGCTGGATATTTATTATTTACTATCCCTACTGAGCAGCACAAGGAAATCAAACAAGTGACACAGTAGGGAGCATGTACTGGTGTCTACACCAGCTTCTAGTTAAAACACTACTTCAGCAGTGATGGGCAAAAGGGACCAGCTTAAAATTCTGTCTCTTCGGACCCAAGAAACACAGGCAAGTCCTTGCAATTATTCCTTCCAGGAGCAACACCAGTGATTTGTTGTCTCCTCAAACCTTTTAAGAGGTATTACAATTTTGCAAGACAGAGACCAACCTCTACTCAAATCCTACTTTATCCACGCTTTTCCTTATTGTTCTCATTTTCTCATTCCATGACATGGAGAGATAGTGCATAATTTAACATGACTGAAAGGTTAATTTTAAGAAAACGCATTGTTACAAATATATTTTACTCGCTGCAACATTACATCCTCTTCTAAAACCCAAAACGTCCTCTGCATTCACACAGCCTGAAGCTCTGTAACACTGTCAGCACACACTGACTCTATTTAGACACGTGGGTTTTCTCTCGATACAAAAGATGCTGCTGAATTATCACGAGATAGTTTGGTTTGTGGGAAACATGTTTCCTCTGCTTTTTAGATTCTTGCCAAACTGCAAAGAGTGATTAATATTTTCTTTCCCTCTGTCAAGACAGTGCATATTTTAAAGTATCACATCATTGCTTTAAATATGTGGCACAATTCCACAGTGATGCTTCCACTGTCCCACTCAACAGCCTCGAACAGTTGTTAGCTCAAGATACTTAGCTCATAAAACTGAAAGTTGTATTGGCAGCAATGTGAAGAACTACATATAATATTTTTCCCCCAAATACTCAGTCATACAAAGTGACTGATATTCTGCCATTTTCAAGGCCCTGGATTTTATTCCTATTAACCAACACTTGTGGTACTTCAGATTTTTTGATATTTTCAGTGTAAAAATCAAAAAGAAGTTCCTGTTCTTGAAGCTGGGCCTCACTTTTTCTGTGAAACTCAGCATCTGTGATCTTCTGGATCATCTAAGCGGGTTCAACCATTTTTGGTGATAAAAGAGCACTTTCCATGAGTTCAGGTTTCCTCAGAAGGGCTGAGGTACCTGAGCACCAATGACACCCATGTCCACGTGCTTGCTTTGACTGATTAAAGGAGTGATCCTCAAATCCAGCAGTTTTTGTTCAAAGAGAAAAAAAAAGGGAAGAAAGAAGCCAGAAAGATTTGATTCCATGTGACTATCACAGAATTCACAGCCAGGCAGCTCGAGCAAAAAATGTGACTCAGAAGTGTTTTTCCTTAAAAAGGAAATGATTAAACAATTCAAGTATTCATTACAAACCAAGTTCAGTTTTCTTTCAGGTCATCTGTGTTTTCAAGAGCTGCTTCTGCAGCTGGGTCTCTTCCTCCTCAAGGCTCTGGTATCTCAAATACGAGAGTCTGGGATGGGCAAGAAAAGCCACAACAGGGAGACAGACAAGGAATAGCAGCTTTCCAAGTGAGACTGAGGTGAAGCAGCTCCTGCCACCACACAGAAAGTGGGAACCCCACACATTTTTGTGTTCTTTGCATTGTGTGAACTGTAGCCTGCAGTTCCATCATTGCCTATAGAGGTCAAAAAACCCAATAAGCAAGGCTGGAACTGAACGGACTCTGGTTGGAGTGGGCCATCAGGAAAACCAAGCTGCTGTAAAGGACTAAAGGGTTGCATCCACCAGCAGGATCATACCTCTGCCTTCAGCATCACACATAAAGCAAAGCAAAGGCCAGACTGCTAAAAACTCAAATGTTGCAGCCCTGCAGTGAAGGTCAAAGGTATTTGATCTGGGACTCAGCACAGAGTCCTTGCCTGCCTTCTCATCATTTTATGTGTCCTCATTAATTCAGCAGCAAGAAAGTAATGGGACCCGGACTTGCACAAATCTGATCAAGGCAGAAGCTCACACAGGACTTTCAGTTAAGTACCATTTTTCATTTTGTTAAAGTTTCTTCTTCAATAAAAAGAGCCAAAAAAGGTTGGTTTTCTGGTTCTTTATCCCTGTTATGTAACACTGGTGAACAGAGCATATAATCACAGAATCACAGAATGGCTTGGGTTGGAAGGGACCTTAAACACCATCTCTTTCCATTCTCCTGCCATGGGCAGGGACACCTCCCACCAGGCCAGGTTGCTCCAAGCCCCGTCCAACCTGCCCTTGGACACTCCCAGGGATCCAGGGGCAGCCACAGCTTCTCTGCCCAACCTGTGCCAGGGCCTGCCCACCCTCACAGGGAAGAATTTCTTCCTAATATCTAATCTAACCCTGCCCTCTGTCAGTGCCTTGATTTTTCATTTTTAATATAGAAAGCTGGGGAACTCTCCATGGCTTTGGACTAAATAAAGATCTTACCTTGGCTCCCCTGCTTGGCAGGCTTTTGCTTCTAATACAACACAGATCAGAGAGGTGTTTTTTGGCTCTCCTACCTACAGTAAGACTATTCTCCGACATATGTTTCCATCAGTTAGGAAAGCACTCTATTCTTGTCACATAACCTCAGGAAGTTGGGAAGGTGCCCCAGGTAACAGAATGGCATCTTTTGGTACAAACTTCCATATCACAAACAATCCTCTTTGATACCACCACAGTCAGCAGCTGAGGATAAGGGAAGGGAGCTGATGTGTCTCCTTTGTTTCAGGTGCCCATTAGAGCAAAACACTCACAAAGGAACCTGCCCACCCCAATAAAGTCCTACCCTGGTGTTCCTCCTGGCCTGGTTTACAAGAGTCAATCCACTGCATGCAACCCCTATGGCTGCAGTCAGGACATTGTTTCCCAAATTTACCACAAGTACTGAAGCTTCCACCAGCATCCCTGAATCCCCACCAAGGCAGTTTCTGCTCCAAGCCCAGGTCTCTGCTGTTGTCTGGATTGAATTTCCCATTGCACAACTCTTCTTCACAACACAATTTCACTTTTTTCCTCCTTTCCTCTCACTTTCTTGGCTGCTGGAGGAACTGGCACAGAAAGTCCTAGGAGATCCTCTCCTTTCAGGTGCAGCAGCATGATGAGTTCAGAAAGCAGCATCTGCCACCATCCTGGGTATGATGTCCTCAGGTGCTGAGACTCAGGAAAGCCCCAGGACACCACTCCTGTCCCAGGTGAGGGCTGCAAACATCAGCCTAAACTCTTCTGAAAGCACGAACATCTACTCTGGCACCTTGGGGAGTATCAGGCTATTTTTAAAATCCAAGGACACAGAGACGCAAGAGCAAGGCACACAAACATCAACCACGCTGATTTCATCTGTTCAGTCTGAGGAGGAAAGGGACAAAATGAGGTGGATTCCAGGGAAGCCAATCCCACTTCCAGAGCTGTATCAGGAGACACCACTTGGGATGGAGGCAACACACCCTGACAGGAAAAGCCATCTGTCTGTCTTTTTGTTCCT
Source organism: Acropternis orthonyx (assembly GCA_035583155.1). Taxonomy (NCBI): domain Eukaryota; kingdom Metazoa; phylum Chordata; class Aves; order Passeriformes; family Rhinocryptidae; genus Acropternis; species Acropternis orthonyx. The sequence goes on from JAWWEU010000160.1 coordinate 32,820,902, forward strand.
TGTGTGCAAACTGGGAGTAGGGAATGAGGTCACCCCTTTCTGGGCCTATTTCTCCCCACTCCCCTGGTCCTTCCATGGGGCACAGTTCAGTCTTACAGGACACCTTTTCCCAGAGACACCAGCCTGCCCCACAGTGCAGCTGGTCCAGTTGAAACCACCTCTGCTCCTATCAAGCAGAAATGGGCCTGGTTTTCCTCAAATCCGAGTAGAAATCCAGGAGGAGCCTGGACTTGCTCTCCCAGCACCAATCCTGCTCTTTCTGGAGACCCTCAGGGGTCTTTATGGGGAAAGAGGGCAAAAGCAAAACTCCCTGCCCACAGCATGGGGCTTGGAACTAGATGATCTTTAAGGTCCCTTCCAATCCAATGCATTCTGTAATTCTGTTTCCAGAATTAAAATAATAATCCCAAAAAACAAGGTGACTTCGAATACCAGCTACAAATAGAGTGTCAAGTCCTGCTGCAAACTCACACCAGAGCTGAACTAAAAATAGCAATACGACAGGATGAAGCAGTGCAGCACTGGCGTGGATAGAAACAGCAATGTCAAGAGGATGAACACAGGAAAGAATAAGAATTTGCCACAGTAATTATCTACCTAACACAGAACAATGTAGAATAAATATAGAAATCTTGTTACCCAGAAGGTTCCTACTCCCACAGCCATGTTAAAAGAAATTAAAAAAAAAAAAAAAAACCTACAGAAAATTAAACTGTAGAGAGAAAAGTATTATTTTTCTTAGATATAGTGGCATCTTTGTGGTTTGCCTTTAATTACATGTCCCATTCATTTTCTTAAGTGAGAGACCTGACCAGGATCTAGGGCTGTGCATCTTCTGCATGCTTGGTCAGAAGGTCCAGCAGCACAAGTGGGATTATTTGCTCACACTATGCATTGAGCCTCAATGAGAAATTAAGAGACTGAATAAACACTGTAAAGATCAGGGGGAAAAACCCAAACCATCACCTCCAGTTCCTGTTCCTGCCAGCTGATTGCTGCATCCCTCACATACATGGAACACTCTGGGTGCTGCACTCAGCAGCAGGACACAAAGGAGTAAATGCACACACAGCTCTGCTTCCAAACACTGCAGTCCTGGGCAACACACACAGCACTGGTTTGGGGGGTTGATTGTATTAAATTCCTCTTTAGAAGAAAAAAGTATAGCTATAAAGCTTGGTTTAACTGCTCATTTTAAAAATCATATTGTTCTGGAATTATACCAATTGGTGATTGCATAGGGATTAGGAAGTCTCAAAGATGAGTGGCTACTCTAAACTAAATAAAAACCCCAAAACAAGTACTTAAACTAATCAAGTTAAATATTGGAAAAATAACGAGGAAGTTTAACACAAGTAAATCGGACAAGGTGTGTATAAAGGCCCACAATATGAGGGAATCTTGTTGATTCTTTTGCTAGATGCAGATAATGACTATACAAGTTTGCTACCCTTAAACTTGTATTATATGCCATTTATGACTCGGCCTTTTACTGTTCCTCCATTCAATTATTTGACAGATCATTTCCATTCTTTCCTTTTTTTTTTTTCTTGAAGAGCCAACCCACAACACAACATGAATTCCTTGGTCTGAAAGCTCAGAATCTGATGGAGAAAAGTAAAGATGTACTTACGACCAGAGGGAGTTTCTTCCCTGTGTGATGACTCCGGTGAATTTTGTGAGCCTTCGAGCATCTACTTCAATCCACTGATATGGGTCATTTCTTCCTGCACACCAAGCACCATCATAAAAATCATTTTCGTTAACACCTGCCTGAAAAGAAGGCAAAGCTGTCTATAAATCAGAAGTAAGGAAGTGAAGGCCTTTCACTGGAAAAAGAAAAGAACACAAGAAGTCAACATTCATCCCACTTACTCCTTTGGCACCAGTTTAAGACCCTCGAGACCATTACTTTGAAAATATTTCTTTACTCAAAGCAGGGAGGGAAATTCTGCAAAGTTTCTTTAAAATCTAAGAACGTTCACATATAAATGTAAGGTAGAAAGCTCAGCCAGATCTTCAGTCTGTTCACCTGTCTGTGCTTGTGGCCTGGTAGAGCCTTTATCCCAAACAAATTATCCATGTTGTCTTCAGGGTTCTGAAAGTCCTAAAAAGCCAGCCCCAACCCACGTAAATCACATTCAGGGGTTAGGAAATCTCCTTTCCCCTGGAAGCAGCGAAGGAGAGTGTAGGGCATATGGAAACACTACTTCCCACCAATTTTCAGGACCAGAACCATTAATTTTCATTACTAGGGTGGCAAAGGTTAAAAACTTAGGAATGCCGTCCACTCCAACTATATCCCAATTTATGTTGGCAAACCCTCCACAAACAGCCTTCTCAGCATTTTCAAAGAAATAGATGAAGGTATTTTGGGTAAGATGTATTCCAGATAAATCTGAAATAGCATTTAATGAAACATGGAATCTGAGGTCTTCAGATATTTATTTTCTTTCTAAAGCCCAGGAACTGTTTGGCACCAAGCTGGATACTGCCATAAAGAGCACAGAAGCTTTGCCATATGCTCCTCTGAGGCTACATGTATTTTTATGATTTTTCATCTATGGTTTATGTGGATTTATCATTGCCATCCATGCAATTCCAAGAATGGCCATCAGTAAATATCTCCCAAGTGAAAATAGAGAGTTCTACAGACTGTTTCTACCCAACTGGGCATTGGGTGGGTCTAATTCAGCGAGGATGCCATTGTTAATCCCTTTTCCCAATGTGACTCTGATGACATCTGAAGTGCTGCAAAACACAGACATGGATTCAATTCCTAAAACTTCTCATTTTCTCAGGTACTCAAACCTGAGACAGGGCAGTCTAAAAATTATTTGTTTTCCTACATCAATCAAAATTAAATTAAGCCACCGACTTCTATGCATTAGCTCTGGTATTTTGAAGTGAAGTTCGTATAAAAGTCGAAGTACAAGATACAGAGAAAAAAGTCTATCAATGGAAGATGACTTTTTCAAGGAGAACTGAACAACAGGAAAACATGAGAATACAGATATGATCACTGACCTGAGTTATAACCCTTTTCAAGAAAAGTTTTTAATGCATTCTAAAAAAAAGATGGAATTTGAAGTAGCCTCAGGCTTAAAAACCAATGCTTGCCAGGAAGCGTTAGGATCTACAGAGCACCCTGAACCAGCATCCTGCTAATCCCTTTTCCCCTGGTGAAATCCCACCAGTTACTGCAGACCAATTACCCACATCCCACATTGTTTCAGCTGGGAACATTGTCCTTCTTCAGTCTGGGGGTATTTCCCACTGGTGTGATGCTCATCAGGGTACAGAGCTCTGCTCCACATTGCAATGAGAAGAGGGAAGCAAGAGAAAGGAAAAAGTGCTTATTGGGAAAAATCCCAAATTAAATTACATGCTCCAGTCTCCATGGTTTCAACTAGATTTAAATAAAATTAAGCTTAAGTTGGATATCAGATGTGGGTAGTCTTAATTATCCACAGCCTAAAATACTGTGGCCTTAAACAGGGGGAAAGGCAGAAGGAGTGAAAGAAACAAGAAAGGAAGGAGAGAGATAAGAAGGAAGAGAAGGAAGAAGGGTGGGAGGGAGGGAGGGAGGGAGGAAATAATAAACCATGCTGCTACTTTTTCCTGCTCTCTTATTTTCTGAATTCAGCTTCTCTGAAGCTTAAAGAAAGTTCAGACTAGGTATAAAGGAGCAGGTGCCCATGCATGATTAACACAGATAACTACTTGGAAAAGAGGCATTTAATCAATGAGAAGTTCTTTTTAGAAATGTTTCTGAGGAAAAGAATCTCAAGAAATTTATGTTACAACTTCCTGTTTCAAGCTTCAAGTCTGTATTTTTTTTCTCAATGTGTTTAATTTGCCCTATGGCCACTTCAAACAACTGTTTCTATAAAATAAACAAACTTAGAAACTCAATCAAGTATTTAGTAATTAGAATTCCTATTAAATTTCTTTGAAAAAAATGTTCATTCCTGAAAGATGGGAGCAATTGGCAAATGTTCTATCACATTATACAGATCAAGATACCTTTCATCAATGAGATGTTTACTTGGATTTTAAAAATCTGCATTGAATTACTGGAAAGAATAGATTCAAGTTATGACAGGGATAACTTCAATTATCTTTAAAATCAGGAGATTGAAGGAGCTAATGAAAACTGGATGCAAGGGCTGGGTCTTAAGCAACCCCTTTTTTCCTTCACTGAATTTTCAAGAATAACTCAGAGTCTAACCCAGTTTTTATTTCACTGGCAGCCAAATGCAAAAATATTTCTCAATATGTAGTGTCTTATGAAAAAAATACCTTTTGGATAGAGGAAAAGACTTTTTTCTGTCCCTCAGGAATAAGTTATCTGGAAGAGCGAAAGTTGAAAACTGTAACTCAGCTAAAGCAAATCAACTCTTATTATGTAGCCAGAAGCTGAGATGAAGGTTACAATTCCTTTACAAATAATGACTTTGTGTTTTAATTAATGTTTCCCTTCCAAATTATATCTGTGCAACACAGAATAAACATTTGCTCACATTATCACTGTTCTAGAAGCCTTATTCTATAATGAGGAGAAAGGTATTACTGACAAAATACATTCAAATAAAGAAAGAAATTCCAGGCTTCTGCCACAAGTCAGCTGGAGAAGCAGTAAACATATACCAAATATCAAACCACCTCTGCTTAGATTCTTCTCCGTTCCCAGCAGGATGATCACAAACATTATTTTACCACAGGAAGTTTGGAAGGGGGGAAAAAAAAAGCAATACTCATCATAAGTGTTTATAGCAACCACTGCGAGTAGGGAAGAACTAAAGCACACAGGCTGAAAGGAGATCTTCAGTAATTTTGTCTTTTACTTGTGTTTTGATAATGGAGCTTTTCAAGATGAACTAGTGAAACAAAGAACTGGAATGACATTCATGGTATCACATTGGGTTAAAAGGCCCCTTAAAGCCCATCCCATCCCACCCCCTGCCACCATGGGCAGGGACACCTCCCACCAGCCCAGGCTGCTCCAAGCCCCGTCCAACCTGCCCTTGGACACTCCCAGGGTTGGGGCAGCCACAGCTTCTCTGCCCAACCTGTGCCAGGGCCTGCCCACCATCCCAGCCAAGAATTCCTTCCCAATACCCCATCTAACTCTGCCCTCTGGCAGTGGGAAGCCATTGCTTGTGTCCTGTCCCTCCATGCCCTTGTCCCAAGTCCCTCTCCAGCTCTCCTGGAGCCCTTTTGGCCACTGGAAGGTACAATAAGGTCTCCCTTACACATGTATTCGCATACACACAATTGCATTACATGGCCAATCTTCAGTGTTGTTTGGATTTCTCCAACCAGGAAAATGAGGAAGGGAAAGAAACACAGTCTGACTCATTATTTCAGGTTTTAACCACTGTTAATTATTGTACTAGTGACAAATACTAATGACTTTCAACCCTGAAGGCAGAGCTCCTCCATTAATATTATTTTACGCCAGTGTTTTTCCTGACGATGTTAAATTACTACTGATTGTGCCACTACTGCAGCTGCAGGCTACATATCCAAAATATGGGGCTCTACTAATATTGCTCTTTCCCTCAAGAAATCCCAGCTTAATCACCACATTCAAACAGAACTAGGAGCAAAATCAGGTCCCAAACAGCGCAGGGGCACAAGAGAAGCAGATCTTAGAAGGCCTTATCCAATTCTGCTAAGCCTGTCCTTCTTTGGAATAAAGCACACATGGACTGATTCACTTCATATGCTTCAAATAATATAAACAGGAAAAAAAAAAAAAAGGCCCCAAAACAAACTCTCAGAAGCCCTTGAAAAACTTCATTATTCTGCAAATTCCCTGTGAACTGAGGTAGTGCCAGTTACCTGGGGAGAGAGCCCTGAGCTTCTCAGCTGACTCCTCATCAGATGATGAGGTTGAGCAGAGAGAGGATTTTGTCTTATTCCAGGGAGGAACACAAGGGTCACATGAACACTGTGAGAGCACCGTGTTAAAACCCCGATCATTGAACAAGGGGAAGCAGCCCACAAAATTTCTCATCCCCATGCACACAGCATACCATGCCCATAGAATTTCACACAAGTCTCTAGGAGTCTCTCCAACCTGGGCCAAAGGGTTTTTCTCCATGTGCAGTGCTAAACAGCATGAAAACACAGCAGCCTCACTACCAGTGCCTTTTGCCTTTCCCCAGCATGCTGCAGCCTTTTCTTCTGAGCAGCAAACAGAAATCACCAGGGACCTCATTACCCATCTGACACATCAGTCCCCTGTAGTACCTGTTCTTGGTCAGAAGCAAATACCCTCTAAATATGACCAAAATTCAGAAGCCTTCATGCAAAGTAAAATCAGGCACTGAAACCCAAGCAACAGGGGACTGCAAATTCTGAGTAGCTTTGAAAAGTTTTAGTGCTATTCATTTTTAACTAATCCCAAAGAAAACTGTATCTAAGGAAAAATAAAGGCAATCCTTTACTTCTAACACTGCCAGCCATAGCAATAACCCTAAGTGGTCAAGTGCTTAGAGAATTCCTGTACAGATAAGCTTTCAGTAGGAGTAAAAGCTTTGGATCACACCTGGTTTAATCCAAGCCCTGGAAGATTTCACTTCATTTCTGCTTGCTGCCCCTTGGCTTCTGCTGGAGACCCTGGGCTATATTTAGAGGAAACATCACCCACAGGTAAGACTCCTACACCTCTCTACTTATATTAACACAGCATAAATGGTGATGACAGCACTAGATGGACTCCTGGTCTAAACCAGTATGGTTTAAATAAATTTAACAGCAGCATGGAATAAGCAACCACAACCAACCTGGAACTCAGAGGTTCACACCACAGGCCTTGGTCTTATGCCACTATACAAACAAAGCTGTAAGAAAATAACTAAGCATTCCTCTAAAACCCATCTGAGTATCATCTGCACATCATTTTTGTGTCCATGAGGGTTTTATTCTTAGCAGAGAATATCAAGTAAAGAAGCAAACTAGCTCACTGGGATCTCAAAAGACATTAAACACGAAGGCTGCAGGTGAGCCCTCACACTGCACACAGCCCACTGTGCCTGCCACTCACCTCCATCTGACTTTGCCAGTCATGCAGCCACACAGCAAAGTGGTTCACTTTGAGCTTTCTGACCAATTTTAATACATTAAAACCAGAAATGAAACAAATTAGGAGGGAAAAGGGAAAACAAGTATTTTCCCCATAGAGAAGCTCACAGAGTTGTTCATGCAGGATCACAGTGGGATTTTAGCCATGAGGGATCCCTCTTCCAGCAGCTGCCCACCCCATACTGCAGTGGGCACCATGTGGAATGGCTCTGCTGATTAGAACTCATCCCTCCCAGTCCCAGTCTTAGCTCCCTAACTAGCAAATCCCTTCAGCTGGAGAAATAAAAAAATCAAATGGAAGGTCTAATAATAAAAGATAACAAATAAATTAAATAAACTTCAGAGATTTTTCCACTGTTGGCTTGGTGCTAACACTCTGTGTTTAAATGTTGTACTTTATTATGCAACATAACATTTTTAGTCTGGAAAAGACTGCAATTCAAATAACAGCACTAATAAAGTAGAAAAGTGAAACACAAGGAATAGGAAAATGGAATTTGGTTCTGCAAGGCACCTAAACACATTTTTAATATGAAATAAAAGAAGCTAAACAACACTGTATGCTGGACACTTCTGAACTGAAGCATTTTTGGGAAGCATAACCACTCCCTCTGAAAAACTGCCTTAGGGAAAGGGCTTCACTTTGAAACCACACTTTCAATTAACCATTGTCATTAACTACATGCAAAAAAGCAACCTGCTGTGTGATCTTCCTTCCAGGCTGATTGTTAAGGCAACTGGGATGATTTCCTACAGCTGGGAAAAGGGAGCTGCCTTCACCTTTGCTTGCTCCTAGAGGTCTGTTTGGATTTGCACATTAAGTTTGGAGATTTTTCTAACTCGCCCACGAATCTAAAGGTTATCCATCAACCTTACTCACTCCTATAATTCCAGTGTTTCCCCTTCATTTGAATTACATGAGCTGACAAAGTAGTCAGAACCCATAACTATCCACTGCTTCTTTTTATACAGCAGAACAACCTGAAGCCATTCTCCCACTTAGGAGAAAAATGGATGTTACCTGAATATTAAGCCTTCCTCTGTGGGCCCCCAGGCCGTAGCGCTTTGCTGTGGAGGCATGGAGCTGGAAGTCAGTAATTTTTAATGTCTCCAGACCAAGTGGAGGGCAATCTACAAAACAAAAGATTGATTAAATTTTAATTAAACAGAAGAGAAAAAAAAAAAACACAACACAAAACAAACAAGTATTCAAAGTTGGTGGATTTCAGTAGTGCCAAGCTGGCCGGGGTCCTCACTGGGATAAAGGAGCACAGCAGTGCTGAGGTCAATGAGAAATGGCAGCTCTCAGAAAACCCAAGAGGCAACTCAGATCTGCACCACTCTGAGGGTCTCAGATTATTATTCCCGCTTGCTCCGCCCTTCAATTTTTCATGGATATGCACAGCATTTCCTGTCAAGTCACCAGTAAAATGCTCTTTTCTTTTCCTTTTTGGAATTTTCTTTTTCAGCTCTTGCTTTGATTTTCTTTTTTCCCTTCCCTGTACTCATTCCAAGCTACTGTATGAAGTTATGTTTCTAATTAAAATCTGTTCTGGAAGCTTCAGTCTGAGTCCCTCCTGTTGCACAACAGCATCTGTTCCAGAGGTCTGTGAGGCTGGAGAGCTGAGCTCTGCAGAGCTAGTGCATAAGCACAAAGAGAGCCATTTTTAAATAAGAGAACATCTCTCTAAGCCCCAAATTCTGCAAAGCCTCAAAGAAAGAAAAGCAGATGCCATATAGCCCACATATATATTTTTAATCCATCACCAAAATGTCAGGAGGGTATGATAGTTTGGGGAAAAAATTATTTTGGAAAAGACCTTTAAGACCATCGAGTCCAACCATCCCCCAGCACTGCCAAGGCCACCACAAAACCACGTCCCCAAGCGCCACATCCACACAGTTTTTAAATCCCTCCAGGGATGGGGACTCCACCCCTGCCCTGGGCAGCTGTGTCACAGATGGAAAATGTACCTGGGAATCTCATCCTGGCTGTGTTCACCTTTCAGGTGCAGTTTTGCATTATTATGCACAAACTGGCAAGACACACGAGACTTCCCGTGCTCCTCTTTAATTCACAACAAACTAAAATCCCCCAGGAAAAATATTATGTGTTGTCAATTCACGCTGTTGTTTCTTTGTTCATCCTTAGGCAAGTTCTCGCACAAATCTGGGGTCAAATGTCTCCATTAGAGGCTGCAAAGACAAATGCTAAAAAATAATGTATTTTCTAAAGTACCAACAGCGTTCTTAGCATTACATAGGGGACAAGATGCAGACAGTTCCTCATTTCAAAGAGCTTTCAATCTAATTATCCAAAACAGAAAAGAGACAGGATGTATAAGGAAAGCCAGAGGAAGGAATAGCTGGGAGGATTTTGGTTTCATTGGCTGATTGTTTTAATTGCATTTCCTTACAAAGTGTTTCATCTTTCATCATACTCTGACTGGAAGAAGACTCAGGCTCTGACAGATCTCTACTGGGAGTAAATTGCATAGCTGGGAACGGCCTGCCTCTCTTTAACAAGTTCAGTCCTCAAGGTAGGTTTGGCAATCAATCTCATGGTGTAACCCTGAGAATGCTTTTGCACTTTGGTTTATTTTCCTCTGTGAAGGCAGAAGTTACCCCAAATTACCCATGCCAGGTCTGAGCTGCAAAGAAAAGCAAGCTGCTTGCACATGCTCAGTTCAAAAAGCAGCATTTAATTCCAAGCTTATGCTGTACCTAACAAAGACACCTGTGGTGAAAACTCTGCCATAGGTTGTTCACAACCTGCTGTCCTTTCCCAATGTGCTCAAGCCTTACAATATTTCATGTGAAATCTTTAGGATCCAGGTAGCCAAGAGTATCCAGGAACTTATTTTTTACTGTTAGCCATATAAATTAGTAGGAGAATGTCTAACTTGCTTTCTCTGAAGGTGAACTAGACTTTAAGCTGTGATTTCACTGAGTTACCAAATCACATAAAGGTTCTTTTTCTTTCACCTCTGTAAGAAAAAAACCTGAATAATATGCTCCAATAATTGACTGGAAATCAATGAAAATAATTTCTTCCACTCTTTCTCCAGTGCCCATCCCAACCTGGGAGCAGAGCAACAGGATTCTCCCTACAGGACCACCGACCTTTAGCTGTTTCCATCTGTGCAGCTCTGCACGGGGATGGTGTTCTTGGAATCATCAATCCTATTGCATGTAGCAGCTTTGATGTAAGGAATTTGTGCAGCTTTCCACAAGAGAAGACCTTTTATTTTGCTTTTAAATAAAGCAATGTCTTTTATTCATAGTCATAACATTTGAATATTAACACTTTAGGAATGCCAGCGTTTTCTGCATGCATATGAATTCCAGCATCAATAAAAAGGATAAAAAGAGGAGCAGGTAGAAAAAACATCAAACTGTAATGTACAGAATTTTTTCAGTGTGGCCTCTTCTGTTTAACTCCAATTTACTTATTATAATAAAACAAAATCCACCTAAAGTTGCCATTTCACTACTGAAAAAGAAAGTAAGTCCTGAGTCATACTGTGAATTTAATTTCAGATAAATTATTTTGTTGGGGGCTGTGTCCCCTGCTTCTTAGAGCTACTGGAGAAAACCAGGACAACCTGGTTTTGAAAAACATACGGGAAAAGAAACTGATTTATGGCATTCATAAAGACTGTGCTTTTTAAAGTATTGCTTTCATATATTTTATTTAACTTGCAGAAATCTTCCATGCAACAGTGGAAGTTGCCACCCAATCAATAAGACTGTCTTAATGATTTTGTATTGTCCATGCTAGTTGGAAAAAACCTTGGGGAAGCTACAGAAATTGGACAGCAAGAATAATCAGAGCAGTTCAGCCCTTATGGATTCCACTGGAAATGATTGAGGGATTTGGTTGTTTCTGTAACTGGCTGAAAAATTAATCACCAGAAAATACGAGAAATTCAACTGTGGCTTGGAAAGACACTGAAATACACATACTATGGACATAACAACTTACTAACACAATGCACCTAGAGCATTTAGAGACAGAACAACAAATACTAAACTTGCAGGTGCAGGGAAGAGGCTGAGTTATGGACATTTCTCTCTTCCTGGCCCATATCCAACCACGATTTTGTGTGTGACTTGCAACCACGGACAGGTGTTCACTTTAGAAACAAGCCATTAATAAGATGTCAGGCTCAAACTAATTAATTCCAAGATGTAAAAAGAAACAGGGCTTGGATTCAGGCTTAATAACACTTGTATTCTTGCAGTGTCGTCTTGTGAGGTTTCCATTTCAAAACAGCTTTCCCGAGAGAGATCCTAAAGGGCCATGTCTCAGGGTCCTTTATTTTCAATTTGGCTCCTCCCAGTCAGCCAGCTGGCTGTACCTGAGGGCAGCAAGGCATTTCTGGTGTGTCCACACTATGAGCCATCACCTGCCCCTAAAATCAGCACGAGGAAACACTCAGGAATTACTTCAATCACAATTTCATCTCTTGAAATCTGAATTTATCACGGGTAATTCATGCTGGCCCATAGTGAGAGCGCTACCTGAAGATGCTGCTGAGCTCCCTCCTCCAGCCAGCGTCAGCTCAACCTGCAATCTCAGCACGCGTGAGGATATTTGGAACCAGTTTCATCCATCCTCGTCATGGCTGTGCCCTACTGATGCAGCAACTGAAACTCTGGTCAAAAAAAGCACCTTCTGCAGAGCCAGCTTGCTTGTCTGTAGCTGCTCTGCATCATACACCTGTGTTAGCAGGCATTCCACAAGTACAAGATACATGGATGAGCAGGGCAAGGAAAACACTTGCCTTCATCTCTATTGCGTAAATTATTCATTTATTTTATTCCCTTTTAGTCTAAATAAAGGTTGCCAGATAAACCCAGATTGCCTTTATAGCTCTTGTATCTAATGAAGATGCATTCAGGCAATCATTCTGTGCTTTTCTTTTGGAAGCAAAGCAGACAAATGACTGTTTTATTTAAAGAGTATTTTCCATCAATTTAGGAGTACGTTCAGATTTTCAAATGGAAAGAAAGAGAGAAGCATCATGTTTCCTCTTTGCTTATATTTTAAGAGCCATACCTATAATCCTGTTCAATTCCTGCAAGTCTGTGCTTGTCCCACTCCTCCTGCACAGTGATACTTAGATCTAGAAAAGGAGAAATATCAGCCCAGTGCAGTCTGAGAGTCCTTGATGTTTGGAGGCAGAAAGAACCCTGACTACTTACATTTATGATCTTAAGTGTGTTTTAGCTCCAAGAGCTTTGTCATTTTTAAACAGGTATGAATACCCTTGCTCTTGAAGGGGAGAAAGGATGTTACACTACTGTTGGGGATTGCTGGAATATGGACAGCTTTGGCTTTAAGAGGATGCTGCTGCAAGCCTGGGAAAGCAGTGGAAAACATCACCTGTGTCCTTGGGCCAGGCCTGGGAAAGCTGAAAAAAGGGAAAAACAACTGTGGAAAACAAGAGTATCTTTGGGGACTTGCCAGCACGAGGAGAGATGGTGACCACCTATCAGAAGATCGTTTGGCATTGACAGACAAGTGTGCTTAGCAAATGACACGTAGCCTCTGTGTGTGTTTGCAGTAGAAGAATATTATAAAAGGATTAGTATATAATTAATAAATTGGCTACTCTTGATCATCATATTGGTGTGTTGAGTTGCCCAGGCCTCGCACGAGAACAAGAAACCCAACACACTACAGAGATAAAGGATTTTAGAGAAGGCAAGAGAAGTTCAAGGCAGTGCTGGTGGTAAGTTAACACAGAAGTTTCCCTAAGCAAAGAAAGGATTTTCTGTTGTTGGTATCTCTAATTTTGCATTTGGGGCTTGAGCTTGCACCACCAAGTCAACAGAAGGACATCACTATGACAGATAGAAAGACCTCATCACCCTTCCAGTGTAACTGATTTCTTTAAGTTGTGCATTTTCCATCAAAAAATGCACTGCCAGTATGATTTTCAGAAATGCAGCAAGTGCCAAGATATCACTGCAATGAGCAGCAACAACACACACTGAAGCACCTTTAAAAATGATGCTGTTCAGTTTAGAGGGTCAAAACCACATCACACGTCTTGGTGTGGCAGGAGTTTGCCCAAGATCAGAGAGTGACAGGGGTCAGCAGGTAACCTACAGCAATGTTGGAAGGGAGGCAGGGATGGAGCCAGCATGACGTGCTCTAGGATGTAATTTCTAACTCTAGAAGCAACAAATCACTGCAATTAATAACACTTTTTTCTTTCTGTAAACCCATCTGCCTACCAGACTTCGGTGTAGACTCATCCCTGTTCTCTGGGGACTCAACACACACCTTGCAGTCAGGTATCTCATGGCAAAATCCCATCTTACAGTTAGGTTTGGATTCCCTGTTTCTTTTTCTGGGCCACCCCAAGGTAGATACGGACTTTAGGTCTTGTTTAAGCAAAACACTTCATTTTGTTGTTAAAAAAGAAGATGCAAAACCGTGAAGCTACTGCTCTAGGTAAATTAGGGGTGTGTTTTGTGGGAATGAAGACTTTTAATGCTCATTATACTATTCCTACTATTCTTAGGTCTTTATAGCCTTGCACAAAAATTCTTAATGAGGGCAATATAATACATGTTGCCCTAACAGCTAAATTTAGAGGTTTTTCCTAGGAAAAGTGTGGTTGATAATTCAATTTCCAACAGCAGAGATTTTTAATAGAAATTCTGGCAGTCTAATTCCCGTGGGTAAAGTAATACTTAAGTCAAAGGTATGCAAAGTACTTTAATACTACAATGAACCTGCAAGGTAAAGTAACAGTAAAAGCATATTTCTGCTGACCTTCAACATGCTGAAAATCTTTTTTCATTGCTTTTCTGTGATGGACAGCCTTTGTGGGGGCTGAGTTAAATAGAAAAAGGTTCTCTGTTGTCTAAATACCTTTTTATATTTACAGTCTTAGGACATTTGGGGGGGTGAATGTGGTCTAGCTAAATTTTGCTTTTGATGATGTGACTGTGGAAGTGTGAAATTTCCACAGATGTTCATGAGTCACAGTCTATACTTGTTATGGCCCAGTTTTTCCCTGGAAACAAGACCATGGACTTCAGTCTGAGCAGCTTTCTGACTGTTCATGTCCAAAATGTTGGTAACAATTACATACAAGTTCCTTTTCTATCCCAAATTCAAGTCACCAGCCCCCATGAACCCCAGAATATTTGAAGCAGCCTCTTGAGGCAGGTGAAGGCTCCTCAAACACACACATTTTGCTTTTATTTGTGTTTAGTTGCTTTTTCTGAAAAACCCATTCCCAGAACACTGAGAGAACACTGGCACTTACAACAAACTCCCCTGTATAGAAGTTAAAATACTAAATTATAGTCCCAGATCAAAGATCAAATAAATAATTAAGGAGATGCCAAAACTTCCTACCCTAAAACCATATTAATTATTGGCTAATGTTGCATCAAGGCTGTATATTTTTCTAGGGCAAGCAACAAACACTGTATGGAGGTTTAAGACATTGGGGACTTCTCTCAGAAGAGAAGAGCAATACTTACGACAGCACTGCAACATACACCTATGATTGATGTTGAAGATTTTAAACTAAAAAAAAAAAAAAGGCACAAACATTTTCAGTTAGAAGCCAAACTTTTCTTCAAAACTTTTAGTAAAAGCCCAACTCTTAGAGGTCTGACCCAAAAGCTCCTTAAAACAGGAGGGACATTTTCAAGGGCTGTAGAGGAGAGCAAAGCCTGAGCGAGGCTTCCACAAGTGTCACCTTTGATATCTCAGAGCTGACTTTGATGACCAGATATGCCTCTTCTTTGCAACCATCTTCTGGGCCAAGGAGTTGTGTTTTGGCCGCTTCTCCGCCTTTGGGAAGGGAGGTGCTTTTTAATCCTAAATTGCTCAGTGGGCATCCTGCTAGGAGTCTCATCAGAATCATAGAATGGTTTGGGCAAAAAGGGACCTTCAAGGCCATCTCATTCCAACACCCCTGCCGTAGGCAGAGACACCTTCTGCTATCCCAGGTTGCTCCATTCTTTCATGTGTCTCTCACTATTCATGCTTCAAAAACCAAACCTGCTCACTGGGAGAGGAGGGCGATACTGGGAGGGTGGAAAGAGCTCCTGCCTGAGGGCACAAGGCCAGTGCTGGGCAGGGAAAGTCCCACTGGAGTCAGAGGCAGTGGACAACAGTGAAAGCCCTGAAACAGCTTCAAGGCCACAAAAGTTGTTTCCTCACCATGCCTGATGCCAAGGACACACAGATTTGTCCCATGCTGCAAAGACACTGAACACTTCCATCCTTTCTTTATGCCAGTGGACCAGCTGAAAGGATTGGGCACAGAAGTTACTTTGTATGTTGCAGGGCAGAGACTCTGTGCGAGGGTAAAAGTATCTCCTGTCCTGCTTCCAAGGCTGATGGAAAATTCAGCAATCAAAGGCAAATAAAGAATAAATTGAGAATTACCTTGATCCTTTAAGTCAGGTCTGACATGAAACCAAACACTTCTGAGATTCCACAAAGCACACTTTTTCATTTTCTTTCATTACTTTCCATACTTTTGCTCTCTCACAAAAGGTTGTGGCTGGCTCTAGATGCAACAAAACATTTAGCAGGAAGAGCTTCTATTATTCCTGGCACAGCTGGGAGGAGGAATTTCCAGAGAGCCTGTTCTCTGAGAGTTTTCTGGCCAAGCCTTCAGACTCGAGACTCAACTGAACTCCAGATCCCACATAAGTTCCCCGAGCTGCCCACTGCTGCCACTGCACAGCCTGATGAGGAGGTGCTGGGATTTGTGACAGGGACAATGCAGGAGCCTGATCCCACATGCACAAAGTCAGCTTGTGGCTCTGCTTCTCATTGCCTGTGGTCCTTCTGCTCCAGGGGAAGAAGCAACCATACCCCTCACCTGGCTGCAGACTGCAGCCTCCTCCAGGTGGAGAGGAGGGGAGGCATGGAAACACTATCCATAGCTATTCCATGTCTTAAAAAATGGTTTCCTCTCTCTTTCCCAATGTCTGTGTAGGAGAAGAGAAAGGCAAGTGCAGGCAGGCACCCAGGCGTTCTGCCTTGCTGCCCACAGGAACATCACCTTGCTGACCTGACATGGGAAGAAACAAGGGTGGGAATCATATTGCAAATCTGGTTGTGGTATCCACACCCCATCCCTGGGAGTGTCCAAGGCCAGGTTGGACGGGGATTGGAGCAACCTGGGCTAGTGGAAAGTGTCCCTGCCCATGGCAAGGGGTGGAACAAGATGGTCTTTAAGGCCCCTTCCAACCCAAACCATTCCATGATTCTGTGAGATGATGGGAGAACAAGCTGCATCCAGTGCTGACCATCAGCACGCAGAGGCATTAAGTATCACTCCAGGCATAGCCTGGGAGTGGTTTCCAGTTGCTCATGGCACAAGGTTCCCTCCCACAGCTGAAAACTCCTCCACTTCCCTACACAGGACTACGAGTATTTACTCACTCTGAAGAAGACCTTACTATCTTTAATGGCCAAAAAAAAAAAAAAATCCAGCCTGAAAAGCATCATATCAATTCTCAACTTTTCATTATGAGCCCTGACAGAGGCTGAATTCTGTGCTACTAATTTTAAAATGTCTCCTCTGATGTTTTTCTGAAGCACAGGGAGAAGACTTTCTGTAATTCCAGCTAAAGCCACAAAACTGAGTACAGCCATCAAAAATGAGAACCATCCTCTTTTTTCCAGAGCCAAACAAGCAGACTTAGCCAAACAATAGAGAAAAGAACTGAGACAGACCACTTGCACAATGGCTGGGTATGGGATTAAAATGATCATTAAAAACACATCTTCATGGCAGAAATAGCTTTAAATGTCAAATCACTGAGGTGTACTGCAAGACTGAAGATTTTACACTGGACATTAATTGTAGCCATTAAAAATAAACACTGAAACTTAGAGTACCCTTAACAAATACAAACCCAAGACCGAAAATAGCTACAATCTTAATATACAACCCCAGCTCAATAAATGAGACATCTTAGAAATGCTCAAGTTTAACCACCTTAGCAATTTCATTTGAGTTATTTTACCAAAACCAGCATAAATACAGGAAAAAAAGTTGTAGGAGTATAAAACTGGCTTATGGTGGAATTATTTCGCTTCCTCTCTATGAAAGCCATAGCAGGAATTTTATGCAGCAGTAAATATATCCATAGTTGGTATAGCACGTTCACCAGGCACTTGTACAGAGTGACGTGAAATTCCTTAAACACAAATAAACTGGAAAATACCCATAACTTCTGGCCCCTGGAAATGTGCATTTCCCAAGAATTCTGCCAGCTTTGAGGACTCTGCAGCACAGCCACGCTTTTGGAGCAAAAGATGGATCCCAGGAGGCCCAAAGGAAGTAATCCGAGTGGGAGGGCACAGGGAAGGGGGTGTGTATGCTCCACCACGAGCATCAGAACCTGGGGCTTTAGGAGGCCTAAGGGGGAAATACACATGAAGTGCTTCAGCAGCTCTGTAAAAACACCTAATTTCAGTAAAATACACGGCGCTGCTGTGGTATCACCCAGTTTCTCACTCTCCTGAGCACACACACGAAGCCCACACACATCGAGCAGGAAAAACTTGAGAAGCTGTGAAGTTCTCATCAGTAGTGATGAGCCATTAAATTTGATCCCCACTACTACACTTACTTCCACTCACAAGGACTAAATTTACACTTGAGAAAGACTGAAATCAGCCACTTCCCAGTCAGTACTACTTAATGTTATTCAAATTTTAATCAAGTTAAGCTCCGGCATAGACCAAACTATATTTTTTTACTCCTCAGTAAGGCAGAAAATGCCCTGAAAATGATACTGAAAGAGATGCATCAGCTTCATCTGATGAGGCAGTCCAAAGTAAATCACTGATGGAGATACAATCACTTGGCTCTTCAGTTTTAGGTTTCATTAGCAGGCTGTTTTCTCCCAGTTTAGGTTTCTGACTTAGCTCCTGACAGGAGCCAGAAAACTTCACAGGCAGGATGAGGAAGTAGCATGAGCTGTGCCTTTAGGCAGCAGAGGGTCATTAGTCATCTTAGCTGAGGGTTGAAATGTCATCTTTCATTTTTTTATGATTAAACTAAAAATACGCAATTACCAGTAGAATGTAGTCTAGGAGCAGTTTGCATCTGTAGTGAGACCTGGGTGAGCCATCCAGGATCATCTTTCCAACAGTCAGTCCTCCTCTGCTGCCTGGTGAAAAAAACCCACCCTTGTTCATTTTAAATCTCCCCAAACAACACGCTGCTCATCAGCGATGACATCAACATTTGCCTCCACGCACAAGTAAGAAGACCCTCAAAGGGCAGGGACTGCCAAGCCCACCATCAAAGCCCAGCACCCACCTGGGGTTGCAGCCCTTGGAATTACTGTCCCTCTGGCTGCAGCAGCAGCTGCTGCACTCCCAGTGTGAGGGGACATCACTGAGGTGGTGGGAGCGGCTGTTTGAGCCCCAGGGTCTGTCTGTGTGTCCTCACCCTGCCCAGGCTGGTCTCAGTTGCTCCGAGCCCTCCTCCAGGTTGCACATCTGGGATAAATACTCGACCTACATAGAGAGCCTGTGACAGGAAATACCTAAAACCAATCCAACTTGGTTTTGAAACCTTTTATAAAGTGTAAGTCTGAGTTTTATGGAGACCTGGTGTGTCTGCTCTAGCAGGGAGTTTAGACTTTTATACATCTCTTCACCACCACCACCCCCCACCCCGCCCCAAACATCGCATCTGTTGTTATTATTTCATGTGAAATAATAAGAGGAATGAATAAACCCAAACACTTCTCATAAGGCACAGAAGTCATCATAGCGCCTGGAAGTGTTGCTCAGACAATGATATCAGAAGAAAGTTGTGTGGTTACAGTTACCCTGAACTCAAACTTTGTGCTCCTTCCCAGCACTGAAAAAGGAATCAGTTTGTATTTTCTAGAGCAGAGTAAAAGAAAAAGTAAGTTTGGCTGGGTTGGTTGCTTTTCACTTAATTATTCTTTTTTATTTGACATAATTATTCATTTGATAGACTGTGAATTCTTAGATGCAGAGCTCTAAGATAATAATAAAATGTCAGCAGTGGCTTATACATTTAAAAGTCCCAAACACTGGAAAACTGTTTCATTGAAGGGATAAAAAATTGGCCGTGTGCACAAAGAAAATAACCAGAGGTTCTTTGGATATATCCAGAAGAGTCGAAAAGCAAAAGATTCAGGAACTCACATAGCAGAGCTTTCTTCTTTCCTTTAAAACCCACTTTGTCAAACCTGTTGCACTGTTGAGAAGCCCCCTGAAAACAGAGCATTTAAGAGTTCAAAGCAACAAGGATAAACCTTCAAAAACAACTAAATCTCTAATATTTGAGAAAATCAAACCCAGGACTGGATTGAAATATGACTACCCTCATTTACTTAAAAAAATAAATACAAAGAACACCCCCCCAAGCCCCCATAAATAAATAAAATTATTCCAGGATTGGAATTGTTGGGATGCAGGAGGGGTGCATGAGGGATGAGGGAGAGGTCTGTGAGTGGCATTTGGGCTCACTGAGGGGGCAGCACAGGAATCCCACCAGAAAATATGCCATTGATAAAGAAGTCTAAGGACAGAGCCCAGCTTGCAAAGCCAATCAGTTACCCCCAAAAGGCAGGATTTTTAAGGAGCTCAGAAAACACCCTCTGCAGTCAGGCTCTCCCTTTCCCACATTTCACCAGGTGTGCTTCCCGTGAGCTTTTGCTCATCTTCTCAAGGATTTTAGCTTCCAGATGACTTTATAGCTTTCATGTGTCCATTGTGAAGATGACACTTTGCACATCCCAGATTCCCTCTGTTCTACTTCTCCCTCTCTACGTGCCTTCAAACTAATCATGGAAGTGTCAGCTTAGGGAAATAACTACATAAGTACATTAAAACGTGCCTCAAGCACGAGGACTCTGGATTTAATAGCTTAGTTAATATCTTTTAAATTATGAGCACTCAGCATTTTCACAAGCCTCTGAGCTTCCTGCCTGCAGAAAGATAAATGCTAAGAATACCATGAGAAAGACACGGCTCTTGGTATCTCTGAGTGGACTATAGGGAAGGACTGGAGCTCCAGCAGGGAAGTTGTTGTGAAGCTCCAGCTCCACAGAGCAAAGGAGCTAAAGTAGTTCAAGCAAGGTTCAGACAAGTATCTCTGAGGGTGGGCACCTCTCCAACCCAAATGACTGTGTTCAGAGCTCCTTTCTCCCTATTTCAGCTCCCTATGATCCCGCAGCTTTATGCAGTCTGCAAAAGATTCCCAAAATTCATTCTGTCTAAACACCTTTTCTGCCTTGTTTCACAATTCAGCAGTGGTCCAGCAAAGACTCGTAATCACAGGCTCCACATTCAGCACATTGGAAACTTCATTGGTTCAAAGAAAATTGTGTCAGAAGCTTCCAGTGAGCTGGAACGCGTGTTATTAGTGAGCTTAAAACTGCACACATGTACGTCTGCTTGCGCAAGGCTGAGAGCCCAAAAATCCGAACAGAAGGCACTGCAATTCCCAGCCTGTGGGGACTCAATGAGGAATGCTCAGGAGGGCTTTCAGATAAAACACTCTTTTTCACCGGTTACTCAGTGAGGTTTGACATCCTTTCCCTGGAGAAAAGTGTGGCACTGGCAACAGCCCATGTTGTCACCAAGAGAGTCCCCAGCTCCACTGCAAAACATCAGTGTGTTACTGGGAAAAGTGCGGGTCATGATTTGGGACTTAGAACACAACTGCTGCTTTGGAGACCCCATCCTCCTTCCACTCACAGGAGGTGGAAGTATTTACTAAGCATAGGTATTCCACACTTGAAAAGCCATGGAATAGGGAAAGCCTCAAGGCAAGCTTCTCTGAGCATAAAACTCTGCATTTTTGAACTAGCTAATTGTGAGGGAAAAAAATCTGATTCAGGAATAATGAGCAGAAATATGGAACGACTTTGTAGAAGAAAAGTTCTGTGCTATTTTCTCTGCACTTCTTCAAAGAACTTTGTGGCATTTTTTCTGCATAACTCCATACCAGCATTTATTATTTTGTTTTTGTCCTATTTTGGAATTTTCCCCCTTTCTATTCCTCTTGTAAGAGTGTAGGGGCTCTACATGTCTGATTGCCATCTGACTTGCATTCAAGCACCAAAAAAAACTCAAGTACATATTTGCAATATGAAACAATTCCGATGTGTCTGCAGTATTTCGGATTCCACATGCTACTACCTCCACCATGATTTGGATTATTTAGGAAGTAGACCTACAAGACTTCCCCATCCCGCTCCTCTTCATTTAATAGTTTGAAAGAATAGTTTGAAATAATAGTTTGAATTATTTCAGCTGGTTGAGAGCTTTACTCTTTGCACATTGTGAGTTGAACTATTCCTTGCAAATATACAACCATTTTTTTTTTTTTTTTTTTTCTTTAAGAAGTGTTTTCAGCTCTTAAACAATAAACAGTAGTTCTGGAGAACAATTGGAATGAGAGTATGTTATTCACTATATCTTCTTCTCTTTTAAATAAATAATTCAATCTTTCAGGCAGCAAACAGATGTGATAACTTCTGATTTCAGTGACCTGATACCTCAACCCTTATTCCTCCTGGGTTGCAAGTTTGGTAGCTGAGGAATTTATCCATTTTCTTCTCTGAGGCTCATAGATTTCACCCATCTCTTGGCTTCTGCAGCTCACTCTGTCAGCATTTACAAAGGCCTTTGAAAGAAGACTCATAGCTTCCTGCCTCTGTATATGATCCCACCACCCTCTGTTGCAAGATGGAAAAAATATTTCTGGGTGCCCCTTCTGTCACACGTATCTAATGAAATACATCATGCAAAGCAACTGGACTAGATGTCAAACACTCAGCCTGCCAGAGTTGAGGAGTTATTCACCAGCAGCATAAGAGCTACTGCCTCACCTGAGGGGAAACCTGCTCCAGTGACATGCACTCTGCTCTTGGGTCACCTGCATCCTGGAGCAGGTCCAAATCCACTCCACATTTACCATGGGAAAGCCTGTCCTTCCCCCCAGCCACGGATACAGACCGTATATAATCCAGACATACTTTTGGCAGAGCTCTGGGTGGAATTCTTGCTTGGAATTTAAAGTGTGTAAAGACAGTGCAGTTGAAATACTCTGTGGGATAAAGCTGTGTCTCTCCTTTGGGGCTGGGCACTTGCCATCCTGCTTGTGATGATAAACATATTATAACTGTTGCTGAAATAACTGTTTTCTGTAACTTGGAATCACAGAATCATTAAGAAAAGAACTCCAAGATCATCAAGTCCAACTTTTGACAGTTCTTCTTGGCACATAAGCAATTAAGGTGAAAAAAAGGAGATAAATTACGTTGTCAAAGGTCAAAGGCTGAAGTATTAAGTTCTACTTTCAGGCAATCACATACGAAAGGCTGTTTGGCTGAAATTGAAGTTCCTGTTCTAAGTCAGTGAAAAATATTTGGGAAGGTTGAGATCTGGTCCCGTGTTCAGACATGCTCTGTCTTGTGTATGGGACAAACTCATTACGATATTGAAAATTATCTTACTGTTTAAAAGGAATGTGCTAGAGCCAAATCTGGCATAAGGGATGGTTATACCAGTGGTGGAAGGGAGTGTTTACACCCAGGTTTGAGATCAGGTCTTCCAAGAGACTTTGAACTTTTCCCTTCATTTGACAGATGTTTCAGCCGAACCTGAAAGCAGAGAAGAGCTGTAAACCTGCCACCATAAAACACTGTATCTCTGAAGGGGAGAACATAAAAATACTCTGATTTCTGGGAAAGAGTGAGAAAGATGGTTTTCAGTTTGCTCCCACTGCAAACAACCCCGTGTCCCAGCAGCCCACGATGATTAATATGGTCAGGCATCGCTGTAAATCTGGGATGTGTTAAAGGAAGGGGATACTTGGCCTCACTCTGGGCTCTCTGATCAAACAACTGCCTTGACATGGGAGACTGTTTTGCTTTCTAAAGTTCACATGAGGAAACAGGTAACAGGCAAATCTGGGGACAGCAGAGACCACAGACTCTCTGAGCCTCTCCACAAGCCAAAGAAAACTCTGGAAGACAAGCAGGGACATTTGGGCTTCCCAATCAGGTTCCCTCTTAGGTCTCAGCCGGGGGGGACACCAATCATGAAGAGCCAAAAAGAAGGGAAATGACAAGAAAACTATCAAATTTGTGAGAAATGGGAGAGTCCTCAAGAAAGGATAACCTGAATACAGAACTCTGGTGCTTCAGCCAACTGAGTCCCACTGTACAACAGGTGAATCCTGTACCTAAAGTATCCAGAAGTGTCTCACTCTGGGAAGTGAAGATCTGTTACCATGTACTTGGATTTCTAAAGATGGGCTTCTCTCTAATATTGCAATCTGTGGGCAAGACAAGACCTTACCTCTGTGAAAACTCCTATCTTTTTAGAAGTTTATGACTATAGAAATGCACATAATTCTTTACTACTGACTTCACGAAGATCTAAGTTGTGTTGTTAGTTGAACTTGGTCCTTGGGAATCATGTTGATTACAGGAGAACAACACTACTGCCAGGCACATACCTTGAATAATTCACAAGCAGCCCCAGGCTGATGTATAGTCATATAAGTCTTATAAAAAAAAATAAGGAAACCACAAAAAGATCTGTAAGTAATTAAACACCATCACCCCACTAAAAAAAGCTCAATTAATCAAGTTCACTATTAACTTTTGAAGTAATTTCTATGTCTGTAGCTAAAAACTACAGAGTGGATACCCTGTGTAGCAAAAAGAAGTAAAAATACATGTAACCTGCCAGTACATGAACTATGTTTAGCTTATATATACAGCAACTCTAATTATGTCCCTTGTTTGGCCTGTTGGATGCAGCAGCACTTCTGCAAACACAGCATCCTGCTCATGCTTGTGGGAAAGCAGGAGCAGAACACTATTACTGTCTATTATTTACAGACTTCTACATTTACAGGTGAATAACCACAAGTAAACAGAGCATTAATGTTTTATCTGGATACTGTCACTGCTAAATCAGATAGTCAACTGCACCCATGAGTCACAGGTACTGAAGTCACTGTGGTCCTCTGAGCCATGTCAGCTTTTTTTGCCATTTTCTGCAATGCCCCCCAGAGCCCAGGCAGTGCAGGTTTGGGGGTCACTCCTGTGTCACAACAGGAAATCATTCACTCTTCCTAATCCAAGTGTAAAAGGAGTTTCTCCAGCTTTGACACAGTAGCAGTATCTCGTGTAATTTTTGAAAGGCGTTCTTGTGAAATATACTTTACAGTGTATTGGGGCTGATTTCCATTTATATGACAGCTCCTTTAAACACCCCTCCAGAATCAGAAAGTCACTTTAAAGCCTTTTTTGGTTTAGAAAAATAATGTAAATCACTGAGGTAAGAAGGAACGAAGCCCTTGCCTTTCCTTCTCTCCATTTAACCTCTAATACGGTGCAAATCCTTGCTTGCTAACATCAGTATGTCACCCACCAGAAGGGAAGCACTTTATGTCCAAAAGTGGACTTAGATATTTATCAGGAGACTCACCAGAATATCCTTTATAATTCAATTCAAGCAGGGCTAGAGAGATTAACAGCTAAACCCAAGTACTCTAAAGATGCTTTAAGGGATCCCCACATACTTCCTCTGATGCCTTCACAGGCACTTTGACTCCCAGAGTCACCATCTGGCACCTCTTCATTCTCCCCCTTATTTTTCTCACCTCTTTTTTGTTGCCATTTTTAGCTCTGGGTAGGAAAGAGAAGCAGTTTTCCTCTTACACCTGTCAAGTTGATTTAGCACTGTCTGGTGACTGCATGAAGAATAAAATACCTTGCTCCTCTCTGATAGTGCTCCATCCCTTTCAGCACACAGCAGACACCCAGAATACCCTGCTCTTCCCCACACTGGGATGTTAAAACCACAGGGGAAAGGAACCACAAATACTCCTTTTGCTGTGGTACAAGGAAATTGTAAATCTGTTTGCATCAGAAGTATTGAATTAACATTGCAGTGTATTTTATTAATGGTTTAATGCTATTAATTGTAGATTTATTAATGTATGTTTAATGTGTTACTGGTAGATATTCTTCACTGACTAGACATGCAAAAACCCCACCAAACACCTTTTGACTTGACAGAAGAAGTCCCCACCAGAAAAATAATCAGCCACAGCAGTGTTAGAGACCCATCTTTGGGCTGGCCAGCGTCCTCTGAACACCCAATAGACAACCTTGTCCCATTGGCCACGCCCTGAATTTAAAAGTGCGTCTTAAAAGGCAAATAAATTTGACTACATCAGAGCTTTGCTTGTTCCCATTTTCACTGAGTACCCAAAAGTCTAGTGTTGAAGGCACATATTTATATTTCTGCAAACCAAACAGTACAAGACATAACCCCACCAGAGGCCTGACAAGGAGTCCAGATCTAGTGCATCCTTTGCATAACAATACAAGCACAAGCAACAACTATACATGAGTGCAACACCCAAACCCCAATTCTGCACTCAGACAGCCAGTCTTTCGGTAGTCTGCTCTTTACACAGACAATGAAATGGGCAACACTTGAAAGGTCCCAGGAAGAAAAGGCTCAGATATCAAAAATTCAAGAAATCACTTCTTCTGCACCACAGCTCCTACTTCCATTATTCCATCTTTTTGACAGATTCTGAGTTCACACAGCTGACAGAAGCCTTCATTCCAAAACCAAACGAAATAAGTGAGATTTGGTTGTGCACCACTGGATTGACCTGCCCAGCCAGCTCACCGAACAGAGAATAACATTAAAAACCAAGACTGAATTCAACTAATGAGTGACTTGTAATATGCTGGCATTTCAGGAACAAGCCTAGGCTCAGGTTCGTACTATTAAAACCTATTCAGTGAAACCATCCTTTTTTTAAAGACCTGCTTTTAAAAGAGGTATTCTTCTCACCTTAAAAATTAGTTTGAATTCAGAAGAGGCTGCCGGGAGAATGATCATGGGAAATGGTTTTCTCTAGCATAATGAAATGTGTTTATTCTGATTTTTTTTTCCCCTCATGTTACATTATTCATTGAAGCCATGGGTAAGGAAAGATACTAATCAAAAAGGTTTGGCCAATTTTGAGGGCATTTCTCATTATTCATTCTTAGTCATGCTTTGTCCTCTTTTGTTGTGACATTCTTTAAAGGATGGGCTCTTAAACTGAATGGCTGTGTTACATTTCATTATTCTACTTATTTATGTAAGTGCTGAGGAGAAAAAAGAAGCTGGTAGATGAAAGAAAGCTCATTAAAAGCCACATGTTTTCATCTTTGCTTGTCACATCTGGCAATTATGATGTGATACAGGTCATATTAAAATTCATGGGATATGACCCAGGGCCAGTAAGTTCATTTTTTAAAGTGCCTATAATAAGAAGTTTAAGCAAAAGCTTTAAAATTAAAATATATATTCTAGGTCATGCTCCACTTTCTCTAGGCTTCTCAGAGAGGGAAGTCACAAGGTTTAAGAGAGAAGATACCAATGGACTAGAAAACAGCAGCTGGTGATTACCCACCATATGAGAAACCCTGTGCTTCTTTCTTCTTCGTTCCTGCAGAAGACATTTATCACTGAATAACCTCCACTAAACCACCAGCCTGTGCACACAGTCATCTCCCAACCTTCCTTTCACCCCCCTGATGCAGTTCCCTAACCCAAAAGCCTGTTTCCTCTTCCCCTTGAATCTCTCTCACATTTCCAGCTCCCATCCTCACTCCCTTCGCACCTTTCCTCCCCAAAGCCACCGCTGGCTCTGCTCCCCCCCAGACCCTCACCAGTCACCAGCCCTGTCTGGCTTTCAGCCTTGCCTTCCACTCCAAGGCACCTTGTCAGTGTTCCTCATGACTTCTTCCCAGCCAGGGCTTGGAGACATCACCCCACCCTCAATGTGCCAGCAAAGTTCAACACGCTGGACTTTGAATGTCTTTGGAGAAATTTGACTTTGACGACTCTCTTTGCTCCTAGACTTCCTCCTAACTCTTGAGGTACATCTGCAGCCTGTTTTCAGTGTTCCCCTCTTCATCTTTTCCAATTTTGGCAAGCAACAGTGGTTCACAGGTTACCTTATCCTTCTGTTTCCTTCTGATCTAGCTGGAAATCTGGTGTATCTTGGTAACCTCTTCTCAAGTGCTTCCAGCTGTCAGTTCAATGCCTTACATATCACTCACTTGTATCTTCCTTCTAGTGAATAAATTCACCATTCAAATGCCAGTGACACCATGAGCTTGTCATGTATTTAGTTTCTCATGCTCTTCAAACCTTCACCACCATTCTGCACCAAAATATCTCCAATTTTTCCTGAGTAACATCTCTATGATTCAGCTTTTCTTCCTCATTCACTTACTGATTTCTCCCAGCTTTCATTATCTCATTTCTTTATAAACACCTCAATTAATGTACTATTAGTCTATTCTATACATTCAAATTCTTTCTGCAAGATAATTTCCATGGTTGCTTGCCCTGAGCATTTTATCCTCTCTTTGCCTTCCCTTATTTACCTCTCCTCACACACATGTTCCAGTGAGGTTCTGACCCATCCAAGAGATTCCTATGCACTACATAAATGAAAAAGAAATAGGAAACCAAAAGCCTTCAGAATTACATTGTTGAACAGGTGGCAACATTACACAAGAATAAACAAATATTGAACAAGTAAACAGTGATGCATCTGAAGAGCTTCATCAAGCCTGGGGAAAGCACTAAATAAGACAAGACAAAGGAAATCATGATCATTAAACACAGACATACGTTGGATTGTGCAGAGATCAAACACCAGGAGATCTGTGAAACACAAAACAAATGTGCACAAAACCCCACTCTGAGCGCTGCCATATAAATAAAGATTACTCCTTCATTTCCTAAATGCACTCAGAATTGAAGCATGGCCAGAACAAGAACTGCAAGCCTTGTAAATCAAATCAAAATAATTATGGATTTACTTGTGGCAGATTTGGGCACAATAGGATTGACAGTGGGAACTGTTCAGGCACAACCCAGGGCAATGTGCAGCACTGAGGAGTGTTCATGGGGACCTCAGTGATGAATTTGGGACCCCCAAACTCCAAAGGCATCTGCCCCACAGATGGTGGCTGAGATGCCATGTATTAAACTCTGTTAAAGGCCTCATAAAAGAAAAACATTGATGTTAACAAGGCTCTTTCAACTGATTTGAATGGGCTTTGGAGAGAGGCCTGTACAAACAAGGCTGGAATTAGAAAATGGAAATACATATATATACACAAAACCCTCAATCCCACTGTTTACCTTCCAAAGATGACCTAGTACCACTTAATTTATGAGTTATTTAAAGGGCAAGGAGGCAGACTGATATTTTTGTTATCTGAACCGAGTACTTGCAAATATTGATTCTTACAAAATTTTTAAAGGGAAAAAAAACCCAAACATTACAACCCTGCAGGCCTCAATAGGATTTCTTTCTACATTAATATTTCACAGATTACAAATACCTATATTCTCACCACCTCTAGTAATTAGCTTAAATAAACTGAGTCTGTGTCATCTGCTTCGTGCTGTGTCCTTCACTCTGTTCCATTTGATTTCCACTTCGATCCAAAGCTGGGGCTGATCAGTACCAGCTGCTCAGCCAAAGGGCAGATCACACATTCCCATTCCCCCTCTTTCTTCATCCCAGCTCCCAGCCAGGCTATTGTTTGTTACAACTAATTAATCCCGCATGCCCTGGCTGCCAGTGAGCCTCACAACCCCCAAATTTTTGTATTTACTGCATGTTCAATAAATTGATTCCACTCCTGCATAGAGGTTTAAACACGTATACATATATACACAACACTCATCCTTACCCAACAAGATTCAGAGTTACCATTCACACATACCTGCTTGACAAATGCTATTATTATTTCTAGCTGGCTTCTCAACATCCAATATTTGAGAAAATATAAGTATGAATTAGCATTTAGGCATCTCTGTGAGGGGCCAGATTTTCAGATCTTCATTCTCAGCTGACCCCTGGTGACATGGCACTAAGCAGAAGAGTCACTGCCCTGGCAGGACCTAATCCTTGCCTGCCTTTGGGTGAGGAGAGAGGAGAAAATTCAAATATTATAACCAGAACTTCTAACACTGCAGCTCAAATTGCCTGACAAATTCAATTTCCTGCAAAAATCCTGCTGTATTCCCTTACATCTTTAACAAATGGTGACCATTCCCATGGCTGGGCGTTTGCCTTAGGGCTTATTATGCCTATTGCAGTTAAAATAGTACAGCTGCTCCCATAGGAAATCCAAAAAGTTTCCCCATATTTAAGTAAGTCTAACAGCCAGTTTGTTGAGTTGATGTCAATTGCCCATGTGCTGGATCAAGGGGCAGGAGTTTGGCGGACGGGATTCATTGTTTTTTTGTACCTCTGGCTACGTTTTTAAAAGCTCACAGGCTTTAAAACCTCTTATTTCACGTGGCTGGTGAAAGCTTGGAAGCTCAGCTGTGTCCAAAGAGCACAAGCCTGCTGTGGAAGGAGGGACTGAGCCACTTCCAGCTGCTTTTGATGGTGCATCATGAGCCTCTCCCATCCTCCCCTTGAATTTGTGCTTGGCCATGCAGAGGGAGAGCAAGAGGAAGGACCTCACCTGACTGAATGCAGAAATAAAATTAATCAGGTGAAAATGAACAGGACAGTGAAAATCAACAAATTAGAAGATGAATCCTGCACATGCCAATTAGTAGAGCTTTCTGGGGAAGAAGGAATTTTTCTTCTATTTTCACTATTCTAATTGCTTAATTAACTATATGGAAAGATTCCACTTGCAAAATCTAACATTCTTAGAAAATTACCAAAATTCAGGCTACCTGTAAGACCTCAATACGCTCCCCTAAGAGCTCAGCAGTGGGAGATAGTTTAAGTTTTGCAGTGCTGTGTCTACAGTGCATAAAGCAAACCAGATGAGGAAGGGATGAGCATTCCACTGGGATGAAGGGAGTTATTGGCAGGTCTGCTGCCTTCTCTGCACCTGTAAGGTGATCAGTGCAGCAGATGGAGAAGGAGGAAGGGGCCTGTCTGTAAAGATAAATGAACTTTGTCCTCACAGATTGGGTGGTATTATCATGACTGTCATGTTTGGTGGAGGAAGTGTGAACCCATGGCACTGGGGAAATGGGGAAAAAAAAGCCAACAGGGAAAAGCAGAGCTGAACTGCAGAACATCCCTCTGCAGGATGGAAATCTGTACTGACTCCACCAAGATGAGGAGGAAACACATTGCTGCCTAATTAGGCAGCTTTAAAATCCATGTGTTTCCCATGGTCATAGAACCATGGAATAGTTTGGGTTGGAAGGGACCTTAAGGACCACCTCATTCCAACCCCCTGCCATGGGCAGGGACACCTCCCACCAGCCCAGGTTGCTCCAAGCCACGTCCAACCTGCCCTTGGACACACTCCCAGGGATCCAGGGGCAGCCACAGCTTCTCTGCCCAACCTGTGCCAGGGCCTGCCCACCCTCACAGGGAAGAATTCCTTCCCAATGTCCCATCTATCCCTGCCCTCTGGCAGGGGGAAGCCTTTCCCCCTTGTCCTGTCACTATGTTCCTGCCCTCCTGATTCAGTCTGCAGGAGGTGGACAGCAGAACCTTTTTTTTCTTAATTAAAAACAAACATCACATTAAAACAAATTTTACAACTCTAAAGTTCATGGACCAAACTCACTCTTAAATATCCCAAACCAGTAAAGTACCTATCAGGCACACAGGGAACGCTGAAATAAATTACTCTTCTTTCAGGGTGGTGCAATTAGGTCTTAATGGGCACAACTGGGTGGTAAAACTGATCAAGTTCCTGAAAACTTTAATACATTGTGTGTTTTCATCCAATCAAGTGCAGAAAATAGAATTAAGTGTGGTGGTTTCATTATAAGGCATTTTTGTTGCTGTTTCATTTCTTTATTTTACAGGTCAGTAATTAAATTGAGCTTATTAAGGCTTAGTCGTTTACACGAGGATCTCTGTTTACATACCTTCCTCTGGAGAGCTTCAGAGAGAAATCTCAAAGAAATTCACAGGTTCATAAGTAAAATTAATTTGGTAACCTCTCTTAGATTAAAGTGATAAAGAGAGGTGTCACTATATGCAATGACCTTTTACTATGGACTCTCTCTCTGTTCTTTTGCTTAGAGAACAGCAGCTTTCACAACATGCCAGTTGTCAAGTGTAATTAAGAATAATTAAGAAGGAAAAGTCCATATACTATCCAGAGTACAGAAGAATTAATACATTACAACTCCGAAACAATCTCTTTACTTGATAAGGAAGGGGTTAAAAAGTCTGTAAAAGTTCTGCAGGCCTGCCTGTGGGATATTAAAAATTAATGTCACCATCATCACGACAACTACTTTTATTGTTATTATTACCAAGGCTATCATTAACTGGATATTCATTAACGCTAAAAGTTACAGTCAGCGTGAGATTCAGCAGACTCCAAACTCTGGAGAAGGAGGAGGAGGTGGAAAGTTACCTGGCGGCGTTTCGAGAATGGATTTCCCCTTTTTGTTGTTTCTCTTCGGTTTTAACTCTTTCCTGCTGGGTTTGAACCCCGGCTGCTCCTCCGTCTCTGCAGCACGGATAGGTCCTTCCTCTCCAGGTTGCTCCGTGAAAGGAAAAAACTCCTCACCGGGATATGGAAAGGAATAATAATGATCCCTGTTGGTAATTTCCTGCAGGTAATAATCCTGATCGTCCATGGGAACAGCCCGGGCCACATCCCCCAGCAGTGCCAGCCCAAAGGTGCACAGAGCGAGGCAGAGCTGGGAAGAGCATGAGCCTTTCCTGCCACGGGCAGTCATCGCTTGCTTTTGCAGGAATCTCCTCCGCGAGTGCTGGAACTTTATTTGGAAAGAGGGGAAAGAGTGTTTTGGCCGCTGACAGAGCCCCTGGAGGAGAGGCAGCGGCCGCCCCTGGGAAGCGCCTGTGCTTTGGGCGAGTTCGCAGGAGTTGCGAGGAGCGCAGCGGGACGGGGCTGCCGAGGGAGGGGGCAGGACGGGATTCATGTGATTCCCGGGATCCCCGGCCAGGCACTCAGAGGGATAAACGCTCCCCTTTGCCAGGTGGGATCCCCAGCACCGTGGGCCGTGCTGGTTTTCCTCTCCTGCCCCGCACTTTGGGGGTGGTTGTTGCTGCTTCACCCCAGGCTGCGCTAAACCCCCGAACACTTTCTTCAGTCTTCCCGCACGCAGCTGATCCGACAGGGAGTTTATTGGAAGAAAAGTAAAGTTGGCAGCTCCCCCTTCTGCTCCCAGCCCGTGTCCAGAGCGTCTCCCTCCCCCTGGAGATGCTGTGCAGAACGGGATGGGGCACACACAGCCTGGGGCATCTGCTGGCACCGGGACCTGGGCATGCAGGAAGATACGTGGGATGTGGGTTGGTGCCAAAGAATCCTCACTCCCTGTGCTATATTCCCTCTTGTGGTGTGTTTTTTTTTCCTTGTAGCTTTTGCGAAGTAGGATCCCTCTCCAGCCTCCTTTCCTTTATATTTATACATATATATGACATAAATAATTTATATATAACTTATATTAGTTTATAGATATAAAAGTATATTTATGTTTATATAAAAACCTATATTAGTTTATAGTAACTTACGGTTTGTGGTTTAAATAATATCGTTTAAATAATATAGTCTTACATAAGCTTACAGTTCATAGTAGCTTATTTTATAATAACTTAGATTAAATTATCTATAACTAATATAACTCAACACATATCATGTGCCAAGTTATAAGAGGCTTCTCCTGGAGTATATGGCAGCTCCCTGGACTCGGTCCAGATGAAAACCAGAAGGAACATGGTCCATCAGTGGCCCTTTTTCTCACTCGTCTTGGAATGATCCTGATACTTGTTTTCTCTGAAACATCCTCCCAACAGACTAGGATGTTTTGTACTACACACACACAACCCAGTGTCATTAATGAAATGAATTTGAGAGTAAAATCTTATGTTTCATCTTTTCCATACCTCTAAAATAACCTTCAGTGCTGAAGGAAATGTGCAACAGTTGGCTTGCATGAAATAGGAATTCTTACTCTGGTGTTGAAAATACCAGGCTGTATTTTCATCATGTATATTGTATTTCTTGCCATGGTCCAGTCAGCTGGGGAAAAATATTACATCTGTTACCCCAGTCTTTATTCAGCCTTTGTGCTCACATTTTTTGTGTGTTTCTCATAACTTTAAGACCATAATAAGCATCATTTGATATCTTAGTACCTGTATCTTTTGATATATTTGGGTTCCAGACTGTAGGTGATCCTGTCCCATATATGCAATGATCATCCTTGCTGTCTTCGTTACTATCCCAAAAGGAATTTAGTGATTATATTGTGTCTGTTGTACTTCCTTTTGGAAAAAGGTAATTCTACTTTTATCCTTAATTTTTACTGTTTTTTTTAATCTGAAAACTATGCATTTTTATTTTTTTAAAAATAGGAATTTTAATTTTCTAAAACTAGAATAAAATCTACTTTGCTGTTTCATTGCTTTGCTGAGTTATATATATTTCCTTAATTCCATTTGAGGAAAAGTTGCTTCACATCAAAATTGTAGGTAATTTTATCTGTAAGATATGGCATTGTCACCTTGGACACAGAGTGTGGAGGGACTGGGGGAGCTGAGTCCCCTGGATATGGTGTGTGGAGCAGGCTGCTTGTTCCCTGTACTCAGGGGAAGGCTGAATATCCCCTTTTAGGATTTCACACATATTCTTGCTTGGTTTTCCCGTTCCAAAGTATCCAGTCCTCTCCCTCCTTGGTCCCAACTTTGGGTGAAGAGCACAAGCTACAGAAGATGTGTATAATTGTGTTGCCATTTGCAGTGCAGTCACTCTTGTGCAAATATTGTGAACATTCACATACCTAGAGAAGTAGCAGAAAAATAAACTTTTCCATGACATCATTAAGGACTTGGCTTTTTTGGTAATTAAAGTAGCTTTAGCTGCAAAGCATTATTTAACTCATAGTAGTCAAGGAAGGACACATAGAAACAGAAAATTATTTACATTTCCAAGTAGAAAAAGTGGCATTTTTGTAAAATGTAAAATAAAGTGTACTTTAATTAAAGACCAGAGGAATAAAATTGGGGGAAATTTTACATTATTTGCATTTTGCAACTTTACATGTGTACATTTCAATAATGTATGTATGTAAGGATAATGTAATTTCTATCCTATACAATACCCATTCTATAAAGAGACAACTGGGTGAGCTTTTTTAAAATTAATCCTAAATATTATCTCATCATCTCTCTCTTTACTAGGTATAATACTCTCCCCCAACAAATTCTGAATTAGCTGATAGATTCCAAGCAAATGCATCAAAGCATTGAACATCTCCACGAAGTTTCCATGTGTTGCTTTTACCTGACAGTCCCTACAAAGGTCTCCTCACCCCGTGGTCTGAGGTGACGGGCCACCACATGGGCTTCCATATTGCTGGAAGCAGGAGAACCCGTGCCCAGGTGCGCTCCAGGGACACCTGAGCCAAAAGAGAACCTTGGTGAGGCATTTGCTGTCAGCCATGAAGATGTGCCCACCAGGACACAGCGAAGGACTCAAGCAGAGGCAGGTTTGCTTGCACAGCTCCACTTTCACGGGTAAGAATCTTGCAGACCATCAGGCAGTGCCATACTCACTCCTCCACCTCCTGCAGTGACTGCAGATAACTCCCTCTTATTTCTCTATACTTACCTTAAGGAGGGTTTATTCATCCAAACACACCTGTCAATATCTATTCCTGGGTGTCAAACTGCCAATGACCAGGTCCCCTATATTTGTTTCACTTGAATTTGAATACTTTCTGTGGACGTGGGTATGGATGTACTGCTGCCCCTTGCAGACCTGCCTCTACTTTT
The DNA here is from genome assembly GCA_035583155.1 of Acropternis orthonyx. Lineage (NCBI taxonomy): Eukaryota > Metazoa > Chordata > Aves > Passeriformes > Rhinocryptidae > Acropternis > Acropternis orthonyx. Next base: position 32,855,833 of record JAWWEU010000160.1, read on the forward strand.
GGGGGGTGCATGAATACAGCCAGCAAAGTCTGTCTCTAAGCAGAATTTTGTTTTACTTCACCATAAGATGCTTTTACTGTTTTTTTTAACTATCAGCATCCTAGAAGGATACAACTTACAGGAGAGTAGACGTTTTTTCTTCTTAGAGTGGCACAGGAGTGTTAAGTTCCCCGAAGGCTCAGATGTTTTGGGCCTAGGGGCCATTTCTTTTTGCCTGTGAAGTATCACAATAGCTTGTAAAATCTTGCAGTTGATGTGGAAGGAGATAAAACAAACTCATATTTTTGTAGAACAACTGGAACTCTCCTCATCCTCCCCTCCTGAACTGATGCCAGTGATAGTGTATGTCATTCTACACTTTGCTTTAAACTTTTGTCCTGCTGAAGTGAAACACAACATGCTGTAATCTACAAACAAGCAGTGTTTCCCCCTCTGTTCCCAAGAGGGATTTATTTGAAAGATGATGGTTTACCCCCTAAGGTGGGTTAACACTTCTCAAGCCATGTATTTTGAGACAATTTCAACAACACCCCAGGAAAAAGAGGCATTCCCAACTCTTCCTTGCCCCTAACAACCTCCCTCCTGGGGGAGGTTTGGTTTGGATATTAGGGGAAATTTCTTCATGTAAAGGGTGGTCAAGCCCTGGCACAGCTGCCCAGGGCAGTGGTGGAGTCACCAGCCCTGGAGGGATTTAAAAAAACTGTAGATGTGGTACTTGGGGACAGGGTTTATTGATGGGCTTGGCAGTGCTGGTTAATGGTTGGACTCGATGGTCTTTAAGTTCTTTTCCAACCTAAATGTTTCTGTAAAGTTCAGATTCAGAACTGCATTTTCACTTAAGAGAGTTAGAGTTGTGTGTATAAGGACGGTCCTTGTTCAAGGTCTTAATTTGTATTTATACAACACAATCAATGACCACACATTTATGTTTAATTCAACTCCAAACAACTCAGTGACTCCTGCAACTTGTCTTTTGCATACTTTTTTTTTTTTTAAAAATCAGAGTAAAGTTTTGTGGTTGGAAAGAAAGACAGAGAAATAGACATCTCTGTTCCCTTGCCATTCCACAGTAACTCTCTGAGGTAGCACATAAGGTTTCTATATGCTTTGGCAACAAAAACACTCTAAAAATAACTTTCCTTCTGAACACCAGTGAAGTTTCTGTTCCTTTGTACTTCAGATCTGTAGTAAATCATGAAGCACAGAATGGAGGAAGAAAATAGAATTACACTTTTTAAAGTCATTTTCTTTGCCACAGAAAGCCTTTACTCCCACTGTCAACAAGGTCAAACCAGCTCAATGGAAACCTCAAACTGACATTGGGAAATACAAAGTAAACTGAATTGAACATTTATGTGTCTCTTTGATGCCCGTTTCTTACATATGTAACAGAGACAGGTATTAAGGTTCTGCTTGCCTGTGTACCCTCTCTGCATCCTGGCGAATCCTGGCATTTGAAAGCCTCTTTGCACTTCTTGATGAGGCAGATCCTTGAAAGAGTCATTCTTACCACAAAAATGACCAGAAACATAAACAAGCTCTCACGTGGAGAAGTTTTACTCAGTTCTAAGATACATTTAACTTTAAAGGGATTGTGTTTTGCCAGGTGAGGAATGCCAAATATACATGGAATCATAACATTTGTCTCTGAGCATTTCAAATAATGATACGAAATATGAGTTATCCTCATGAGCAGGCTGCTGTTTCCTTTGGACAAATGGATTTTAAAATAAACTGGTGACATTAACGAAGGCAATTATTTCCTTCACCAGTTGTTTATTTTAACTGGTTAGAAATGCAGTGTGCATCCCTACTGGGGGAATTTGCCCAGTGCATTCTCCCTAACTCTTCTCCTAAGAACAACATGACCTTCAGATGATCATTTAGCATATTGCCTTTGTGCTTGTGTCTGAAGAAGGAGCTCGGATTGCCATGGAAACAAAAGTTCCTTGTTCTCTTATACTTCCCTGTGCTATGATAACACTTTCACTGTGTGAACCTTTTTCTTAGCCAGAAGGGGAACTGTGGGATTTTCATGTTTTGAGCACCTCAAAGTGATGGGTCAGTTCATGACAGAAATACTTTGGATGTAGAGCAGAGACTGCACCTATCATCATTATTATTTGGGAATATTTACATCCATCTGCATCTGCTGGAGAAATGAAAATTCTCTATGTACACATTGCCAGAGTTTTCTTTTTCCTTCTGTGCTGAACACATGAGAAGAAACAGAATTTTAAGAAAGACAACATTAACCAGTGACATAAACAAAGCCAAAAAGCTTTTCTGGCATCTTTGCAAGGAATGTAATAGGTTCAGGTTTTGGGGTTGCTTTTATGATGGGAACTACATTTCTCCATGCCCCAGAATGCCTGTAGGTTTTGTGTTGACAACACATTTCCCTGGCATTTGGCAGCCACAGCTGGACCAAAGCCAGAAGGATTATCACTAGGAAAGGGACTTGAGAGGCTGCCTTGTCATTAAAAATTCTGTAATACTAGCAATACAAAAAAAGAGAACTAATGTTTTTTTGGGGTTTTTTTGTAATACTATTTATTTTTGGTCACTTCATCAGCATCAGAAAGACTGCAAGTCTGCATTAGTCAATGGATCAGAGTTCTTTGCACTGTTTAAAGATGGGCAAAATTAACATGCATTTTATTTTAACTGTAAAACTGAGACAGCATTAAGACAACAGCGATGACTGGATGACAGGATTTTTATGGAACAGTTGGAGAAAATGGGATGAAATGCCCCCGCTGTGCACGCAGCCAGGGCCGCGGGTGACGCGCGTCTGGAACGTCCTTTTTTTGGTTTACTTGTAGGAGAGCAGCCACTTCCAGCAAATTCCCATGGACATCACCTACCTGCCAACATTTGAATTTCAAAAAGTAACGACTCTCACATTTCAGTCTGGTATTTCCTGGACTGAAATTGCTGTACATGTGCCATGTGGAGTGTGAGCAGCATGTTTAACACATCCCAGGCAGCAACAGGGAAATGCAGCGCGAAGTTTGTCTGAAACCAACTGAAAGGTCATTTTTTTCCTTGGGTTTCTTCAGAATCCACAGCCTAAGTGTAGCCTGAGAAGTCATGGATGGAACTCCAGTGGGAACAGAAGATGGTGCATAAATGTAGTAATCTTTGTCATGCTGGATGTGATAGAGCTGGCAAAGGCAATGCCATCACAGACTAGTCCTTAAAATTTCTATATTTAAGGATTGTGTTTTAAAGACAGAACAACAAGGAATTATTCCTTTCAGATACAGGCAATATTCATGGCTGGGATTCATCTGGGTGAAAAAATACTTAATGTGATATTTTCATATGCTAACAATGTCTCTGCATAACTCAAGTCCAAATCCAAACAGATTCAATTTAATTTAGTGAAGTTTATAGCTAATGTTTGAAAGGTGGGGAGATCTGGTTTTGTTTATCTTCATAATCACATGTTTTTGGCAATATGCTGGAAGTCCTTTCCCCAGTGCATTCATTTATGAAAAGACTGAAAATACAAGAATTAATGGGAAAGGAAAGCAATGAAATGAGTTTTCACTTGTCATGCAAAAGGCATCAAAGATTCATGTCAGACTCACATTACCGGATATGCCAATATAATTTCACAGCTGTGTAATAAACTTGTTTGAACTTGACTTATAGCCATTAAAAAAGAACTTGTGCCAGCATGTTGGACAAAGCTATTTGAGGTGAAGTTATAGGATTTAAAGGCACAATGAAGCTCTGAGGCTATGCCGATGCTTACTCAGAGGTGGCACTCATATATTTTTCCACATGGGACTTGGCACTAATTCTGCCCAAAAAATTAGGATACTAAAAATTACCTCACATTTTAAAATCTATCTTAAGTACCCGGTTTCCAAAAATCATAGGATAGCTTAGGTTGAAAGGGATCTTTGGGACATCAGCATCTCCCTTTTTAACTTATTTTGCATGCTTAAAGTGTAAGATCTCCAAGACAGAGTGCATTTCTCAGTGTGGCTGTATATCCCACTAATTAATGGGATCAATTGACTCCAACAGTTAAACCCTCAAGAGTATCATTATCATTTGGGTTACTGGATTTGTTTTTGGAAACACTGAAATTTAGCCAAATACACCCCATAGTGCAGGTCAGATATGGTTTTATTTGCTTCCTACTGGTTATGGCAAACACAGTCCAAGTAAAACACCTTGGCTTCACTTGAGGCCACGTGAGCTTGTCAGCAGAGCAGGGAGTAATTTCCAGAAGCATCCATCAGGACTTAAATGGCTTATCTCAGAAATAATGATAGTAACAGTAGGGGTAATACTTTTGAAAGGAAATCACTTCTGACCAACAGGAAGAAGAGCTGCTCTCTCCTTTAAACAGCACCCAGACAAGGGAGTTTCTTATTTCCATTTTATTGCCGTAACTGGATTGGTAACAAAAGTGATACGAAGCAATTTCAAGGTTTTCTTGGCATTTTAAGGATGCTGTTTTGTGCTGTTATTGCTCATGTCCTTCTCTTGCTCTCCTCCCTGTGGTCCCTACATATTTGCCTTCTCTTAATCTTGTACGACGTTGATCACAGCGTGTCAGGGGAGAGGCCGAGTCCATGGCTGCCTGAGCAAGGACCAAGGTGCTTCTCCAGATACTGAGAGGTTGCAAAGTCAAGGAGGCTCCCTGATTCTTCAGGGTCACTTTTCCAGCCCTCAGTCCAAAGACCTGCCTCCACACTCGTGATTGTGTTGTGCTTTATCGCCCCTGTCTGCTTCTCAGTGCCCACAGGCTTCCATTTCATGGAAGGCTCTGGAAGATTTGCAGGGGTTTTGGAATGAGACCAGCAGACCTCCTGCTTGAGGCTGGACTGGTATTTGTGTAGACCAACAGTGTAGCATAATTATCTTTCCCATCTCGTTTCACAGGTGGTTTGAAGCCACATTAAATAGGATGTGTCTTCTGAATGTAAACAAGCATTTTCAAATGCTTTCATCATCTGTATTTTATTCACTTCAGACAAAATCCCAGAAGAAACTCCCAGGAGGCTCCAGATCATTTGCAGGGAATGATACCAAAGGCCTCTTTGCCAGCAAATGAGGGAAAAGGAAAATGTAGCTCCTCTCCCTCCAGAGAACTCCATCATGTGCTCACATATTTTGATTATTTAATGTTCAGTGACAGCTTTAGGTTTTAAGTGTACTTTACATGTATTTTAAATGAGATTACAGTCATATGAGGTCACAATTTTTTTATGAATAGTAGAAGTCACTTGCAAACAGTCATTTGAAAACTGGTTTTATCAAAAATGTCACACCCTTCCTATATGTCTGGATCATGTCCAGCAAATTCAAACTGTTAAAGAAGCATCATTTTTCCATCCTTAGTCCCTCAAGCCACATGGAAGATAATTTATTTAGTAGGTTCTTTGGAAATGCCTGTGCCACTGTGTTGCCCTGTCACCAAGCTGTCTGTCCGCTCATTTTCCCAGCTGTCTGTCCAGCTGCAGTGCCCTTGTCTCCAGTGATTCTGGAATTCCTGATGGAATTCATTTGAACTGAGTGGAAAAATCAAGATGGCAAATAAATTCCCTTCACATGGTATGAAAATTGGCTGAATAGTAAAAACACAGCCAAGTTAGTAATCCCAGGGATGGAAAACTGCACTGGTGAATTTAATGGTGTTCTGTCCTGTTTAGCTTGCTGATTTCTCAACATGCAGATAGCTTCAGACCAACCCAGGCACAGGAATTCTCTGGCAAAAATGTCAATTTGGGAGTGTGGGAGAGAGCCAAATGTACTCAATTAGGACAGGGGAGCAGGAGATACGAAGAAAAACTGACCTCTGTGTGATGAGCAGCCACTGGCATCAAGTCATTAGAGAAGAATCATAAAATCATAGAAAGGCTTAGTTTGGAAGGGACCTTAAAACTCATCTCATTCCACTCCCTTGCCATGGGCAGGGACACCTCCCAGCTTGCTTCAAACCCCATCTAACCTGACCTTGGACACTTCCAGGGTTGAGGCAGCTACAACTTCTCTGAGCAACCTGTGCCACGGTCTCATCAGCCCCATGGCAAATAATTTCTTCCTTCATCTAAATCTCTCCCTTTTTAGTTTAAAACTGTTCCACTTTGTCCTATGGTTATCTGTCCTTGTACAAAGTTGCTTTCTGTCTTTTATATAAGCTCCTTTAAGTAATGCCCCACCACCCCTGGTATGTGATTTCCACAGCCCTCACAAGGCTGATGGGCAAGGCAGGAGGACACACTGCCGACAGCTCTTCCTGAGTGAGCTCCCAGATGCAGGCAGCACATGACCAGATGGAATGGAGCTTTGTAGGCATGTTTGATTTAAATCACGTATATTCACCTAAAGTGCAAAGGAAGCAGGAAACTTCCCTCACAATACCTGTCCTGCCAATGGAGTTGCCATATGTGGAATTCAGCTTGCAGTTCGGGATTCTCTGGGCTTTTTAACAGCTGTGAGGGTACATTGTGATCGGTGTCATAAACTAATCTGAATACAGTCCTTAGCAGCAGATCATCTCCCCTGAAGTTTTACAACGAGCAGAGCTGTTGGTCATGCCTTTAATTTTCTTTAATTCCAGAGTTGTAATTATTTTGGTCCTTGATTCAGCAGGGGCTTTGCTCCAAGTGCCCTGTGAGCAGGGTGGGAATGTCCTTCCCTGTCTGAGCTGCTTGGCATTCCATGAAGATGGGCAAAGGGCTCTGAGCCACCAGGAGGAGAATGCTGAGGCAGACACGAGGCTCATCAGTGGTCGTCTCCCTTCCATGCCCCACATACCTCCTCACATGTTTCAGCAGGGCAGTGTCAGTGATTCAAGACACTCATCCACTCAGACAAACTCGGTGTTATGTTTCCCTGTGTGAAATGCTCCATGGCACGAGCTTCCCCATATTCCCAAGTATCTACTGCCTCCAGGGCTGCATGGTGAACTGTGCCTCAAGCAACCTGAGGGCCAGTACAGCAGGGAAAGAGGATGTGATGTGCCCCAGGAAGTTTTCTTCTGCTATACCAGAAGTACACCTTGGTAGTGCAAAAATAGCTTTAAAAGTTTGGGTCAGCTGGAGGATCACTTACAGCTGTTTTCTAGATGGTTCGCTTCTGACTGTGATCCATCACACATTCCAGACTAATGGATTACAGTACAGCAACTTTAGCTTCATCTGCCTTTATCTTGGAAAATCTTGGTAATGGTATTAAGTGTATTTTTCCGTAAATAATTTATAGAAGGAGATCAACCTTGTAATTGCAATGGAAAATATTTGTTTCTTGTTATTTTGCCCAATCATGTGTAAATTCCTCCTGTCTACTTGTCTAAGAGCATCACAAAAGAGAAAAGTACTTAAAAGGCAATGTTTAAAATACCCTGAAAAACACCAGAAGCTTAAAACGAGGCAGCAGGGGAGAGAAAAGCAAAGCAAGACACTGTAAATTCCAGACTGACAGCCAAATTCCACAGATAAACATTAATCTGGAAAAAAAAAAAAATCCTTGCAATTTCTCAGATTATTGGAAGCGGGTGTTTGTTGTCATTGATTTAAACTTTCTAGTATTTAAATGCTTTTCAGTATTTACATACTTAGTGCTGCAGGAACAGCGTTGCCATCGCTCACCTGCCACAGCGAGCGCAGGGAGCGCAACCACGTGCCAGGGTCCCAATGCAAACCCCAACCTCATCCCTCCTGTGACCTGCCGGGAATGCGAGCTCTGCTGGCTGCAAACATCCCTCCCAGCTCTAATTTCCAGCAATTTTCTTTTTCCAGAAGCTCTAATGAGATGGTGTTTACAGAGCCCTGCTTGTGCGTGTCAGCGGTGCCGGGAGCCCGCGGCCAGCGGCGCAGCCCTGCCCTGCGGTGCCGAGGCGTGCAGCCAGCTCCGGGCTCCAGCAGCCCAAAAAGACTTCCTTCAGGCCACATCAATTAACGATTCCCTGAATTTCTGTCTCGATTCCCTTGCAGAAAACCCAGTGATTTTGTAGCTTGGTCCTTCATGCCTGTGCCATCATTTCATGTGGTTCCTTACTCCGTTTATTACTGTGTTGGTGTCCTCAGCGCCTGAAGTTTTTCCAATAGCTGTCTTTCTAATAAAATAGAATAAAACAAGAGGATTTTATTATCAGCCCAAACAGCAATCTATTGAGACAACACTGCCTTTGCAGACAGACGTTTATGCTTGCTCTGTCAGTCTCTTTCATTTCCTTGTGAGAAATACCTGTGCCATAAAGAAAGGTTTTAAATGGCACGGTTGTGATCATGGTCTCTTCAGAGCGGACAGTGATTGTGCTTCTGTAAATGAACTATCAAAAGCTATTAATTCTGGAGAAGCAGAAATGCATGTTCATCTTTAAACAGATAAGCAACATTACAGCACTCCTTAAAAATCAGATTTAGGACTCAAGAAAGAGGAAAAGTTTTCTTTTTCCATAAGTTCCTCCCTTGCCCCGAGGCACAGAAGGGCTCCTTGCATATTTTCCCTTCTTTGCACTATCAGCAACACATGGTCCAACCACAAGCACAGAAAGCTGAGCAGTAGCAGAGCTGAGTGTTGTAGCTCTGAACTCTGGCACTGACTTGCTGTCTGAACCTGACCACGTTGCTTAAACTTTCTGTAACTCACTTTCTACATTTATTCTCCTTGGGAAAAGTGCATTTCTATGCAGCTGATAAGAGCTATCAGCGTTGTTCACTTGTACTTTGATGTGCATTTGTATATTGAACACAGATTCAATATTACCAGATAATTGTGTTTGGTTTTGGGGGTTTTTGTAAATTTATATTAGGAATAATAATTAATAAGTTGATTGTGAATGGTGCTCTACCATCCTAACAAGGAGGAGGCAGAAAAACCTTGGCATCTGTTCCAATAGTGTCAGCTGGTTGCATTCTGCTTTCTAATTTCTCCAAGAACCTACAACTCGTGAACTACCAACCAATTTTATCTGTAAACCGGCATCCTGTTTACAGAAGGGATTGTAAAGAGCCTCCCTCCTGCTAATACAGCTTTGGAGGTCTCAACTCTGCAAATTTCTTGGCAAAAGTGGTGATTAAAGCATAATCATGGTTTCCCTTGGCCACAAAAGGAAAAAGAAAGAACAGGTAAGATGCCAGTTATATTAATAATTGATTCATATAAAAAGGTACTTTCCAAAGAAAATGAGGCAAAAAAAAAGAATGTTTATACTTTTCACTGGCATTAAGCTATTTCCCCAATGGGGAAATTTGGCATGCAAATTTTTGAGTTATACCCAAAGTACAACTTTATAGGAAGTGTGTTTTGTTCCTGTGTTTTTAAAGAGAGGTATAGGATTAGTTACTTTTGTGAAAGCTTCACAGTTCCTGAATTTAGGGTTAGCATCCCAAGAGGACCATATTTCTGGGCTTCTAGTTGGCTGTGTCAGTGCTGTTTTTTCGGTGATGCTGTCCATGAATCACTGTCATTTTGAATGTCAGATGGATTGCTCAGCATCAGGAAGAGGTGTTCAGGGAGAGCTCTGCCGGTGGGTGCAGAGCAGGCTAACCTGCTTTGAAAATGCTGCTAATGAGGGTTTAAAAATGAGGTCAGAGATGTGGTTTTGTCCAGAAAAAAAAACATGCAGCTGGTAATGATGTGTAACTTCTCCTTTCTCCACGCTTATCATTAATTCAGGCTAATTCTGAAGAATAGGCTCATGATCTGGATGGTAAAAATTGTTATAATTGGATATTTAACTCCCTTTCTTTCCAGAAGCTCAGGGGGGCTCAGTGCCTTGGACAAAAGCAGCAGAAACACTTAAAAATGCCTGTTGACATTCTCCGAGGATGATGTCATCAGGCAGCTCTTTCTTAATAACAGGGTGATATGTGTGTGTGTGCCTGTAATTAATTAACTCTTCTTTCTGTGTGGCTCTGGGTAGTTAATGATTTAACACTTCTATTTGCATGATAGCGGTCAGAACAGATTAGCTCAAATTGCTCCTGTCTCATCCCTAAATAAATGCGGATCATAATACCAAATAAACAGCAGCAACAGCCAAGCCAACCTTTAAGTATAACATGCAAATGAGCTCAGTACAAATAACGATCCTAAATTAGTAGTAGGAAGGTGTGAGTGTCGCTCTCTGTAGGACTAAGTGCTCTCTCAGGGGCTTGCTTTCTTTTTGATTCTATTGATACTAATTCTAAAAGCAATCCCTCCTGCCCAGACCTGTTTGAGTCCCCAGATCCCCCCAGCACGTATCCTGTGACAAGCCCAGAGATGATGGATTAATTTAACCTGTAAATGGGATTTCTAGAAGATGCCCAGAAAATGTTCCCGCATCCCTCAGAGAGGGAGTGAATCAGCCCAGAGTCCAGCCTGGAAGCCAGCTCCAAGTGAGAATAGCTGCAGGAGTGTGAATCCCTGTCTGCTTGGATGGTTTCCCAGGGAGTGCTGTGTGTCCATCACCGTGCCAGGCTCCCACCAGGGCCTCGGCACGTGCCTTGGGGGCAGATGTGCTGTGCAGAGACTCTTCAGCAGTCCTGACCGCTCCAACAGTAATTAGTGGTGGCAGCTCAGGGTTTGTGTTGCTGAACACCAGGTTTCCATTGTTTCTCTGGTGTTGTGATATATGTTTTTCTTTTTATTCCCCTTTCCTCTTCTATTTCTCTGTTACTGTGTACAGCGCTCTGCTCTCTTGGGGTTCACCACATGGACATGGGAGCTCCCCAGGTACTTCAGTGTCACTGATTCCCATGTTCCCATTTTCCCTGGGAACCATTGTGCAGAGCCGCATGTAGGCAGACACCACGAAGTAGCTGCATTCCGATATCAGGTTAAATATCTGTCTTAAAAACAGAACAGAAACTATAGTATACCATATATAATAACCCATTGCAATAAAATCTTAATAATGTTTTGTGGTGATTGAGCTACTTATGATGTGTCCCCACATAAATTCTGTATTGTTTGTTAACAAGTCAGTTCAAGCTATGGAATATCCCTTACCCAGAGCATCAATAACCTGTATTTCATAAAATTAAAAGCACAAGAAAGGAAATCTGTAGTAACTTCAAATCTCTGCAGCCTCCATTTTCTCTGTCAAAATCAAGCAAGCCAGGAACACAAGTTATTAGAGAAAGCATTCTCACAGTATGGATAGAAAAGCCTAATTAATTAACAAAACAGGCTAATTACAGAATCGAATTGGGATTTGGTACCAACATCCAGAGCACTAATAAAATTAATTACATGTGTCCGATTAACACGCTGTGAAGATTTGGGCCAATAGATTATAACTTTGGAGTCTGCTTTGAACATCAGGAGAAGGTGAGGGAGGTCTTGTGACCAGGTCACTGTTCAGATCAGTTGGGCATCAGTTAAGGCAGGAGGCACTTATAAAGTGGGATCCACAGAGATAAAAAGTGAGATCCACAGGACTCACGGCAGTGCCACTGGTGACAGTGATTGAACCAGAGTCATCCTGTATAGCTTGAGGGGGCCTGTTTGCCTGAAATTATCCCAGATGTGATGGATCCCTTTAAATGAGGCTGTACATACATGTGCGTTATAATTAATAATGAAAGCACCCACGTTCATTAGTGCAGCCCCCAGGATGGCTCATGCTGAGTCCCATCACTGCTGCCACAGTGATGTCCTCCAGCCGTGCTGGTTTGAGCTGGTGGTACCAGACTGAAGCACGTGTGAGTATAGATGGCTGTAAATCTGGAGAGGGAAAATCAGTGGTTTAGTCTGTACTTCTAGGTTTGCCAGAATAGATGACCCAGACCTGGCTTCTGTTAAGTGAATTTACTTTCCAAGAAAGACTGTCCTTAATGATGTGTCTGCAACCACCTTGACCTGTCCACTCCTCCTTTCTCTTCCTTGAGACACCCCTTAATGTTTGTGGTGGGCGGAGGGACACTCCTTGTGCCTGTCAGAAAGGGTCCTTTTTCCTTCACTATGGATTTCTTTGCATGGTTCAGCCCCTGGAAGACCTCTGACCAGGACAGAGCATTCAGCTGGGCAATGCAAGGGAAAGCCCGGGGGGATCCAGGTCCAACCATCGGGGTGAGGGTTTGCAGCAGCTAAAATAGAAATAACTCTCGTAGTTAACATTCAGAGAACATAAACCTGCAGTTTCAGCCAGCAAATTGCTTTCACTTTGTTATAGCAGAGCTTTTGTTAAAGGTCCATTCCACACTTTTAATGAGAGACATATTTTTATGAGAGCCATGAAAATACGTGAGAAAGCTTCAGCCTTTGCATTGTTGCTGGTTTCGGTGGCATTTGCAGGCACATCTTACATTCTTTAAACTTCATGTCCGTTCTACTCTGAATGAAGTGGTTATGCTGTGACACACAGTCCAAAACACAATACCAACCGTACCACAGAATTTATTCAGTCTGTAAGAGCGAACAGTGTCACATCCACACCTTGTGCCTGCCTTCTTCACACTAAAGACATCTCAAGTCATTTTTCTCAATATTGTTCTGAAGAATAACTAGTTCAAGGTGAAATCTGAGACTTAAAAAATTTCAGAAAGGGCGACAGGGGAGAAAGTATTTTTGAATTCTACCACAATTGAAATGCCAGTGTTTGCAATGCCAACCCACACACCTCTTGGCAGTTTTAGCAATGTTTCAGAACACAGCTACAAGAAGGTTGCCAGCATAAGAAATTCTGCCTTCCAAAAACTAAAAAAGTTCTTTTCTGCACTGTGCAACTGGACACTTGACTGGGGGTTAGAAGTCCCCTGGGTGGAAGTAGATTTCCAACAGCAGAGGGCTCCTTTGGCTCAGCAAATGACGGAATTACCAGAACAAGTAGCTGAAACCAACTGGTAAAATAAATTAAAAGCAGAACAGAAATGAGCTGCAAATTTTTAACAGAAAGGCTAAATTTTATATGAACAGCTTAACTGGTGACAAATGTGATAGAGGAGTGAGAGTGTCTTTAAAAGTAAATTTTGGTGTAGGAATAGCCTAATAAAACATCCCTTCTAGCTGGTATTGTGTAGTAGATCAAAATGGGTAACCATAACTATCCATCCCAAATTTACAGCTTCTCATTCCTCTGTGAAAAATGTCATAAATTGAGGATGAGGGATTAATATGATTTTAATTCTTATGTTGTATATGGTGGTATTCTAGAAGTTTGTTTTGATGGAAATGTTGTCTTCAGAATTTTTATGTAAAATTATGCAAGTTTGTGGGTCTGAGACATTTACAAAGTATTTGGAAATACCACCTGAGCCTTGAATTTAAGGTTTGGAGAGAAATCAGGGTAAAGTAATGGAAATTAGCTAACTTAGGGTTCTTGGTCACTGGAAAATGACACCTTTTCCCCAGAGAGTATGAAGTGGACATTATAGATCTGTAATTTAGTAACAGCAAAGTTACTTTGTTATGCATCTTTCATTCCTGAGGCCGCTTCATGGAGTCATAGAATCATTTAGGTTTTAAAAGCCCTCTAAGACCATCGAGTCCAGCCATTAACCCAGCACTGCCAAGGCCACCACTAACCCATGTCCCCAGGTGTCACATCCACATGTGTTTTAAACTCCTCCAGGGATGGGGACTCTGCCCCTGCCCTGGGCAGCTGTGCCAGGGCTGGACAACCCCAGATTTCAGATCTTAGAAGAGCAGAAATGAACAGATGTCCATATAAATGCAGAATGTTTATAACCTTGTTGTGTTTGAGTTCATCATGACCTCAAAAAATGGTTAGCATCAGTATGATATGTTCCATCTAAACAGTAAAACCTAGTCTTACTAAGTGGGACACTTCAAACCACTTCTAGATTAAAACCTGGTATTAATGTTTGGTGCTTAATGTCATGTCAGGATGTTTCCTACAATAACTTAAATAGCATGTATTCGGTGTATAATCCTTTCCTATGAAGTGCAAGAATTTTTTTCTTAGTTCTGAATGTGTTGCTGATATTTATTGTGGCAAACATTCCTGTATCTTTCTATTCTGTGTGGAAATTGTGGTTAACTTCTGTTTAATCTGCATCTGCCAATTAGTGCTTGCCATAGTTCAGCATCAGGAGTGAACACAGCAAAATGATTTGATCGTGTGTACAGCCTATACATGGGGTCTCCTCGTGGGACCTGGGGAATATCTGACTGTAAACTGAATGCAGGCAGCTCTTTGAATTTCATAAATAAATACCATATGTCAAACCTTTTCACATGCCCTTGTGTAAATTGTTGGTTTGTTTGCACTATGTAGCCAGATGTTGTTAGATAAAATATCCCCCATGATGAGAGCTGTTCAGGAGGCTGCAGAGAGCACATGCCCTTAGCAAAAGCCTTTTTTTTTCCTTCTATGTGCAGCAGTTTTATCTCTTGCTCAGAATGGATTCAGTCTTGATTTACACACCCCAGAAGGAAGCAGCAGGTTATATCTATGCAATGCCCAGTGCCAGCATTTCCATTAGCCTTGAAAACTGCTCATTGTCCTCTTCCTTCAGGGCAATGTCACCTTTTAGCCCCCACAGCCACTGGCCTGAAGTGCAACTGTACATCCTCAAAATGAACAAGTGTTATAGAACCACAGAATGATTCAGGCTAGAAGGAACTATAATGATCATCTATTTCCAACCCTCCTACCATGGGCAGGGACACCTTTCACTAGACCAGGTTGCTCCAAACCCCATCCTTGGACATTTCAAAGGATGGGAGATCCACAGTCTCTGGGCAACCTGTTTCAGTACCTCACCACCCTCACTGTCAAAAACTTCATCCTTGTATCTAATTTTAACCCTTATACCTAATCTTACTTGTCCCTCCTTCTGTTTCCAAGGCCTCCTTCCTAAGCAATAAAAGACTTGGGGAGGGGGGGGAAGACATTTGTGAGTATTTATCTCTCATAACAACTGTGGGCATTTCAATGCCAGCAACGTTTCAGAGCTAACCGCTCCTTTTGGAAACAACAGCTTTTCATACACAAAGAGATCTGAGGCAGGACCTCCACCTCTGATCCTCTTCAAATTGTTAATACTGCAGAGCTTGAAGAGAAGAGGACCTTACAGATTAAAGGGAAAGGTAGGGGGGAGCTCCCAGGCTTTGTTGAGTGGTGAGGGGTGAGAAGGACCCATTCTCCCTCTGAGAGCAAAAGGCAGATCAAGCCACATTTATGAGTCTTCTGACAAAGGAAAGACTTTCTTCAAATAATGAATAGAGTATCTCACAACAATCTTCTGCTTTGATCTGGTCAGGTGCCCTTGTCACTGCTCGATGCAAAACCTTTGTGCTTTCACTCCCGTTTGGAGAGGTTTGAAGCAATTAAAGGAGAGAGGGAAGAGCTGTTCTGCCATATTATTTTGGAGTTCATTGAAATGGCCCTTGTACAGTGTAATGGACCACCAACTGCTGGGAAATTCAATCAGAATACAGCATTACAGTGAAAAATTAGCCTACTAAGGAGCAAGTTCAGTTCTGTTCAACTGAACAATGTACTAAAATATCTCTGAGCATATGGCACCCCTCTGATCCCCATTTAAAAACACTCTGAACTGATTGATGAGGGAAATTAAAGGGTGCATCTAAGCATTTTCTACAGCTGTCACAACAGAAAATTATTTAATTTTCCTCTGTATAGGAATATAGGACTAAAAATTCTATAAGGCCCCCAGCTCTACCAGCATACTGTAGATCAGTAATAGGGCCATAAGGCCTGGGTGGTGTTTGTCCCATAAATTCTGCTTTTAACCACCTCCTGCCTTCACTCATGTCTATCACCATCAAATAGCAGAGTCTGTCTCTGGAAATAAAATCATAATGTATTTCACATCAACAACGGATTACTATTTTTATTCCTACTATGGATGTCCCTAAACCCCTAACAAGGATTTCTGGTCCCAGGTTTGGGTGCAGAAGTGGATCAAATCAAAGCTGCTGGTCCAATAAGGGGAGGTGCTCATCTTTTGGGTTTGATGCACTGTACTAGGGAATAACCCTCCCAATTTTTGCTGTTGGTGTCTCCATGTTTATGCAGATACCTGGAACCAGCTATTCCCAGAGACTTCCATCCCACAGATTCCACAGGGGCCACTTCAGGTCACCATCCCTGTAGCAAAGCTGGCAAAAGCCTTTTAACATGCTGTGGAAAGTTCTTCCAGCAAAGGGGACAGCGGGCAGATGAAGAAATAATGTTTCAGATCACCTCCACATGGATTTTCAGGGATCATCGGTAGGTCTCTGTATCATTTCATGTCCTGCCTCCTCATGTTGCCCTCAGAAAAGCAGAAAACAGAAGTGTCATGCAAAGGTAGAGACACTTTGGCTCTGTGTCAGTTTATCTACAGGGTGATGAAATAACTTGGCATGGAATTATAATTAAGGGAAATGGTGGGTTTGTTCAGCTCCAGATACGGGTATGAAAATGAAGTCTTGAAATAATGGTGATAAATTCTTCAAGATAATTTTTTCTTTTCTTGTTTTTGGGTCCCCCCCCCCCCCTCCTTGAGGGGAACTTCTTGCAAAAGCAGCTGGTAATATGATGTATATATAAAAAGTATTTTACTAAGATCTCAAGGATGGACTTTTGAATCATGACCCATGCTCCAAGAGGAGTTGTGTGATACATTCCCTTTGGCCTAGATTCCTCTGGGAAGCAAAGGCATCACATGGGCCCAGGTTTAAGGATCTGCCATGTCTGGAAGGTGAGATAAACTGTCATTTCTGAGCTGAGCTGAATTTCATATTGCAATATGCAATTTATTTGGTTTGCAGATACAGCCCTGCCTGTCTTGTGCATCTGAAAGCTGATATTCATCGTTAGTCCAATAGCAATGCAAGAGCTTCTATGTCTGAAGCTCCCAATAATGCCAAGGATTTGAATTGTCCTTTTGTGACCTTTTCTTATCTGTGAGTCACTACAGAGTCAGTATTTCCTTCTCTGATAATGAGCAGTAAAATCTATTCATCTTCATAAATATGAGGAAGCTCAGTTAGTATTTTAGGGAAATTTACTGAAATGCTCCAGAACAAAATAATGCAGCCACTTTGCATTAGTGGTAGTGTAAAAGGCTCTTTGTCTTTTACACATCACTACCCAGTGTTTTAATAAGAAACAAAACTACTGACAGAGCAATGGCATCAACCCCCCACAATAACCCTTTGTGAGTAGTAGCCATAACAGTATTTGTTATACCTTTTAATAAGCTTAACAGTAAAAATTCAATGAAGCTCAGAGCACGTGGCTGAGGCAGCTGGATATTATCAAATGTGAGGCTTCAGAAGATAAAAATGGTTGAAGAGAAATGTAACAATCACTGGTGAAACCTGTAAACTCTTAAGGCAGGATCTTCAATAGTAGTCTGATGCCCTAACTTTAATGGGAATTGGGAGTAAGATGTTCCATAGCAAAATGTAAGTTCTACAAAGAAAAGGAAATGAAGCAGAACTTTTTAAAAGTAATACATAATTCAAAGCCTAGAATAGATGCCTTATAATGAGAAACTTCACATTTGTTCTGCTTAACAATGTGAAGATTGAGAGTCTCTTGTTTGCATTGAAAACATCTTTGCAAGTTACAGAGATAATCAAGTTATCTCTGATCTGTTCTATGCTTTGAAAGGGGAAAAGTGATCTTACTCGTCTCTTTAGCTGGCAAGCCTATGAAAAGACATACAAAGCTTTTCTCCCGAGCCTGATGACTGTTAATGACTGTGAGAAACGTGCATATAAAATCTCCAGAGTCGAGGTGGCACAAGGATTTTGTAACACTTGCACTAATGTCTTTCATATTCTTCCCTTTCTACTGCCATCCAGACTGCAATTTCTCCATCCAGTGCCTCCCTTTTGTGCATCTCAGCTGCTTCCTTCCCTTTCTCACCTGGCTGTGCTTCTCTGTCCAAAGGGGCAGTGCTTCTGCGTGACTCGGAGCCTGAGGATGCCTGATCTGTCACCTCAAAGAGCAGATTTGCCTCCTTGGCAAGGTGCACTAGTCAGTGCTGGCTCCTTAATGCTCTTTTGGGTTCTGTGGCCTGAGTATCAGCATGATTTTACTCAGGCTTTCTGGGAGACCTCTGTGTAAAAGAGCACAGCATATCATATCCCACAATTATATTCTTTAAAGTCAATAGAATTATTTGATCTTAAACATTGCTTCTCAATCACAGCTTGTCCAAACATTGCCCCTGCTCCTATATATTGATCAGAGTTGGTATCCTGGTCTCCTGTTTATTACCAGGAAAAATATAACTCTTAAGATGTATTATTGCATGGATGTACACAGCATTTTTTCTATCAAGGTGCCTTTTTTGCTGGCTTGTGCTAACGATACAACTGCTTACATGTTGTAATTGATTGTAAGTAGAGCTGACTTGAACCATTCATGCTGTCCGAGTGATTAAAATTCTCCAGATGGATCCTCAAAATGCAAAGGTCATATAATTAGTTTCCTTTTAAGTGAGAAATTCTTTCTTCAGGGTCTATCTGCAAAATAGAGTGTAGGATATAATATGGGTATCTCTGCAGAGCTCAGTTTAGAGGGTCTTTGTGCTGTAGCACTTGCCAGGTTTAGGAGAATGGTCCCAATTTCAAAGACAGACACTTTGTACTTAATAATGAACATCATATGAGCAGCAAAGACCTTTAATATGAAGTTGTTAAGTAACAAGCTTAACTTTTTATTCTATGTTTTTAATCTCAATTTGTCTGCTCTTTTAAACCTCTCCTAGACTGCCGTGAAGTATTTTGTGGGGTTTTCGATCTGCATTAACTACAGATGTATTTGCTACAAGAAAATTGACTTAAAAAAGATGCCAGGTTTTTGCTTTCCTAATTGTAAGTAATGGAAATAAATAGTTGTTAAAATATTTCAATAACCTCAATTAAAATATTAATTATTTTAATTGTTTTAAAAATATAGAAAAGCGATTTGCCCTTCTGTTTTCCCAAAAGCTTTCATTTAGATTAAATTACCAGATGTTGAATCTAAGTGTAAATCTAAGCCATGAGTTTTCTCCTGTGTTTTCTGCCACATTTTGCCTCCGATGCATCTAAAGAGGGTTGAAAATTTTCTCAAACATAGGACAAGTCCATGCACTCTGAAGTAGAAATTGAGTTCAGCTTTTCTAGCAAAGCACTTTATTTCCACTCAGAGCATAAAACTGATTTCAGTCTGTGCTTTCTGAATTGCAAAAAGGTGGAGAAGCCCTCCAGTTTCCAGCAGAACTTTGGGATGATATGTGCAGCAGTGTAAATACAGGGAAAGGGATTACAAAGGAAAGCTTCACTTTTTGGGGTTTCACAGAAGGTCTGCAGTAAAGGACTCTTCATTTAGCACAACCTCCGCATCACCCACCACATTTTTATTTGTTTCTGTACTATTTTTCACGCTTTCCTTCTCCACCTTGTTGCCTGACAAGTGACTCTTGCACACCAAACCACTCTGTCCTGAAGTTTCCCCCGAAATATTTTTTAATTTCTTTCCAAATTGCAACTTTAGTTGGTTTTAGTTCTACTTTTACTTCAATTCCAGATGAAGTTTCCTGTGGTTGGGGATGGAAGCCTTTATTTGTATATTCAGGAATGTCGATGGCAGATGTACAGCAGTGGTTGTGCTCTAGCTCTGGACTCCTTCAGGAAATTTTCCCTGTTCATGCCAAGGCTCTCATTGTGGCCAGAACAGACTTTTTTGCCTCCAGGAAGACTCCATTAGGATCTGAATTAATTGAAATTATTATCTCTTGTTACAGATCTCCAGTTTCATAACATGACTGGTTCAATCTCACTTAAATGTAATAGTAATCTTATCCTAAAAGCTGACAATCTTTCTGAAAACTGTCTTCTGGTTTTAACAGACCATATAATTTTTACCAAGGCTGTTCTATTAGTAATTTATTTCTACCATTTCTCTCTTTTCTTTCAGAGTTATGTTCATTGTCTTCTATCATTCCATCTTTTTTTTCCTCTCTCTCTTTTGAGTTTTCTGGGTGAAGGAGGAAAACTAGTGAGGCTATTATTAAATTCCACCTAGAGTTGTCTATCCTGGAAAGACTCAAATATCAAGGTCACCCTTCTAAATTTTGTTCATTGTGAGTTATATAAGGAACTGAGTTTAAGTCATCTGACTTTCAGTCATCATATTTAACACAGTGCACATCTTTGTACATTTTAAAATGCATATAGTGCTTCTGATGTTTAAAAAGTATCCCAAATACATATATATTCATTAAGAATGCAAATAAAATGAAAAAAAAAAAAAAAAAAAAGTCAGATTAGTGCTTGAGAACTCAATTCCAGCATTTAATCACGGATAAACTTATATGCCACCTAATGGAGAGAAATAAGGGACTTCTGGAAAGTTGAAAAGCTTGGGGAAAGCAGCAGCTGAGGATCCTGAAAAGTAAAAAGGAAGGTTCTGATTTTTAAAGAAAAGCTAAAACATCTCTCTTAAGCTTTAAAAATGTATGTAGAACATATAAGCTTCAACCAACATTTAATTTCAGAATTCCTTCCTAAAAAACCTAAAATACTCATTTTAAAATAGAAATAACTGTGCCAGACAATGAATAGTAAAATCCTGAGGGGTTTTTCTGCAAACTGAAGGTTTTGCCTCAGCCTAATTCCTTGTTACGTTGCCTGTGAGACAGTTGATGTGCAGCTCAAAGGAACAGTGTGAGCCTGGCAAAGGGGATGGCATGAGGCAATCCGTGATGGACAATTACGGAACAGCAGGTCCTCAGAAAGAGTTCCCTGCCACAGCTGGCCAAGCCACAGGGAAAGGGGGATGATTACAGCAAGTCTTTGATCCTCATTAATCATTCTCATGAGCTGTGTCTTCGTCAAGAGTGCAAGGAAAAGCATAGGATGCTCTTCCCTCATTAGTGAGGAAGAAGCTCATCCAGGTGCCACCAGGGATCAGCTTCTCTCCTTCCAGATGCAAACCCAAAGAGCTGCCCAGACTCCAGCTGTCACCACAGCCAACTTCCCAACACCACAGGTAAGGCACAAAGCAAATCTCCTTTGCCTGAGCTGCTCCTCCAAGGCTCAGGAGTGATCTGGCTTCTCTGTTTTAGAAGAACGGATTGCGTTTTCCCCCTTGGACAGCTTTACATGTACAATTTTGAACACAAACCTCTCTGCTCAGCCCTGGGAAGAAACTAAATATTGTTTTCAGCCAGTCTTCTGCACTAAACAAACCCTCTGCTCCCTTTGGAATATGCTCATAAATTTAAATCAATACCCAGCCTGGAGTCTCCTCTCCTTGATAGGAGCACATTTTTTATGTTGCAAGTATATAGTTGAGACTCCAGAGGCTGGATCCCTGTCTGCCAGCCAACATCTGGGGCATCATTTTTTAAGGCAAACATTCTAGGTCATTATAAGCTGCACTAATCTCCCTTGTTGAAATTTACATTTCTAAACCAAAGAGGGATCATGATGCATTTTTCCTGTCACACGTTATGGCATTTAACCAGGAGGTTAATTCATTGATTGACTTACTGCCTCTCTTCAGCCTGCTTTGCTACTAATCTTCCATACAAATGGGGTTAAGGAATATAATTTAGATTTACCAGCATAAACAAAGCATATAACCACCCTGCTAGGATGTGAAGCTTGGGGAATTCAGGGGATAAGAAGAAAACAGAACAGCTGAAGCAAAACTAAAATTAACACTAAAACCCACATGCTGAAAATGGCGACAATTAGAGGAAACAAATTGGGGAAAGGAAACTTTTGGGTCCCAGCAGCCAGGGCTAGGCACAAAGGCAGAGGGGATGGAGGAGAGAACAATCTCCCTCTCACCTTGTCATTTGTGTTCATGAGCCAGCCTGGATGCAGATCACGGGCTCCCCCTTCTTGTGATGTCTGAAATCAGTGCCCAGTGGGTATGGCCGAGGGTTCCCCTGTTCCTCCAGATGTCCACAGTGGCCAGAAGACCCCAAAGGACACCATGAGCCCCAAGGTGTTTGTCACTGCCATGGCTGTAATGGCAAAAATCTGGTCCAGTTGACTGAAAGCACCCAAAAGACACAAACTAAAAGAAAGAAATTAAATAATCACGTTGCTTTGAACATCTTCCAGCAAAAGCCCCCGGCTGAGAAGTCTTGCTTCCTGGTAAAAAATGCAAAAAATAAAAACACTGTGTTTGTCTCTAGCTCAGTTTCTCTGCCCACCTCTCATCCTGCACCAGCACGGAGCAATCCTGTCCCTACAGACTCAGAGGAGATGGGAAAACCAGCACCTTTCCACAGCAATCCCTCCATTCTGCTGTTACAGTTTCAGAGCAGTTTCTACCCTGAGGGTGAATCCTGTCAGTCCAGCCATATGCAAATAACTTCTGATTATTAAAAGGATCCTGAGCTTGGGGACCCAGAGGGCTCCAGGGACTCTCCAGCATCAGGCAGTGTGAAAGAAAAGAGCAACTTCTGTCAAAATGGCACAGGTTTTGCAACGTGCAGGAAACAGTCCTTTATATCCATCGTCAACCTTGTGCTGCTGTGGTCACCTCTACCTGTGCCATGCCATGCCATTCCTTGATGATCCTCGTCCCTCCCGTGCTGTGGGACTGGGATGCTGAGCTGGGACCTGATGATTTCCCCACGTGCACTCAGAGCAATTCCCAGACTTAGAGTGTGTTCGTTTTTGCCACTCTGAGTGTAACAAAACTACAGGAATAAATCTGAGCAGGTTGTCCCACAACTTGTCCAGCCGTGGGAGCTTTGTGGAGATGGCAGTGGTGGAGGGGAGGGCTGTGTGTGTTGACATCATTGTGCCAATAGGATGCTTTGATGGGTTTGGGAGAAGGCTTGAAACACAGAGTGTGAAGGTGTGAATATGCAAGGCAATTGTAGAATCATAGAATCACAGAATGGTTTGGGTTGGAAGAGACCTTAAAGATCATCCAGTCCCCCCTCCTGCCATGGGCAGGGACACCTTCCACCAGCCCAGGTCGCTCCAAGTCCCATCCAACCTGGCCTTGGACACATCTAGCAATGGGGCAGCCACAGCTTCTCTGCCCAACCTGTGCCAGAGCCTGCCCACCCTCACAGCCAGCAATTCCTTCCCAATATCCCATCTATCCCTGCCCTCTAGCAGTGGGAAGCCATTCCCCCTTGTCCTGTCACTCCATGCCATTGTCTAAAGTCCCCCTCCAGCTACTCCTTTAGGCACTGGAAGGGTCTCTAAGGTCTTCCTGGAGCCTCCATTCAAATTAATGAAAAAGGGTTGGGCAAAGTATTTTCCCCACTCTGCCTCTGTTCTCTTCTCTCTCCCATCCTCTGGTTAAAATGCTTTAATTTTGGAAGTCAGGAGATTTTTCCAGTGGGTAAATAAGGGGAAAATGAGTAAATGTCAAGTTCAGAAACAAAGGAAGAAGTCGCTGGGTGAGGAGTCACAGCTGCTTTTCCAGAGAGCACTGTGTTTGAGCAGCAATCTCCTGCTTTCTCTGGCAGTGAAAACCATCCCTCAGTAGACGGTGGCAAAGACCACTGTTGGAAAAAGTTTAGCGGTATTCTGACTTCAATTTGTCTGCAAAAAGTTCTTGTAGAAACCCAACCAAAACAAGTGTGCTTTGAATATGAGCTGCTGAATTCAAATCCTCACCAACTCAGACTTTTATCCAGGTGAAAAGGTGAGAAACCTTTACTAACTTTGATTTCTTCACTCTGGTCGTTGTTCTTTAGCCTGGGCAAGCTGCTGTCCCAATTGTTTTTTCTTCAGAAACAATAAAATAAAGTTCTTTCTGCCTGTCTGTGCCTTATGTTGTAATAAAAGGGCTTTACTGGAAGGATAAGCTGGCAGAACTCTCAAGTCATAGCCCATGCTGCCCACAAGGACACAGTTTCCTTTACAGGCGTTGAGCCAATTGTCAAAAGAGTGGGAAAACTGAAAATATTTTTATGGAAACACCCATTTTTGATAAAAATTGTATCTAAATTGAATAAAAGATTATTCACATGATTCCATTTTCAGCTAATCAGAGAATGTCAGAGACATATTTAAAAATTACAGAATTTTCATTAAATGGCCACTGGCTTTTTATGTCACTTTTTAAAGGAATCTGTAGAAAATTACAGTGTAACAGAATGTTTTCCCCTTAGTTTAACAAGACAGTAAGTCAGGGAGTTATCATGGATTGACTATCAAAGCCACGTTCCCTGAGAAATATTTATTCATATTTGGCTGCCTTTCACTCTTTGTCTGATTTTAGTCTCACCAAACCCAAACACAAAGCTGAGGGACATTAGGACTTGGACAAGAAAAAAAAGTGCAAGAGTGTTTTCTGATCTGCTCCAGTTAGAAATGAAATGGATTGTTCTCTATTTTTTTATTAGTGTGTCTGAGCAATTTTGATTTTTTTGGGAACACACCAAGCCAGAAGTATTCAAAATGTTCCCAGGATACAAGAGGGTAACTGAAGTTGAGAAGTCCTGTTTACTGTTCTCTTGGAGGGGCTGGAATTTTCAGGCTGCTTTGCCTTTTCTTTACTGTCACCAACAAGTGGTAAAGGATGTGCCTGAAATGCATCTGGTAGATCCCAAAGAGCATGTGAATCCAAGTGTTGGGAGCAGGGAGCAAGTCACCAGGAAAATGTCACCAGGACATTCATGACAGTTTTTTACAATGGAAGGGGTTGCCCAGAGAAGCTGTGGCTGCCCCATCTCTGGAATTGTTCCAGACCAGGGTGGATGGGGCTTGAAGCAACCCAAGCTAGTGGAAGTTGTCCCTGCCCATGGCAGGAGGGGGGGACTGGATGATCTCTGAGTTCCCTTCCAACCCAAACCATTCCATGATTCTGTATCTAGAGTTGTGAGACAAGGAAGATACATTTTGTGTGTGAATATCCCTAAATTCAAACACTCCTGGTGTGCATGCAAAAGCACAACAAATAAATAACACCCTCAGGACAGACTCAAGAGAATCAACATTAATTAAGATGTCTTTCCTTTTTTTAAGATCTCTGTACTTTGGAAAGTAGCACCATTGTGGCTTCATCACACAATATGTCCAAGAAAGGCAGAGATTATTTAAATTAGAAAATGTAATTTGCTTACCCGTGTATTCTCAGGGTAAGGATTACCCTGGATCTCTTTGTTGTACTTTCTGCCATACAGGCTGGTCTCTTGTGACTTCCTGGGGAGGATGTTTTCTGAATTAAAAAGCTTTTTCTTTAAACAAACTGTGGCATGGCTTTTCTTCCAGCTGACAAAACAAAACAGAACATTTTCAGTAGTATGTAGGAGTGGGGTTTGGGGTCTTCTGTTTACATGCAAGAATTACTTGAGGCAATGAATCAAATTGTTGGCTTCCAGTTTTGTCAGGACCCTACAGTTTCTTTTTCTTTGTATAATAATATTTACTCTCAAAGCACCCCCAACTACAGCCTAAAACGTCAGTGCAATCGATAAATTTCACTTATACGATACAACAGACACTTCCTTTTTTGCCCTTACCATGAGACTTTGGTTTCTGCTTCAGATTCCTTTGCTTAGTTCTTCCCTCATTTTTCTCCAGCAGCTTCCATAAGCTTATTCTTCATATCTATCAGCATGAAAAAATGCACACTCTGAGACAGAAATATTATTAAAAAGCTTTCGTAAATCTCAACCCTGGCTTGTTTATTTCATTTAAATAAGAACACATTTTTCCAAATTTGCTACCATTTCTTGGTAATAACCCACGGTGCATTAATAAAAGATGTTTTGTTGCTTGCAGTCAACTGTGTGCTTTCCAGAGGTTGTTCCAGTAACAAAAACACATCCAGATACGCTCTTTAAGTGAAGGAAAGGAAAACAAACAAGGTCAGCCCAGCAGAGAGGTTTCAGTGGCACTAAATCTCTGTGGCTTTGACTCCTGGTCCTTGTTAGCTCCCCTAGTCCAGCTGAGGAGATGCACTCTGTGCCTCTGGAGGTTTCTTGAGAAGAGGTCAGTGAAGCACCCACAGAGCTGAGGGTTAGTGGGGCCAAGGTGATGTCCTACCCCAAAGCCTTCCTCTGTTTGACCCCCTGAGGTTCCCAGCAGGAGATGCCACTGACTGTGAAGGAACAAGTCCATGGTGCAACCCAACGTCTTTCTCTCCCTGTGCTGAAGAAAAGGATGGGGTCACCAAGGACGTGGGATTGTCACAGTTTGGTGGCCCACCTCTCAAACCACCAGCTCCTTGTGCCATAACTGTGCTGTGTGGTACATGGCACAGGTAATGTGCACTGAATCTGGTGGTGCTAGTGCTGCAGTCACTGACACATGTCCCATTGACTTCATTTGGATTTTTACTGAAAAGAAAGAAAATTAGTCCGATTTTCTGATTACTACAAAAAAAAAAATTATTAATCTTAAATACTAAAGAAAATTTGCATTTCAAAATGTAATGTTGAGTCCAGGCAGGCTAAGCAAAGTCATTGTGTTGCAACCAAGAAAACATTCAATTTTGAAAATGGTAGAGCCTGTGTTGTTGTTATTCTTATTATTGTTATCACTGAAGGAAAAAGGGAACAAAAAGTATAAGAAACCCTATTCTATTTCTTAATGTTCTAATGGGTCCTGAGTCACGGTTTTTTTCTTCTTGGGTTAGAACATTAATAAGAGTGTAATTTTCTAGCTGGCTGGGTGTCAAAAATATAATCTTTATCCTCCTTTTTAGAACAATGAACACTTAGAAGGCTGTGATTGTGTTATGTGCTGTTCCACAGTACCTGCTGTAGGAATTCCCAAAGACAATACCCTCAAAACCCCACTGTTCTATTCAACTAACTTAGTTTCTATTTAACTAACTTGGAGTGATATGGCCAAGTAATTATATACTCAGGCCATTGTGGTTATGGTAAAAAACTTGAAGTACTCTCTTTGCAGATATTTGTGATTTTGTGGTGATTTAAACAAACAATTTCTCAGTAATAGGAACTCAGTCTGTAGCATTGTCAGGCAATAGGCAGAACGGGATCAGGCACTGGAAGTGTCTTTCATTGAAAAAGATATTTCAATTCAGATTTTAGATATGAATTTTCTTTTGTTTCATAGAAAGAATTATATCAAACAGTCACTTATTGCTCAGGTAACCTTGGAAATCACTGGAACTGGTCCTGTCCTCAACAGGAACACAACGGGCTGTTCCTGTGCTTGTTTTCAGACATAAAATGCCAGCTCTGCAAAGAGAGTAGTTTCACAGCAGATCATTTTGAAGAGAGTCTTGACAGTTCAACCATGAATCAGAGCAAAGAGACAGATTTCAGAATGATGTGTTGAAATGTAGTTTCTTCCAGTCTTTGTAAGTATTTGTAGTCTTTCTGTAATTTTTAAATCAAACTTTGAAAGTTTCAACCAAACGCCTGACTTTATGCCTTTTTATTCTTCATGTAAGCCATGGTTTAGAAATGTATATGGTATTTTAGATGCAAACATATGTGGAAATGTATATTCTGAGATGTCAACATAGATAACTGAGTATTTTCCTCTCAGACTCTCAGCATGTCACTCATCAGCTCCACCATCCTTCAGGATATTGCCTTAAGGGGCTGGGAATGAGCCTGTGGCAGCAGGTAAGGATTGAGGTTTAACCAATTTAAGATCCCTGTCCAGTGCTGCTCCCTGAGGATCAGCAAAGTCATTTCATTTGAGTATTTGTTCCTCTTTCTCCATCAGTGATGTCCAACTCAACATGATGGCAACTGGAATTGTGACAGCATCTTCCTTACATTTCACCCATACAATGAGTACTCAGCTACTATTTTATGCAGTTTGTACCTCCTTCCCTCTAAACTATCAGGATCAGCCTCATTCAGCTTCTTTAAACTTAGCAGAAGGAAAGAGAGAAAGTTCTTGGAATAATGAACAAAAATAATATCATATTTTATAAAGAAAGTTCCAGTCCTGCCATCCACAAAATGATAGCTTTATATAACTGGGCAAGGGCTGGCTTTTAATAGAAACCGTAATAAATACATTAAATAAAACCATGTGGTGGTAATTGCTTCCAGACCTGCTCTATTTTCTTGTGTAGGCACTTCCTCCTCCTTTAGCTCAGCGTAGATTTGGTATTTCCTATAAGTCTCAGGTGTTAGAACAGAAAGTGCATTTTTATTTATATAGTATTTGTCGTGGTAAGAGCCCAGAAATGTGCTGGTCTAAGGTCAATATGTAACCACAATCTCTTGTGGAAATCGATGAATGCAAATACCTGGCTTTTTGAGGAGCATTACCTGTCAGGTAACCAACTCACCTGCAGCAATAACGAGGTAAAGAATGAGGCAAATCCATGGATTTGTGTTCACTGTGTGGGTTTCCAATGTTTGCCTTGACCTGGAAGAGGCTGGAGATCAGCCAGCCACCGAGAGCAACATGCACCAAACACTCCAAGAAACCAGACCATGAAGAACAACACTGCACAGACCATGCCAGCCATGAAAGATTTTATTACAAGTCATCTGTTAATTAATATTTTCTTTAAACATCCGTCAGCTGAACTTATTTAATGTGCAAGAGTCTCTGCTTTCTTTTAAAAAGAAGTTCATTTCTAGCTCACATGGCTGGGAAGGCAAACATGAAAATGAAATAGGAAACCCTTGGATAACAGGGCAATGCAACGTTCAGAAGAAGCCCAAATGTTTTATTTTAATTAGTCTCACATTTCATGGGTTTGAACTCACATTTTTCAATACATGGCATTAACAGCAGTTCACGTGTTGTATGTAATATTTTTCCATTTAATTCAACCTGAATGATCTGAAAGTACAGAATTTCTTAAGTGACCAAATGGTCTTTAGAGAGTTTCTGTTGTCCTGTAGATACACCATGGTCCAAGAATGATGGAGCTCCCCAGCCTTACCCAGGAGTGCTCAGTGAAACTGACCTCCATCAGCACCTTTACACATTGAGTTGTCCCACAGATGCTTTGGCTGAAACACAACTTTTGTAGAAGTTAAGATGCTTTCCTGGATATTCCCAGACAAATGCAAAGTGAGATAGGATAGTCAAGACTAGTTGATAATGTCACTCCACCACTGTGTGTTAGCCCAGCACCCAGCACTGCAGGGCCTCACTCCTCCCCAGCCCCCCCTGGCTAAGAGCAATAGCAGTGCAAAATAGAGAAATCTGAATCATTGCAAGGATTGTTGGGAAGAATGGAAAAGGAATGCATAGGAATTAAAGCAGTGTTTGAAAGACCCTGGGGTACTACAGCAATATCAGCCCAAAGATCTCTTATTCTTTCCTTAAAGGCTTGAAACATGTCTTGTGGTTTTAGAAATTATGAGTTTTTTATAGAATTACAGAATGGTTTTCGTGGGAGGGACCTTAAAGCTCATCTCTCTCCAATACCCCTGTCACAAAGCAGGAAAACAACCCACTAGATCAGGTTGCTTGGGGTCCCATCCAGCCTGGCCTTGAACAATCCCAGGGATGGGAAGTGTTCCATTGTAGAGCTGGATTTTTGTATAGCTGGACTGAAAGAAACTCAGCACAAATAGTAATTTTGGTTTTTGTTTTTATTTTTCATGCAAAGGAAAAACCTGCTATTTCCACTAGGGAGGTGGATGATAAGTACAAAGAGATCAAGCCTTCTTTTACATTAATATGGCTGATAATAATCTCCTCTTTACTATATGAGAGCTTCTTCATGGCAATTAAAAAGACATTTCTTTAATGAGAAGCTGGAAGAGACAGTTTGGGTTGTCAACTCCTATCCCGTGTAATTTAACGTTGCCATATAAATAGATGCTCAGTTCAGAGGGGTCCCTAAAACCCCATCTGGGGTTACCTATACCCCCACAGACTGTACCACTTATCCCAGCAACACAGTCAGGACCTCAACTCAAAGGTCATGTTATGAAGTACCCCAGAAAGAAAGCAGGAATTATGTAGGAAATTCCCAGTTACTTTGGTTCCCTGCAAAAGCACCAGTATTGTTGTTGGATAAAACTCCCAAATGTGTACATAAATTTCCATAGATTTTAAGTAAATTTCTTAATTTTTCTTTCTTTACTTTTTTTTCCTCCTGGACAAGCAATTTGTGGTGTTCCAGTCTTTCCTCATTTATGCATCTGGAAATGCCTTGTTGATAAAGCACCACTATCTCAAGGCCATATAAAATTTTGATGAGACATGTTCTTCCAGAGGGGAGCAGATTCAACATTTCACCCGAAAGTGCCTCTCCTGCTAAAACTAGGCCACTCCAGCCTTCCCACTCAAACAGCCAGGACAGCAACCCAGGCTTGCAGTTTGGATTTGCTGCTAGTAAGAACAAGTTCCTGCTGTGAGAAACTCCCCTCCAGCAGCGGCCAAGCTCCTTCCCACTCCCCACCTGGCTCCCAGCAGGAGTGTTGGATGCACATCTGTCTGCTCAGGACCTGCTGAGCTGTGACCTGCCCTCGGTGGGACCACCACTGGGAAAACACCTCCCACGGCTGGGACTGGCTGCTGCTGCAAAGCTTCGTGCCATCCCACCCTTGTGCATTAGTAGAGAAGAAAGGAAGTGTTTCTTCACCAGTGCTTTGGAGAGTTTCCCAGGAGCTCCTGTTGACCTCTCCACGGATGATTTTGGCACTGCCCCACCTTCCCCTGCTGTCCCTGTGCAGCCAGCCCACGTTCCCCACGGTGCAACACCTGGGTTTGTATGCAGGAGGGATGTCCCTGCTGATGGGAAGCAATGCAGGGGCACCATCTCTTAGGACTTTTCCACAGATGACACCCAGGCTGAAAATCCCAGGGCAGCTCCTGCTCCCACTCCTTGGAAACCTGCCCTCTGTTCTGCCTGCTGGGATTCAGCCACCTGCACTCAGAATGGACAGAGGAGGATTTCCTGCCACTCAGTAGAATTATTGCCTAAGCAATAATTACAGGGACAAGAAGATGAATCTCCACAAAGCATGTCCCAGCATGATACACGGATCAGCGGGCAGTTTCTGCAGATCCCAGTGCTTCACTATTCCTTGTGTCTGTAGGGGTGTCATATGGAGGAATCTTCTTTTATTTTATTCTGACTGCATCACATATTTTCATTTTTTACTGCAAAATTTGCCATGTTATTTTGTGTACTCCTTATTTTCAGTGTGGGGAACTTCCAGTGGTTGCAGTTGACATATTGTCTTGTGATTTTGACTGAGTTTTTGTTTAATCCTTAGCCAGTAAGAAACCCTTGGAAGCAGCAGAACTGTGCTTCTCTACAGGTTGATCTGGACACACAAGAATCAGAGGCAGCTCCAGGCAAATGTGCTGGAGCAGAAATCACAGACTTGCTGCTGGGTCCCTGACAGCTCCAGATGGAATCACAGAATATCCTGAGTTGGAAGGGGCCCACAAGGATCATCGAAGTCCCATGTCCCACACCACCATGTCCCTGATAGATACTCTGCTTTAATTTTTCTTGCTTCCTCCTTGCTCCAGAGAGAGGAGTAACAGAAGAGGACTGTGCTCCATTAAGTCCCCCCCTACTACTGGCTTTAGATCAGCAACAAAATCCTCACCGCAGGGGCTGCCAACCAGCTGAGCTGGTGTTTTGTCCACACACAGTCCTGATCCAAACCTTTTCCAAGGCTCACTGCTGTCAGAACTCTTCCTGCTGCTCTCCCCTCCTCAGCAGAGCTCCAGGCTGGGATCACCAGAGCAAGAACCAGGTGACATTTATCTTGGGAGGGGACGGTCAATGTGGAGCTCCTCAGCTTTGCTCAGGCCTCACTGCTCCCAGGTCCCACTTCACTCTCTGCAAGTGTGGAACTGGAGAAGCGTGTCCAAATGGAGAGGAAACAAATCACCTGGAGGTGCACAAGTCTCAGCTGTGGCTGCACAGCAGCAGCAAATGTGGTTATGATCCAAGCCGGGACTGACCAGCCGTGTGCTCTGGATCTGCTGCCTCCCCAGAGAGTGCCCCGAAACCCAACTGCCCATTCCACAAGTGCCATAGAGCCTGGAAATGCAAAAGCAGGGGAAAAAAAGCTGAAGCTCTGAGGAAATGACACCAGCCAAATGGATTTTCCCCTCACTGAGAAAAAACTCTCCACAAAGGGACCGTTTGGATTAGAGGAGCAGCCTGAGTGTAATGACTCCTCTCATTTCCATCCCTCACTGTGGCACAAAGTGCCCGTCCCACAGGAGGATGCAAGGTGGGCTTGTGCTTCCCTCAGGCTGCTTTGAACACTTCAAGGATGTTAAAATTTCCCAGGTGGAAACCAGGGAATAGCGCAGGGCTTCAGCTCTGCTGTGCAGGGTGGGTTTCACTTAATTTTTGTGCTGGAAGAAGTGAAAGCAATTTTTTCCCCAAATTTATTCAATAAAATATAAAAAGATAGTAGATGCTGGAATAAGTGTTGCTGCCCCTTACAGTCATATTCAAATTGACTTTAAGCATGTAAAATGATTTCTAAACTGCAGTGAACATCATTGCATGTACATTTTATGCATCTAAATTTCCTACTGTGACTCTTCTGGAGATGCTTTTCTGGAATAATATTCTCTGGGCTCTGCACTTCAGTATATATGTTTTCCTTGCCCTAAACACGGAATAACTTTAAAAGACCATAATTCAGGAGGGAAAAAATTATCCTTCAGTATTGTTCCTGATGTGTTACAGAGTGCATGTGCTTCCATGAGCAGTGTCCCTGACTGTGGTGGGGGAGTTGGAACAAGATGGTCTTTAGGATCCTTTCCAACCCAAACCATTTTGGCATTCTAGAAAAGACCTTGGCATCAACACATGCTGTGAGGCAGCAGCTCCAGGTCACTATCAAGGCATCCAGCCTGGCTCTTGTGCAGCTGTGTTGGCACTGAGGGAGTATTCACACTCACCTTTGGGCTCAGTAACATTGGGTTTGTGTTTAAAAACAAATTATTTAGGGGATATTCATCATACTAAAGATTTCTTCAAGTGGCATCTTGCAGAAAAGCAGGATGCAAGTGTTTGCATCAACCTATCCTCCACACCTGAGCCCTTGTCATTTGTTTTTCATCTACTCATTAAAACTAGGCTAGTGTGGAAATGCTTCAAGGATAACCAGGAACCAGCTCAGCTTATTCTGGGAAATTGTTTGAACTGCAGAGCAGAAAATCTGCAGCATGTGTGTAGAGATCGGTGGCTCTAGGGAAAAGCAGGACAAACATGTTAGGAAGTCCAGGCCTGAGTGGCGCTAAATAACAAGACCATGTTTCCAAGTATATGAAATAATTATTTAAAAAAAAAAAAAATCAGCACTTTCTTAGTTCTTGGATATAGAGGCTGCCTTCACAAAGCTTTGTAAAAAGCTGCATGTATAAAAAAAAAAATCTCAGGATATTGTTCAAGCTACTTATTCCAATCAGTTACATTCCTCATATTCCCTTTTTCCTTGTCCTTTTAAAGCAGCCAGAATGCGAACGCCAGGCTGGTTCCCAGCAGCACAGGAATCTCTCCCCGTGCCTGTACACAAGCCCAACCAAGCTCTCTCAGTTGTCCTTCAGTCTCACCTGGAGCTGTGTGTGATCTCCTGCCCAACCACAAGCTGGGTTTCCTAAGCAGCCTTCTGTTTTTAATTCCAGGTTATCTCATGAGACGAGGAAATTTCGGTGATATTTGACTCTCAGGGGAATTTCAGTTTAGGTGCAATGCCAAGCCAGCGTGGCTGGTTTGCCTCCTGATGTTTGCCAGCCTTGAGGGCTGACAAAGTGAGCCCAGGTCTGTCCTGTTAGAGGCTTCTGGAAGCTCCAGGAGAATCTGGGGATGGCACAGTCACTAAAATCTTCTGAGTCCCGAGGAAGTGCGGGATATCTGCAAGATCATCATCCTTTCCTTTAGGATTGATGGCTACAGCCGTGAGCTGGGTGTATTTGTCTGGGGGGAAATCTTTGATGCAGTGCTCTTGAAAGTAAAGAACATAGAGAAGACGTGAAAAAATTAAGAATGTGCAGCTCTTAAAAAAAGTAGTCCTGAGAGCAGCACCAGATTTTTTACACACCCACAACTGAGAGCACTTCACATTTGAAAGGTTTGCAGTCTAAGATTTCTGAGATACCTGCCAAGACAGCAGTGAACACTGAACACCTCTTGCTAGTTGGTTCACTTTACAGCTGGAGGACCAAATCACTCTGGCAAATGCCATTTATTTCTCTAAAATAAATCAACTTACCCCCACCCTCAGCAGAGCTGCACTTGCAGCCTTTCATCTCTCTCTCTGCCCTGAGTTCTTCAGTTCTCCAGCACAGCGGTTCCTGAACTTTAGAGTGTTAAAATTCTCAATTTCTTGGCTCTGCCATCAGTTAACTTCAGCAAACTCTGCCTCCTGCAGTGCTGGACACCTACAGTTTCTGCCTCCTGAGGTTTTATCATACTCACACTTGAGCTAGTCCAAGTGCTTTGAATCTCCTGGCTTCAGAAGCTCGGGATTTTGATTGTTTGCTGAATTGTTCCGTTTCAAATACCTCCCTTAGCTCATGCTGTGCTGCCTTCACCCCCCAGCCTGTAATTCCACAGCAGGATGTACCTACCGGGGTGTTCATTAAGCAATAATCACCTCTGTAGCACATATAGAAGAAAGGGAAACCATTGAAAAGCAGCTCAATGTAAATGTATAAATTCAGTACTTCCCAAATTCAGCATTACAAAAGCTCAGCTGCAGTTAGAATGACAGGACTGCTCTGCAGCACCGCCTGCTGAAGGGAAATATTCTTTTAACCCAGTTTAAGGAAGGCACATATTAACCATTGAAACACGCCAGACATCAGGCACACTTGGCTTTGGATTGGGAATAAATGTTTCAGGATTCACCCTGGGCTGTATGACACAGCATTGTCACAGACTGACTCATATATGCCAGTTTGGTAGGTGTTATTTACATTTTTTTCAGCCTTAGAAACTTTTGTTAATTTGTTGATAGCACTACTGAAGCAAGAGATGCTTTGGCAGCACTCGGTTTGGGAATATCACTGAGACAACAGAGCACTCAATGACTGTTGTTAATGATTCCATAAATACTGAGCTGACTGCTGAGTGTGCCACTGTCCCAGGAGGAATTTCCAGTGGGGATGAATTGCTCATGTGTCCTTTTCCTGATACATCATTCTACAGGATAACTAAATATTGCACTGTAATTATAAACTCGGGGAAGTTGGGCTTACAAGTTTGCCAGTCACAATAAGGAAGTGGGATTTTTATTTGGTACTTTCAAAACTGCATTGAGGTTTGAGAAGGGATTTGTATCCAGCAGGATGGATCAGAGTGAATGTGAAGGTCCCTCCAGTGCTGGTAGGCTCATGCAGGAGAGAGAAGGGGGATTGTGATGCCCGTGGCTTTACGTGAATAGCATCGATGGCATGAGGTTGGACTTGATGATCTTAAAGGTCTTTTCCAACATAAACAATTCTATGATTCTGTACTGCTTGAAAATTGTGCTGCTGTGCATGTTGCATCCCTTTTGCCTAAATCTCCCGGTGCTGTTTGTGTTACGTTTTGCCTGAGATGAGTTACGTGTGAGTTACACTGAGCTGAGTTACAATTGAGTTATGTTACATTATGTACTTGTCTGTGTTATACAGCATAAGAACCAACTTCTCTTCACCACTTGGTGCAGTTCTGGGGAAATCTCTGATTTATTTTTTTTTTGCCCACCTGCCTGCAATCACCATCAGACAGTCCCTCCTTTCCCCCCGGGTTTCCTTTTTCACCCCCCGGGTGACCCTCGCTGTGGCTGTGGCTGTGCTCCAGGGCAGGAGCAGGGAATGGCTGTTCCATTGGATTTCCAGCTGCAGCTGAATTTCCAGCTATGCCCTGCCCTCTCGTGGTATCCTGCTGGCCTCGTCATGCTTATTTCTAGTCACACACCACTGGAAAATAAATGCCTGGTGACCCCTCAAGGCTGCACTGGAGGGCTGGGGTGGCATTGTGCTGCACCCCACCTCTGTCAGCAGCATCACACTCCAGCACCGAGAATCACCAACGAGGTTCCACACAAAAAGAGCCCAAAAGAAAAGGCATGTTATACTTTTGCCATTTGTTATACGTCCTCTGGTCCAGAGTCCTGCCCTTTATGGGTCCTCCCTGCACTCAGGGACAGAGGATACCTGAGAGATCTGATGTCAGCCTTTTCTCTTCTTAGCTAGAAATGCAGCATTTAGCCTCCCCTTCAGACTCTTAAACCAGTCAAGCACTTCATGTTCTTACTTTTGCCCACCCCCTCAATAATTGTTCTATTCCCTTAAACAGTTTTTGCTCCTTCCCAAGCCTAAATGAAGTGTTGGCCTCCAATACAAGCCAGACAGAGGGAGGTGAGAATCCCACAATTCTATGGATCCCATCCCTGTTCCTCCTGATGCTGAATTTAGACCTCTCAGTACAACATACAACAAAAGCCAAGTCTGCAATGGGCTCAGGCAATGCCTTTCCACTCCAGGCAACATACTTTCCCCGGGTTATGTCATTATTTTCCTTTCCTAAGCTTTTTCAGATGGTGGAAAGAATTCCACCTTTTCATTTGACAGCTGCACATCCCTTTCTGCTTATTTCTCTATCTTATTTCTTCTAATTTTTGGCTCCCTTGCTTGGCTTTACTTTCATTCATGCAATTTTGCACGATCGATTTGTCTCAGCGCTCCAGGATTTCATTTGATTCAGCTGCAGGATTTCTTATTTTCCCTCTTTCTCCAACGCTTTCTATAGCTGTTGTGTCTCAGCCTTTGCCTCCTTGCTGTGCTGTAGGGTCACACTGCCCAGGGTGCCTGTGGACAGCAGTTTTCATTGCTTTCCAAGTCTGATTTCAGCATCTTAGAGAAGTTAGCATGTGTAGGCCCAATTAACCACACAGGCAGGACAGCACAGAGGGCAACCCTTGGCTTCTTCCAGTCCTGGGATAGCTTGGCTGGAGATATGAGTGTATTTCTGCTTTAATGCCTGTTTAATGTCAGCATGGCTGTTCCCCAAGGAACTCTCACTCTCCTCATAGAAGACCTGAGAAAGCAACAGTCACTTAAATAAACTTTATGTATAAATCAATATACACATACCACGTGTCACCACAAGGGCTGAGCTGGGAAGGCAGAAAAACTGGGAATGGTCTAAATCATGTTGTGCACTGGTCTGACTTGCAGATATGTTCAACAAGTCTATAAACCAAGAAAAATAAATACTGAAGTTTTTTTTTTTTCAGAATTTCACTGTGGAAGATGACCCAGCTTGGGTGACTAAGCTGTGAGCAGCCTTGGATGAATGGTGTGCATGTGTGATGCTGACAACCCCAAATCCATGCTCTCTGAGAAACCCAAGGTGTTCAATAACCAGGATGAACTGGTTTCAGCTTCATCAAAAGCTGAACCGCAAGTTATTTATGGTTTAGGCCTCTGTTGCTTAAATCAGATGGAGTTTTGGGAGCTGCTCCAAGGCTGTTCATCCACTTCAGTGCTCTGAGTCCCAGCAGGACCCTTCCCTCTCCTCATTCCTGTTCATTAGGAGTGGAAGAGGTAATCGTCTAAGTGTGTGGGACCCAGCCAGACTGAGGAAAGAGCTGCAAATCGTTCTGTCCCCCTTTTTGATGGCAAATGTCAGTGCTTGCCCATGTTTTCCTCGGGGAAGGTGCCCTGTGCAGCAGCTTGGCCGTGCAGTTCAGTCACACAGCACCTGCTCCTTCAGTGACTAAACAGCAATTTTAAAGCTCTTAGAGTGGGATTTTCAGCGTTTTCTCAGCAGACCTTCCACAGCCCTGCCAGCCCAGCTGAGGCACCATCACACCTACACCTGCTGGAGGGGGCAGCCTTTTCCCCCAGCAAAGGGATGCTCAGAAATGACGAGGGTGAGGGAGAGAAAGTGTCTTTTCTCTGAGATGTGATGCGGTGATTACTATTTGTGTCTCTTTCAAACCTTATTTTCTGCTAATTGTTGCTTAATATGTGCACAGCAGGCCTCTAATTTTTAATGGAGCTTCCAGCCTGGCAGTCCATTAGGCCCCTGCCACACTGGCAATCATTTTAAGGGTCTTTCTATTGATTGAGGCAGTGCAGGATGGTGGCAGAGTTTTCACAGGAGCTGTGACTTGAGAGCATGAGTCCCAGCAGGACACAGATGAAATCAGCAGAGGTGAGCATCTCCCACCTGCTAGTGACATCTTTCCCTGGATGCAAGCAGAGAGCATCTCTGAAAAGCAGGATTCCCAGCCACAGCCTGGACAGCGTTTGGGGACCTGCTCTGAGCTGACCGCTTATTAATAGCTAAAAGCACTTCGGCGTTCCCTCTGTGGTTCCTGATGGTCTGCACTGGTGCTGGCAAATCCCTGCGTGCAGCTGCAGCACATGCAGGACTCTCGCCCCGGGGAGGGAGTGAAAGGATGAGGTTGTGGCAAGGTGGGGGTCAGTCTCTTCCACAAATAACAAGTGACAGGACAAGAGGAAACGGCCTCAATGTGCAACAGGGGAAGTTTAAATTGGAGATTAAGGAAAAATTCTTTACAGAAAGTTTATCAAGCGCTGGTAAAGCCTGGCCAGAGAAGTGGTGGAGTGGCCAGTTCTGGAGGGATTTAAAAGCTGTGTAGATGTGGCACTTGGGGACGGGGTTTAGTGATGGCCCTGGCCGTGCTGAGTTAACAAGATGACTCGATGGTCTTAGAGGGCTTTTCCAGCCTAAACTATTCCGTGACTCCATGATGCTGGGGCTGTGCAGAGTCAGCGCTTCTCTTGTCAGGTTCCTAGTTCCTGAGCTGCACTGCAAATTTTATTCCTGTGGGCATTTGAAAAGAACTGGAAATACTTTTTCCTTTTTGCACCTGCCTGTGAAAAAATGTGCACGCATGTCCAGGGCACAAAGTATTGCCGGTGCTGACCACAAGATGGTACTGCAAGACAAGCATTCCCGTTAGGAAAGATTGCTCATGGAATCGTAGGCTCCTTTAGGTTGGAAGATCATCGAGTCCAACCATTAACTTTCCCTGCCAAGCCCACCACTAACCCATGTCCCCAGGAGCCACATCTACAGGTCCTTTAAACCCCTCCAGGGATGGGGACTCCACCACTGCCCTGGGCAGCTGTGCCAGGGATGGACAACCCTTCCAGTGAAGAAATTTTTCCTACTATCCAAACTAACCCAAACTGAGGCAGTGTCCTCTTGTCCTATCGAATGCCCCACTCAACACGCCTGTGTTACGGGGATTGAGCAGGAGTGACTTTTTATGACACTGTTGTGTCTTCAATTGACTCCAGTTAAAGGGCATTTAACTTAGTGGGAAGATGGATTAATTTCTTGGCAGAAAGATACGTTCAGAACTGTGATGATTCCACCGTTTATCTTCAGTTTGCTAAGCAGAAGCACTCAGCCTGTGCCCTGGACTCCACAGATAACAACACACCACTTTCCATGTCAACCACTGCCTGTTTTTCTTAGCAGGAGCTCCTTTGTTTTTGTTGTACTTCTTCCAACCAGCAAAGATGCTTGGCCCAAACGCTCAAGGTCTTACAGACAACACATTTCACATTCTTCTGCAGTAGCAGCGAGAACATTTGGAACCGACCCTTTCCTCAGTGCCTTTGCACTCAGGAAAGCTGCATCTTTGTCTGATTACTTTTGTTCAGCAGAGATAAGAGGAAAACCACAGTATGAGACACAAAATTCCTGAGGTCTTTGCAAGGAGCTACTGCTATGCTTTGGCATAAAACAGGAAAAATAAAAACATCTTGTTTTGATATTAATTCCAACGTCTTAGTAAATGGCTGTTTGGGGTCTGCAGGTCAGCTCGTTGCTACAGTGATTAATAACAATAATATTGATTTTTTTCACAGCTAGAATTGTCAACAGAAAGGTAAGGGGAACTGGAAGAACTTGGGGTGAGCCTTATCCTATGTAAAGATTTGCTGTGAAGCCACTGAAGGGCAGTGGTACACTGTTTGCTCTCTGGCTGAAGAAGAGGGGATCTGACACCGAGCACTTTGACATCACTTGAGAAAATGCTGGTTTATTTTATTCCAGGTCACCAGATTAGTAGTATTTTTACAGTCCGAACCAGAAAGTAATATCCTTACCCCCAAAATTACTTCTTGACTATTATCTGCTTTTTGATACTTAGTCATGCCACAACCCAACCATATAGTCACAATGTTTTAGAACAAGGAGATCGTATTTTGGAGCTGACGAAGGAGATGAAGACATAAAAGCAGCCTCCTTGAAGACTTCACTTTCAGAAGGACTCCTAAGAGACCAGCTCTGTCCCCATGTGTTACTGTGCTGCACACACCATGAGGACACTCAGCACCACCTGCTCTCTGTTGATCTTACCCGTGTTTTGCTCGCCACTGTCCAGCATCGCACAGGGAACCTTCAACCTTCTCCTTCCTCTGAGACACAAGTAGGCAAGACCTCAATCTAGCAGGATTCTGGCAATGATTAAGCCTAAAGCAGACATTTAGAGCAGGAAGCATGTTTTTATTTAGATTCCATACAAAGGCAAAGGGCAGAGAGGATCTCCCCCACCACTGGTGGACTGCAGGAATCAGAGCTCAGCACCAGACATCAGTGTGCCACAAACCAGGGTGTGTATGAGCTGTTCATGGAATTAATGCTCAGCCTAAATGATAATGACACATGCATTCATTAGCTTTTAGTGCTGGTAAAATAATGTCATTAGATCACGGCAGTAGTTGACAACTAAATGGCGGCAGATCAGGTTAGGAAACATCTGTATAGAGTTACTCTGACCACACAGTGCTGATTCCAAATCAGAGCACAGCTGGATGAAATCTTTAGTGTAAATAAGTTGTTGATTGAACTTTTTACATCTGCGAACAGTGGCAAATTCATTTGGATTTTCTGTTTCATGCTCCCATGATACTTTTTGTACTGCTAAAATAGTCCATTCTCAGTTCTCTAACCATTTTTGGTCTGTGAGCATTTCTGAACTAGAACTAATCTGTTCTGGTTGTCTGGAGTACTTCCCTAAAATACTTATTTTAGGCTTTTCAAATCCTAGACTGAATCCTTTTAAAACAGCACATTACCAGTTGGCAAAGAACCTAGAAATGGTCTTCTGTTACAAAACATCTCACATGTCATAAATTGTATTCCCATGTGAAATGTTCAGGATTCATCAAGTTTTCAGCATTAATTCTCAATTTAGAGACACATGAAGTGAATAACATGTCCCAGTGGAGGAGGATGGGGAACATATCCTTAGCATTTGTAAATGTATTTGTGAATCTGTCAGGAAAGCTGTATTGTGGGGTCCAACATCAAGGTCAAAGGGACACGTGAAGCCAGTTGGAGAAGATTTTTTGGGGGGGTTGATACCTGTTACCTAGAGAGCAGCTTCATTTGACCCACTCAACACACATTCAGGGAGAAAATAATGGATTTGGCCCTTGAAAGGAAACAATCAATAGACAGCATCAATATTTATCTCTTTAAAAAGTCCCTCACTTAGGTGGGGGCCAGTTCCACCTGCAGGAGGGCTGCAGATTGTGGCTGACAGTGACCCTAACCAGGTGGGGTTGAAATCAGGTATTGAATTGGTGCCCATCTATATAGAAATCTGGCCATTTTAGTCAAACAAAAATCTTACCAAAAGTCTGAAGTTTCTCCCTAACTTTCAAAATGTCTTTTTTCCTGAAGTCTGCATATCTCAACCTCTTTAACTAGACGCAGACATTTTTCCTGCAGAGGGAAACACATAATGTGCAACTAATTCCTCAGGTAACACACCTTTCCTGTTGAGGCTGTAAGATACTGGGCATCCTGAAAATTTATGCTTTTAATAACAAAATTTCATATGAATTTTAAAATTTATTATTTCTGCACAATGGAGAAGACTAATTGTGTAGAACCTAGCAGAAATATCCATAAAAGCTCTCCATGGCCAGGAATGGACTTTACATCAAGCCCATTCGTGTTTTCCTGGGAAAACGTGTGAGTGCTATGAATAAATGATACATATTCATATTTACATGAACAAAATATGGAAGGCAATGGATTTGTTATGCCAAACACTGAATTGGACTGTTCAGATTTCAGTCATTCATTCTTACCTGGATTTAAAATTTTCTTTTACAAATACTGTAGGTAGGAAAGTCCATTTAACTTGAAGATATAAATTAGACTTGGAAATTTATGTGAATGCCATTCTCCTTTATCTTTGTTCCAGAATTAAGGAAACAAAAAACTTAGTGTGAGTGAGTGAAAACCACTTTAGAATCACAGAATATTCTGATTTGGAAGGGACCCACAAGGACCTTTGAGTCCAACCCTGAAGTGAATGGCCCACATGGGGCTTGCACCCCCAACCCTGGCATCATTAGCACCATGCTCTAAGCAACTGATCTAATCTCAGGTGAGTATTTTGACAAAAAGAGACAGAATTTTAAGTTGAATTCAATTAAAAATTTTAATGACTAAATGACATTCATTGATTGTTTGAAAAAATGAATGAGTAACATATACTGAAAATGAGATTATAAGTGTAATTGTAGGAAACCGATGCCAACCCTGTGCTGCAGCATCTTAGAGAAGGTTAAACTTCAACACC
Source organism: Acropternis orthonyx (assembly GCA_035583155.1). Classification (NCBI taxonomy): domain Eukaryota; kingdom Metazoa; phylum Chordata; class Aves; order Passeriformes; family Rhinocryptidae; genus Acropternis; species Acropternis orthonyx. Next base: position 32,898,198 of record JAWWEU010000160.1, read on the forward strand.
CCTGTGGAAGAGTGTCAGACATCATTTTTGTCCTAATGCTTTTCCACTCCTCTGCTGGGGTAAAAGAAGTTGCAATAAACTGATAAGCAAGATGCTTTCCATTCTCACAAGGAAAATGTGGTATAACTGTTGTGAAATGTGCTGACTGAAGGTGAGAGTCTCAGCTCATCAATCGGCTTCTCTTTGGAATGGGAAAAATGTAAATATCCACGCACAAAAATAGAATTTAAAAAAATAAAAACTCCTTTAAGCACTGTATTTGTGGCACGAAATTTACATATTATGTCCTCTTCCATAAAAAAGCATCATCAAAAAGAACTTGTGCCAGTTTTGTATTAAAAGGCCTGTAGAAATCTCTTAAAATTGCCTTCGTGGTTGGTAGCATCGGCCCCAGGCTTCTGTCTTCGGGCCGCCTGGTGTTTGATGCAGGACTCTTGGTAATCAGAGCTTCCTGTTTCTCACTTAGAGGTCCTGTGGGAAAAAAGAATGTTATCTTCAAATATTTCACCAAAAATGCCCATTGCTAAAGGATAGGAATGACTAAATCAGAAGGTTTGCCAGAGGAAGACAAATGGAATCTCTGTTAGCAGCGACAGTGTTTTGGAATATTGAATACAGGCTTTGATTAGTAAAATAAATCACTGTTAGTAAATATGGAAATCATACATTTTCCTCTCCCATTAATTAATCATCTCTATGAAAGGCAGCATAAATCACTTCTGGTGGAAAATACTTGTTTTCAGAAAACAACGATGACACTGAACACAACTTCCCATCCATTTTGGAGCTGCAATTATTTTATACTGCTATTTCATTTGATGCTGCGAGTTAAGCCCAGTTTTTGTTTGCTTTGGAGGCTGTCAGTGGGATCAAAGTGGCACCCAGGTGTAGTGATGCCCCTATTCCAGGAATAAATGTGCATCAGCAAGATAAAAACCTGCAGGCTTTTCCAGTATAATCCATGTTTGGGAAGAAGATGCCAAGCTCTTCATCTGTTCAGTCTGCTACATTCAAACTTTCTCATCATCTAGACCAATCTTTGGACCAGACAGACTATTTTTCAGCCACATTTTCATTCTCTTGCTACTGTCAAATCAACATTGGGCAACATTTTGCCTGCCGGCGTTTCTCCGAGGATTAGCAACAGATGTCTCGATCAGCACAGCAAAAACACAATTTCCCCCTTCTCCTCGGCTAGAAACACAACCTTTCATCAGACTGGGATTTAGATCCTGGGCTGGTAGCACTTCAATTTGTTTAACTTGAGTGGGATAACTTTGCATCTATGCAAGCCTGTGACAAACAAGCCCTGACTGCCTTCAGAAGCAGGACTGGGTCCCATATGGTAAAATAAATCCATACATTCTGGATGATCTGGATTTTTTCCCCTTGATTCAGTCTTATTAAGATCTTCTAACACCAGCCTTTCTATAGGAGTTTCAGAATTTTAATTTGTTTGACTCCAGGCAACCAAATTAATGCATCCTTCAAGTCAGATTCCCACGCTTCTCTTTTTGCTGTTAATACAGCAAAAATTACCTAAAAGAAGGATAAATAATGCTTTTGCACCCTTAAAACAGCCAGGAGACACCTACCCAGATCCAGAAACTGGAACACCTTGTGCATGGTGTATCTCATGTTTGACGCATGGTCCTCCAGGCGAAGGACGAGGATCTGATCTTTGTTAAAAACTGTCAGCCAGTCCAAAAGATACACAACATAGAGCCCGACCTGTAGCCTTACCTGTAAGCACAAAAAAACCCCCCAAATTAACTCACTTTACAACACTTCCAGCTGTAAGAAACCATCACTCACCTCTGTCTTCCGAGCAAAAATCCAAACTATGGAGACACTGAGGGCTTTTAGCCCCTGGATGAACACCAGCAGAAGGGAAGATGCTGAGTCCTGTTTCCTTCTCCAGGCCATAAATCTGCTTATTCCACCTTCATTTCACCTTGATTTCACCTTGTGGTGCTTGGGGACATGGTTTAGTGGTGGGCTTAGCTGGCCTGAGTTACAAATTGGACTCAACAATCTTCGAGGTCTTTTCCAAGTAAAATGATTCTGTGATTCCATGATCGCGCTGCCATTAGTACAGATATTCAGATTCACTGCCAGGAATTAGATTTGGGTGTATTTTGCTGCATGCTCTGATCGCAATAATTAGATTGGGATCTGAGCTGTGGGAGCAGTGGCTGCTCAGCAGCATTAATGGTGCCTTGTCTGAGCACGCAATGAGAGCTCCAGACTATGTCAGACCAGGGATGGGAAAAGGCAGTTTTTCAGCCTGTCCTGCCCTAATCTCTGTTTTTCTTCCCTCCTCAATTTTATATAACAAGTTGAAATATAAAAGGACTAGCCTGATGTTCTTAAAAGTCCAGTCTCTGACTGTGTTTATAAGTATTTTTTCTAAATCTCTTCAGGCTCTTAAGAGAGAAACATGAATCCCAAGACTTAAGCATCTTTTATAAAAGAGACTTAATGTCTTCAAGTCGTATTACTACAGACCAATGAAGTCAGACAACAACAGCCTCTTTTCACTTCTTACCCTGACCTGTGAACTACACTGATACCCAAATTCCAGTAAAATAAGCCATATTTTGAATTATTCCTAAACTATCATTATCATAGTGTGTGATTCTGATATGTGTTTTTGGCTGTTTATAACAATAAGCTTCCATATTTAGCACACTTCTTTATGTATGTGCTACACAAGGATTTGAAACATCTTATTTGATTAAAACATTGGGCTAATGTGGGGTAACCCTGGCAGGGCAGCACTCCAGCCCTCAGTCAATGCCTCATTCCACAGAGCACTGGGGCAAATGTGTGGCCTAATCTTTTTTTCTTAATGGATTTTGCTTTTCTTTCACCTGGGAGATGGAGGTGAGGGAAAAACAGGCATCATCTGCATGGTGTAACACAGTGCTTTCCCACATGGGCTTAAAGTCTTTAAAGCTTTTCAACAGAAAGAGGAAATTTAATGAATATGTCCCTGTAATTCTTAGTTCTCTTGGAATGAGCAAGAACCTTGATTTTTTTTTTCCTATACAGTGTGTACTACTGACTTTCATTGCTGTTCTTCTGAACCAGATTGTTTCCTTCTCTAAAGCTCCAGTGCTTCCCACTAGACATCAAAGGCATTAGTAGGTTTTCACAAGGTATTTTTCCCCTCCATAATATCCATTTCTGCACTTTCCTAGCATCATATGGTCACAGAATGGTTTGGGTTGGAAGGGACCTCAAAGCTCTTCTCATCCCACCCCCTGCCATGGGCAGGGACACCTCCCACCAGCCCAGGTTGCTCCAAGCCCCATCCAGCCTGGCCTTGGACACTCCCAGGGATGGGGCAGCCACAGCTTCTCTGCCCAACCTGTGCCAGGGCCTGCCCACCCTCACAGTAAAGACTTTCTTACTAATAACCAATCTACTCTCTTTCAATTTGACGTCATTCCCCCTTGTCCTGTCACTCCAGGCCCTTATAAACAGTCCCTCTCCATCTTTCTTGTAGGTTCCCTTCCTGTACGGGAAGGCCACAGTCGAGGTTCACCCTGGCTCAGAATGCCTTTCTCTGGGGAATATATGCTTTCTACTCATTCTAAGTGAGGATCAGCTGACAAACACCCCTTTCTTCACAGTCAGCATCTATCAGCAGCCACAGTGTCTATGACACCTCTCTTGTTTCAGAAATACATTTAAAAATAGCAAAACAATTTTTTTCTGGTGTAGTCCCAGCATTAACAACCTAATGAGCTCACCGGGGAAAACAACCCTTCCTTTTTCAATACACAGCAAACCACGAATGTAACAGATTTAGCAACTTGGCTGAAGAAGAAGCTATAAAAGACCATTGAGGAGCAAAGTTAGCATTTGGGTTTTATTATGAACACCTGCTCGTGGCTCTGTAAAAAGAAGCCTCCCTCCTCTGCTCGTTTCCAAAAGCATCTTCTTCAGAGGGCTGCCTAAGACAACAAATGAAGATTGGCCCTGCACCCTGAGGAGGAAGATAAGAGGAAAATCTTTCCTCCTGGTTCTCTCTCTGCCTTTCTCTGAACACATTTGTGCAAGCAGATGGCTGGAAAATACAGTGATAATGCCCAGCAGCAACTGGTGTCTGGGGAGGTCCTGGAGGCTGCAATCAGAGAGCAGCAGCTCCGCTCTACCTGCCAAGGTAAGCAAGAGGAATGTCCTGTTTGCCCAACTGCTTCAGGGTTCCAGCCTGTGCAAGACACTCTTTTACTGCTATTTTATCATGTGGAGCAGGCAATAACTTCACCCCAGAGGCAAAGGAGGGAACTATTCCTCCTGAATCCTTTGCAGGTTGAGCAAATAAAAGAGGATTGAAAGGCAAACTGGCCGGATGTGATATTTCAAGTCAATCTCTTCCATATTATTCTTCACCCTCAAGCAAATCTGATGTCAGCTGTACACTAAAATTGTGAATTTCGGAACCCTGAGCCTGTAATACTTATCCATTCCCCTGCCAGCAGTTTCTGTGCTTCCTTTTATCATTTTTCCGATGTGCACAATTTAAAATTGAAAAAAATTTAAAAAAAAAAAAAACAGTTTTATCCAAGTTTTATCCAGTTATTGGTAGCCTTTTTTTTTGAGAAAGAATACGTAATTCATTCTGATTTTGAGGCAATTTGCTACTGCAAAGATCCTTGCCAGAGCTACTTTTTGGAAACATCTGCAAAAAGCTTACACATTAAACTGCAATCTTCACTAAATGTGCTCTCCATACGCTTGCACAATAGAAAGACTGTATTATTACTGCTGGCATTCAGCAAGGAACAGGCTGAGGAGACAGCTGAGCCTCTGCACCAGCTTTCACATGTTTATATATATATTTATGTCATCCGCTTTACAAATGAAAAGAGGAGAAGTTTGATTTCTTGCTGCTTCTTTGCACAGTGTTTTGGTGTCTAAACAACCTTGACAGCAGATACCATTAAACAAGCAAGGAATCCAGTGTTCTTGGAAATACATACAGGCATGGCATTGTTGAGGGTGTTGTTGTAGACACAGGCTCGCAGGGAGTACTCCAGCACACAACTCTCAAACAGCTGCAGGGATTCCACCACCTTTTCATGGAAGTCTTCCACGGATTTGTTGGCGCTTGCAAAGTACAGATAATCGGAGTACAACCTGCAGAGGGGACAAGGAATGACTGAGGAGATGAAAGGTTTCCTTCCAGGACAGAGGCAATCAGTTAAATGACGTGTGTTACCCAGCCTGTTCAGCCACAGCCACCTTTTCTAGTCATTCTGACAGGGTTTAGCTCAGAGGGACATCCACTCCAGGGAATTTTTAACAGCCTCCCCCCTTCTGAGGTCGACATCCCTGGAGACCTGACCCTAGTGATTGTGTGAGCCACTGTTTTCTCCTGAAGGCACGTTTTTCAAATGCATAGACTTCAAATTCGTGTTTTCTATGAACAATAGAACTGGTCTCAGCTGATGTTGGTGCCCCTCTGCACTTGGTGCTCCCACATTGCCATGGACAGGAACAGTCCTTGTCTCAAAAGCTTAAAGTTGATTCCAAAACTAACAGAGGAGTGGGATGGGCTAGAAAGAGTAATTTTTATATGATTCCCAAGCTGGTCACCCCCAAGAGTAAGAAAGAGTCCAGATTTCATATTTTTTCACAGGAAGCTCCACCTCCAATCCTATATTGCCTTTCCATGAAAAACTTCCACCTCTACAGCATTCCACCTCTTGATTCCTATTTTTTTCTTTAGCTGAAACACTACAGGTAGGTGAATGGTTCCCATTCCCACTGTGCTGCACTTCCCAAATGCTCCCATTCCAGCTTTGAGGACAGCAGGACATGGGGCTTTTCATGCTCAGCTGTGAGCAAAAGCCACCAGCAACAGCAACTTCTCTAAGGTACAACAGAGCAGCATCCCCTCATTGCATATTTTTAGCACGAGTTTTACAATTGCTTAATATCACTTTTAAAAGATTATCTAAATTCAAATCCCTTTGGGGTGAAACAACCCAAAACCTACAGGCAAGGAAATATCAATTTTAGCATTAACCCCTGAAACCTTACTTAAGGTTTTGCAAGAATAACACAGTTCAGAGTCAAAGGAAATTCTCTGACATGGCATAAATATTAGATCTGCTGAACATGGTATTTTACTTTTCTTTTGCATTTAGGCTTAGAAACTCTGACCAGAACCTCAACAATACCACAGAATTTTGAAGACAATTTTGTAATACTTGAGAAAGACTCACTTCCCCAAGTGTGTTTGCAGCACAGATATGACACTTCCATAGTACCCACCTCTCAACAAAATTCCAGAAATCCTGGATATCTTTCAGCCTCTTTGAAAAAAATATTGGTGTTAAGAAATTACCCTAAAAAAATCAATCTCATTTACTGCTGCAGTAACCTTTTGCATTGCACTTATTTTATTTATTCTTTTAACTTCCCTAGATTTCCACAGGTACTTAAAAATACATCGTTTAATTTAGAAAGTTTAGGCCCTAATCCAGCAAAGCACTTAAGCACAGGAATAGCCCCTCTGCACTCATTATTTATGTCAGCAAGAACAGGATTTTAATGCCCACATGAAACAAAGGAAGACTTTTCATTTAGAAAAGGAGAAGGGGAGAAGCTGAGGGGCCAAGCCAGCTGACTTCAACTAAATTAGTCACACAGCAGCATCTCCTGCTTGCAGGAAAGTCTGTACATCAAGATTCAGGCTTGTGCCAGTGATGGGGGGACTGACTGCTCCCAGCAGAGCAGGTGAAAGGCTCCTTGCTGGGGGAAATCAGCCAGCAGGCGTCATGTACAGCATGGGCCCGGCGGCAATTCTCTTCAAAAAGGTTTAATATGACTGCTTAGTGTTTCTAATCATCCATTAAAATAAATGCATCCTTTTAAAGACTTGCTGACATCTTATGAAAAACTATGTTCTTGAAGACAAGTTCTCCCTCTGCAGGGCAGTTGAGATTTTCTTCCCATTTTCCTTTTTTCTCCATCTGTTTTTAATTCTGGTGACATCTGCCTGGAAATAAAACCTTTGATGATTAAGATTTCAGCTGTTCCAGCTACTTGAAGTCCTTACCCTCCACCACCATCCACTGCAATGAAATAATGATGCCACTGACACCCACCAACATAAACCTTGATGTCCAACAAATATCCCCTGCTGGTGGATAGACCAGACCCTGTGTAGGTTGGAACAGATCGTGTCCCACATCCATGTCCTCCTGGCTACTGCAAGGAACCTGTCCCACTGCCCTACATCGCTGATGGATGCCCACTGTCCCTGCTGCAGTTCAGAGGAGCTGTCAGCAACTTAGGGAATTGTAAACGAAGAGGAACCGATTTATCAGAAGTACAGGAAGGGAGATGGAGCTGACTTTTCCTCTCACCCCTATTAAAGCTGGCAAAGAGCTACACCCACATTACAGGGGATGGTTAAAGCAATCAGGGAGTTTGTGTGTAATTTACATGAGGAAGCCACTTCAGCCAGTTCTCTCGCATAAAATTACCATCTGTTAAATCCTGAGGTCAGAAGATGCCATTAAAGTTGAGAGCTGTGTTTCCTGATACGGGAGCAGGGAAGCACTGCCACAGCTCTGCCTCTCACCAGCAGCCACGTCCTGCCACTGGGGAAGCTCATCAGGGACCACCATCCCTTTCCACTCTCGAGTCGCTCTGGGCAGCTGCTGCACAAGCACCCTGTGTCTGCTCTTCTCCCAGTGCCACCACAGCCTGGTCACCATCATCATCTGCATCCCCTTCCTTTCCTGAGTTTTCCAGAAATCCCCTTTTCTGGGGCATTGCCCTTGGGCACTGACTTAGCCCTAAGTATCCTGAATATCCATCTGGATATACAGAGAGAAGGAAGTCACACCCCCTTGGGTCTGATCCATTTGGTTTCTGCCTCCATCCCCTCCACCCTCCCTGTTACCCTCATCATTATTATCCTTCAGAGGGCACAGTGGAAAGAAATGCCCCAGAAATCTGGAGGAAGACTGGACAGTAAAAGTAAAGTGCAGGTGGAAAGCTGGGCATTCCTGGTTAACGTGACTCCATCATGGCACTCAAAACAGCCACTCCTTGGTAAAAGAATTGCCCTCTCCCTGCAAGTCAGGAAGACCAGAGATGAACCTCTGAGTAGCTGTTGGATGTGCAAGCTACAGTTGCCCAGTGAAACTTTACACGAGTGTTGCACCAAGCATTTTTAAGACCCAAAAAAAGTTTGTATCATTTGCTGACTCTGGAGCTATTTATTCACTATTAATCACGATTCTTTAATCATGTCGAACAGCAAGCCCCATGAAAATATAAACTTTATTACTTAAATGAATTGAAAAATTTCACAGGACCACTTATGCTGAGACCTGTGGATGCAGTGCCCTCTTCAGTCAAGTGAGCCCTGCTGAGAACTAGGGCATATTAGCTCAGGTAATGGCATTAGATTGCATTTGGCACCCTATAAACTCTCTTTTTCAGAGCACCTCAGGTGTCCACGCATGGCACTCGTGGCATTCACACTCACATGTTTCTCCTTAAAATATTTTCACAAATATATGTGCCAAAACACACAGAGTAAAACCCCTTGGCAGCTCTTAGCACAAGCCAAGTAGCTCTGTCAAACACCACGTGAACATTTCCTCCCATCCAGGAGAGCAAGAGCCAATAAAATCATTATAATAAGAAGATTTTCTTGCATACTTTAGCAACGTGATCCTTGCTCACCTTTCAACAGGGTCTCTCAGCATGATGATAAGTTTGGCATTCGGGTGGAAGGCATGGATAAAGTCCTGGATTAGGAAGGGAGGTTCTCCTTCAGTACTGTTGTCATAAAAGAAAATCCAAGCGTTGTTGTCCCACATTGTCGAGGCACTGGCCTCCCCTGGAAATGAAGAGCATTTCTGCTGGTAACTCATTTCATTCTTTGCACTGGAGTAGAAATTGGCTGGATTTGGAATTGGTGTAGACGGATCAAAATTGACTCTGTGAATTTCAACATATTTCAGTTCCTGCAAACTAACTGGGTTAATGCTCCCCAGAGCCAGAGCAATCACACTGCTTTATACCTTTGGGAACGTAGCGATGCTTAAGGCATTTTATGTAATTCCACCTTAAATATTACTGCCCATAACCACACTGCCTCCTGCCAGTGGTTACCACATGCAAATATATTTAATCTGGGCTGGAACAGGCTGCGCAGGGTTTTAGCACGTTCTCCAGGGACGAATCCCAGACTGGTTTGGGTTGGAGGGGACCTTAAAGTTCATCTTGTTCCACTCCCTGCCATGGGCAGGAACTCCTTCCACTAGCCCAGGTTTCTCCAAGCCCTGTCCAGCCTGGCCTGGAGGAGGCAGGAGCTGGTCCTTGTCAAAGCCCAGCCACTCTCTCTGGAGCACCCCAAGGCTTGGCCTGAATGCTCCTGATCTCAAGAGACGTAACTTGCTAACAAATTGCACAACTTCACACAGAAAAATGTGGAAGCCACCACTGCTGCTGATCGACAGTGTTGAAAACATAATCACGAGAATCAGTGGAATTCAGAATTTCTTGGGAAATATTAAAAAAGCAGTTGAATTGTGTCATGGAGGTTTGAAATATTTTAATGTAATTATTATAAAAATTATTTCATGTAATTATTCACGTAGAATAATTCAACAATTTACTATTAGACAAAAAAATCTATAGAATAAATAGCACATTTGATAAAATGCCAGATTGTGACATCCTTCATGTCTGAAGAAGCTCACTCTGAATGCAGTGTTACACGGAGAAACCAAATCAGTAACATATCTGCCAGAACGAGGTGCATGATGCTTCAGCTGCTAAATTAAATCATCTGATAGGGTGTTTTGAATTTTGTAATCTTCCCTGTCTTTTTAAGCAATACTGGCATTTATGTGGCACACTACTGCTTAATAAAACATATACAGAAGCTTTTTGGAAACTTCCGCTCTCTGACAGTCTAAAGAGAGCTAATTCTTGTTAATGAGCTTTTTCAAATCAAAAGGAATTAGATGAGAAAATAATAATGTTGTGAGCTTATAGACTTGCACATGATTTCCCTTTTTTCTTTTTTTTTCCGTTCCTCTGCTGGGAAAGTCCAATAAAGATTTTAAAAGATGGCCAAAGCACAACATGAGAAAGGTACTGGCTCCAAACTTCAGCTTAACATAATGTGATTCATTAATAAAGTCTGGGAGTTGTTAGAAAACACATTAATCTTCTGTCATGTTCATTTTGCCTCTTTTCACAAGGAGGTGATCAGGTCCATTGGCTAAACCTGGGTGTCCAAAACAGCTCTGCTTTTCCGTTCTAAATTAATTAGCCAAAGCACTGCCTAATCATCAGCGGGCTTTGACTTGTCAATTAAAACTCAATTAGCGCAGCTCCCACGCTGGGTGAAGCAGAAACACAAAAGATTAAGTATAGGCCAGGGCTGAGACAAAAACATCAGGCAGCTCCCTCTGAGCCATCAGGAGATGGTGAAATGCAAACAGGCACGAGCACTTGCAGGCAGGGATTTACAGGATAGTGCACTCCAGGGATGAGAGTGACCTTGGGAAGTCACTGCCACATCCCTGTGACAGGAACAGCTGGACTGAAACTGCTCCATCACAAGTGTTTGCCTAAATCATGCCAAAGGGATTAAAGTCTGTGACCTCATCAAGCCACCCATTCCTCTCTAAAATAGATTTTCTGATCTTCCTTTTTATTTCTCTGCCCTGTTCTCAGATCATGGTTGATGTTCTACTGGATTTGTCCCAATTAGCTCCTGTAGAGTGACCAAACCGAAGAACACCTGCTTACACATGTGGCATTTGAACTAAAAAACTCCATATTCACACACAAATGGGCAGGCTCCCTTAACATCACAGCCCAGGCTCCACAGAAATTGTGTCAGCTGGATCAGCTGCCACCACCACAGATCTGCAGGCAGCACACAAGCCAGGGGAGATCATGGAATCATTAGGGTTGGAAAAGACCTCCAAGATTACCAACTCCAACCCAAGATCACAGGAACACAACCACGTCATACTAAAGCGTTAACAGAGGCTCAAGGTGCTCCTCTAATCCATCAGCCCAGGAGAGCTTGGGCTCAAGAGGGAAAATCTTCCCCCAGGATGGCTGTCAAGAATTAGATGAGGGGGGGAAAAAAAGAGAAAAAAAGAAAAATAGGAAGAAAAAACAATAATCATTCTGGTCTCTGTTGAGTCTTACAATTTTAATTTTCTGAAGCAGCCAAAAAAATATATTCCTGACAATCTGACAGTGTTCCTTTCTGGTTTATAATACAGACTTAATATCTGCAAATATAACAAGCCACACTAAACATAAGATAAATTAATCACTGACAATTAATTATATTAAATTAGTCCAGGGCAACTAATTTTTTTTTTTATTTTTATGGACTTAAGGAACATGAGAATTATTAAATTGCCTAAAGAACGTATGTATAACCTCCTTATTCAGACATTAATGGATTCACATCATACTGTGTTTTTTCACAAGTCATTCCTCTGAATTTATCATATTAATGATCCCAAATAAACACGTCCTGCTCTGAACGCCTCAGGCTGGATCAGCCCTGTCCTCTCTGCTTCATCTCTAAGCAGACGTTGGGGGGTTTTTTTGGAAAATAAATGCAATCATTACTCACTATGTGTAATATCCAAAGAAGCTTAACTTTTCAAAATAATGTAACATGATAAGCTACTGAAATGTTTACAGTTTTAATTCGGTTTTTCTTAGTAGCCATCTGAAATAAGAAAAGGAAGATTCTAAGCAAACCTGATATTCGTACAGATTCATTTTAGATTAGCTGGCTTTGTTTTGTTTTTTACCAAGGTCATAAAAGGCTGCCTTAATGAGTATAATAATTCAAGACTTTTCCTGTAAACTTAATAAGAAAAGCGAACAGAACCTTAATGAAACAAGAAATGAGACCACAGGAAAAGGAAACACAAAGTGAACTCTAGAAAAAGCTGTAACAGGAGGTAAGTAATCAAAGATGTATGTTGCCAATTAGATTAGTGAATTTAATTAGTATAAGCACTTCATCCATGAAAGGACAGGAGGAAAACCTGCAGATGTCCTTGATGGCAACATTTCTTAAGACCCCATTTTGCAAACGCTGCTCAATGTTGACTATTTAATAATGTGAATGATAGACCTAAATGGAGGCTGGGCAAGTATTGAATAAATGTGGCTGCTGCCAAATCTGGTTTAAACAAGGTAAGGCATCATCAAGCCAGCAATAGGTTGAACTTATTTGTTTATAATGAGACCAAACCCCAGTAATTCTGAGGGCAGGCAGCAAAAATCTTGTCTCTATTTGCTGTACAATAGTGACTCCAAGACTGCTTGAAAAGTCTCTTTTGAACAGGGAACTGCTGCTTGCCCAACTGGTATTTTCATGGAATGCATCTGGTTTCCCTGGGAAGTTTTGAGGTGACAGAGTAAGACTGGCAAACCTCTCATCCCCTCAGTTTTCTGGTGTTAGCAAGCAGCAAAAGCAGAATTTAGAAATTTCTGACACTCCTTGTGGGCTCTGTAAACCAATATACCACAGACCACGGGGGATGACCACTGTGTGCCATGGGAAGCAATCCAGGGATCCATCCCTAGAGCCCAGTGCTAACCACAGACTTCTATAAGGCACAATACGACACCACTTCTAGACCATTTGTAATGGTAATTGGGTAATTTAATTTTAATACCAATTAATTAAATCAATATCTTCTGTTGGAGCTTAAGAAGAGCCACTTGGAGCTATTGGATCACCTACAGGATTTCAACAGCACCCACCTTGTGTCATAACACCACAATCAGTGTGTTATCCAGACACGTTGCTACGGCTACAATGCAAATGCCTCCTAACTGTGTTTAAAAGCCCTGTAGATGTGGCTCTGGGGGACATGGTTTAGTGGTGCCCTTGGCAGTGCTGGCTTAATGGATGGACTCAGGCTTAAAGGGCTTTTCCAGCTTAAATGATTCCACGATTCTACGAAGACTCTATTTGAAGGAGTCACCAAGGTCATTCTCATTCTTAAAAAAAACCCCCACATTAATTAAATGCTGATGTTCATCAGATATCCAGGACTTGCTCGGGCATTTCCTAAAGATAATCACAAGTTTTTAACAGAGCAAGTAACCACCCTCCGGGAGAAGACAAGAGAAAGCCAAAGTCAGGGGCTCAGTGCTGTGAACCACTCGGTGTGGGAGAACACCCCTCTCGTGCCTCAGCTCCGAACGCTGCCAAGGTGGAGCCAGAGACGTATTTGGGGGGCTGTGTGTGCCCTACCAATGATGATGTTGTTCATCTTGCCGTGCTCCCTCCCTGCCTCACTCTGCAGCACGCTCTGGATCTGATGGGCTGCTATGTCGAACAGATCGAGGTAGTCTTCCACCGGGTAGCGATCGTGAAATCCATCCCTCAGACGGATGATTCCTGAAAGTGGCGAAGAGAGAGAATTAAAACCAACAAAAATAACAACAGCAGGGCAAGATGAACCACTGGTGCAAACCAAGACAGTTTCATCGACGTGGCTGGCCCCGAGCCAGCCAACATCAGCACAAAATTAGAGCGATGAAGCGCAACCCTCAGATAAAAGTGCCAATAATGAAGTAGCTGAGATTGGAGATACTGTGTGATTACACCACAAATTCACAGTGATATGAAATATTTCAAGTGTTCTGCTTTATAGTTCCTGCATGAATAGCTTGCATTTAATTTCTTCTAAATTTAGCTTTTGGAATGACTGTAAAAGATAAGATTCTACTTTCATTTGCACCAATATGAATTGAAGTAATATTGGACTCCCACTAGATTTAGTGTTTTGAGAATGAGAACAGGCTCTAATGCCAAATATGCAAATAAACACACACTGGGAACTCATTCATTGTTTTTTTTCTTTCACAGGTATGAAAATAAAGCTCCCTGGTAGTGTTTTATTTTACTCCTTTCCTTCTCTGCACTCCAGGGTGCATTCAGTACCACCTTCTCCTTGCATTTCTCAAAATCTTGAGCCACATCTGTGATTTTTATGCTCCCTTTTCCACTCCCATTTCCAAATCCAGTCTCACTTCTCCACTTGTTATACATGCTCCCCACATAGGACTTTTCAGCTCTCCCTTTCTCATTCCTGCAAGGCCAATAATTATCAATTATGTGAGAGGAAGGCTCAGCAAGGGAGTTCTTTTGTCCATTCCCTCTGATTTTCCCCTTTAGGAAAGTGGGATTTAATGAGGGTAGAAGAAAGTTCAACAGCGTATTTTGACTTGTTTTGAGAGTAAAAATGCAAGCATGGTGCTACAGACAGCTTTGGTTTGTTGCCACCCCACGCCTGGGAATAGAAACAGTGGCAAGGAGCCAGGAAAGAGAGACAGTCAAGCTGGGACAAAGTCCTGTGGAGCATCAACCACCCCAGCAGAAGGGGAAAGCGGTGATTTGCAAAATGGGGCCTCCCCAGAGGGCTGTTTAACTTCAGCTGAAATTAGTCAGCCTCGTAAAAATCCACTGAATCAGAGGATGCCATTGAACAAAGAGACTTCTTGTCCAGATTAAGTGTTAGAAACCAAACCAAGTTAATAGCCAGGAGCACAGGAGTCATATCCACTAAGTGGCTTGCGAAGGCGGCTGTCTCAGTTTCACTTGTTAGTGTATTTGTCATATTCTCTGTTTTGGTTTTCTTTTCTTTATTTTTAAATAGTGACCATTAGGTACTGTACTTTTGAGGCAGAATGAGAGGACTGAGTCACCAGGCACAAACTTAATCCTTCATTCTCAGTGGCAGAGAGCCTGAGGTGATCAGGTCATCTCTACAGATCCCTCTCCCATGAGATCACAAGCTCTGCAATCTTTCCTCATTCTCCAGCTTTACAAAACAACTCCAAAAAATTTAATTATGCAAAGAATGTTCTCTTCAAGGATCAGCACTTGGTCCCCAGTGGCTGACCACAAGACCGTGCAAGTGGAGGGCTTGTGAGTGCCAGCACAGAGATAGGAATTCACCCTTGTTCTCAAATTGTATGCACTCCAGCCTGTTTTGTTACATTCTTCTGCCTGTTTGGTAAGTCAAGTTCTGAGCTTTAGTGAGCCCAGTCTTGTTTTGGTGAGGTTGGATGCCCTACCTTCTCCAACATTCGTTTCAAACATTTACGTTGAGGTTAATGTAAGTGGAGGGAATGATTTAGGGTAAAACATTTTAGCTTAACCTTCCCTGAGAGCACTCTCATAGAACACAGAATCTTCCGCACCTGGTTTTGCTGACAGTCCCTGCATCTACAAACCCAGAGACAAGCAGCATGGCATCTGCACTGGAGGGTGTCCAAGTCTAAAACTGCCTTCCTTCACTGATCTGACTTCCCACCTTCACATCAGCAGCAAGTCATTTTCATCATTTGCATTCAGCTCTGTGGCCTCAGCATAAGGAGGATCTGGACCTGTTGGAGTGAGATGCATTTTGCTCAGCTGGTCATGACCTCAGCTATTCAAATATGCCTTCAGAGATGGAGGGTCACCTCATGAAATATTGATGTCACCCAGGAAAAGAACATCAGAAGTATGTGCAGGTTCCTCGGTGTGAGAGAGATTTCTCATGCAGAGCATCTCGACTGTGCAGTGTCGACGAGCTGTGACACTAATGAAGCTCTACCACAGCTGCATTTAGTGAACCACAGAGACTGAAGCCACCCACATGTGAAATACCGGCCCATCATTTATTCATGTAAGAAAAGCTTTAGAGAATTTTGCAATACAAAACTATCGCCGTTGTCCTTCAGCTTCCCCATCACAACCTAATAGCTTCTCTTCTTGCCTTTACAAATTCACAGGGTTGGCTTTATCTAGAGTTGTGGGGTTTTTCCCTAATTTTCCAAACCACTGCAAACAAACCAAATCAAATGTGCATCATCTCAAAAGGTTTAACTCAAAACATCATTAAACAAAAGCAGGCTGAAGCATCCTGAGCATCCACCACTTGGACTTCTCAAAACTGTCAACTCCAGTGATTTCTGGGCAAGCCAATATAGAGCAAATCTATAAACTCCTTTACAAATACATGTAAAAGTATAAGAGAGTCAGCTTGCCTGGACACCAGAGGACATGTTTACTCACCAAAGCGTTTTCTTGTCCACCAGTGGGGCTCTTTGATTGCTGAGAAGCGAACCTCAGGGTGCAGCCGGAGCCGGTCGTACAAGTCCGTGGTGCCACACTTGGGCTGGCCAATGATGTAGAAGTGGGGGAGACAGCGCAGGCGATAGTGTTTGTCCTTGTAATGGTACAAGTGGTTCCAAAATACCTTCCTGAGGTAATCAAAGATGATTCGAAAGCGCTTTGAATACAGTGCATAGGAGTTTGTTGCATAAGGATCTGTGGTTGTGTTTCCTTGGTACTCTTCATACCAACAAGGATTCTTGCTATTTGGAAGGAATTTATTAGGAATTACTGAAAACATCTGCAACATAAAGAACAACAATTTCAGTCAAGGCAGAAAGCATTCAACAATTATTTTCTTACTTAGTACAGTGAGAGAAGAGAAACACTATGCAGACAGTTTTAACCCTTATTTTCCTAAGTGCGAAGTTGGCCCCACTTTTTGCTTCTGATGACACCAGAACCAAATCCTGTACAAACTGTTGGACTGGGACGGGAATATTTAGAAATCCTTTTATTTTAAGGCCAGAAAGGGCCTCAATAATCCCTCAACTCCCCTGCGGCCCCAGGAAGTGAATTTCAAACTCAAACATGTAATACTCAAATCAAATTACCTTCCATTTTTTAACTCTACAATACAAGGTTTGCAATGACCAGATGTGCAGGAAGGCACACTGGTAAGTAGTTATTAGAAAGGCTCTTTCCTTATTTGTCGTGTAAGGTGACAGGTAAATCTAAGTGACAATGATTTTGCATGAGACAAAGTAAAAATTCCATGAGGTTGTACAGCTATGGGAATACTGCCTGATTTTCTGCTTCAGTTGTCAAGACCACCTCTGTGACCCATCTGTTCTGCCCATGACTGAAAAGGACGTGATCTACAATATCAACCCTTCAGCTGGTGTAAATGAGGACACTCTAGATGGTGTAAATCATTATATGAACATCTGAGCAGTTGTACTTTTTGATATCTAGGTTAAAGATTGATCCAAAAGTCTTGAAATAAGGAAACATGAAGCAGTCCAATTCATACTCACATGTGGCTCTTGTTTCCTCAGTTCTTCTAGATCAGGGCGCTGTCTCGTGATAAACTCTATCTTTGAAGTAATGGTGTCAGTAATTAATTTAATGCTTGGATAATCCTTTACATATGAAATATTCATTTTTGAAGGCTGGTAATGGTCTTTCATGTCACTAAGGCTTTCATTGTCCATTAGGCTTGGATTGCTCGCAAAAGCTCCATAATGGAATGGAGATGGTATTAACAACAGCCCGTGCTTGGCTCCAGTCAGTATGTAGGATACCATCACCAGAGTCATTATAATCAACCCAAACATCAAGCTGCATAGCTTGCCCTTCCTCAAGCAGAAAAATCCATTCCAGCTCTCACAGTGATCAGTCCTGACTTCCAAAACCGCGAGCCACTTCATCTGCTTGCTATCGGTGTACAAAGGGATCTTACTTTCCCCTTTGCAAACAGGACACTTCTGGTTATTGTGATCAGGTCCACGGCATCTGAAACACTGTCTGTGCAAGTCATTTGGCAATAAATGTATGCAACAATTAATGCAATACCTCATATTACTACTCTTACACTCCTATATTAATGAGCCAAGCACAGCCATAAAAGTGTTTCTGAAGCACGTGGGTCATCTTCTGTAAGTCTGAAATTATTTAGTTCCTTCAGTGATTCCACAGCTACTCAGCAACACAAAAGGACAGGTTCAAACCAGAATAAAAAGTGACGTATGTCACACGAAGGAAAAAAAAAAAAAAACAACAACCAAGACATAAAAATAGATGTACTCTGGCTGTGGTTTCCAAAAATTTGGCTCAGTAAGAGGAATGTGGCGAAGTAGAGAATCAGCAGCAAAACTGGCTCAAGTTTTTCCCATTGAACAAAATGAGAAGGAAGAAAAAATGTTACGTAGTGTGAAAATATGCAAAAAATAAAAAAAACTCATTGTCCTCTGATTTATGCTGGAATAGGCAAATATAGGTAGAAATGTCCAGGTTTTCTTAAAATAAGGAGGCTCCAAACCGGACTACTGCTACTGGAAGCTTCATCTTCCCAGAGATGCTTTCAAAGCTTTGCACTGCACAACCTAAAGAAACAAAAACACATATATAGATATACACAGAACAGCAGATATAATATCTACATTCCACTTCATCCAAAGCCATAGCAAAGCACACCCTACCACAAGTAATTTCACAATTCTATTGGAAAGGTGTCTTCTGTTTGCCAAGGATATTAATTACAGCACTCAGGATATCATTTGGCTCCAGGTTCCCTGCGAGCTGGCCTTGCTTTCCAATCACCCATCTGCTCACACCAAGGACCAGTTGCTGCCACAGGTAACACTACACGACATCCCACATCTGCTCACTAACCTATCTAAGGGATCTTAATCTGCTCCTGAAATATGGGAGCAGTTTTGGACAGTGTCCAGTAACACAGGTTTAAATAATTACACTCTATCTGTACGTGGGGACCTTAAATTAACTGTCCTGAAGTGGAGCAGGATCCTATTTAAGAGAAGGCGGCAGGGGTAAGATAACAACCTCCTTTCAAACATGTGAGATAAAAAGCCACACAAAAACCCTGAAACCCATGAGTAAAACATTCAGCAAATTGAAGTGATTACAAGGAAAGGCTAATGACAGGGTCTCAGGTTTCTGGACCAAATGATGGGTCCTCTTATTACTCCTATAACACTCCAAATCAGAGAAGTATTTTCATTACTATTATGAGTCCCATAATTTGGCTATTCTGCCTTTAGCTCTATCAACACCTATTTTAAATTGCTGTAATTCTAGATAATAACTCCTATTTCATTCCTACAGAAGTGTCCTGATCAAATGGGGCAGTCACTTCAGATCTTACATTAATCATCATCCTTCTGGCTGCAGGTTTTTATGAGATAAAGTGCTTTTGTAAAAATTATTTGAATTCTTGATGTTTCTCCCACATAACACTGTCATATATTTGAGGCTTTCTGCAATCAGAGCAGGGCTGTGTCTCAGGGACTCAAGAATAATTCGATAAATATTGAACAAAAGTATTTGCAAAATACGTGCCTACAAAAAAAAAAAAGTTCATTTCCTTAATGAGTTTATTCTCCAAGTCAGATGAGGCAGACAGAAATCGTAGCATAATCATTCCTGACTAAATTTAAACCAAAGGGAAAGAAATCAGTGAAAGACTTCTCAGATAAACTAGTCTTAAAAACTTCTGCTTTTCCAAAGCAACAGAGCTGTGATGATTTCAACAGAAGTTTGAATGCCTAGAGACTAAATCAGATTCATATGTAGTATTAAATCTCAAAAGTTTATGCTTTCCTATACACAAAAATATCCCCCCAATAAAGGTTCAGAAGAAAGACCTTGATGGTTGTCCAAACACTACCAAAGGTCCTAATGGCTGGAGAGAAGGAGGACAAGAAAGGGATGTTCTGACAAGAATTGAGAAGTTTCCACTTCCCAAGTAAATATTTCAGGCAGCAATAAGACACCTGAGTAAAGATTTTCAAAGATGAATCAAAGAAGGCAGAAGTGGTGTCAGGGCAGATGTGGGCATCATCCACAGGGGAAAGAGAGGACATCATGAAATCATAGAAGATAGTTCTAAAAAAAAAATACTAAAAAAAAGGTTGGAGATGAAGGCCTTCATCACAAAAGGGAAGAAAAAGGAGATGAAAAATGCCCCTCTTAAAAAAGATGCATGAAGAAGTGACTACAGGTTACAGCAGTACCTATAAAAGGTCTGATAACCACAAGGTACCCTGCAGCATCTCTGCAATTAAATTTATCATGTGCCACATGTTTGTTTTTATGGAGTTTTTCCTAATCCTTCTACCTGAACGCCTTCACTCTGACCCTCACCAAGTATCTGAGTATTGTCCCAGACCTCTGCTGTTTATTTTCAGGGAGACCAATTACAAGACACTGTCTATTTAGAAGAAAAAAAAATCCAATTTATTTTCCAGTGCTCTTCTAACAGGGAACTGAAACCTGCTCAATGATACCGATTGAATGGATTTATCTGAGACAGTTTGATGGAATCAATTCCAGATCTGTGTATTTGATATTAACTCTCAAATTTTTAAAAAGAGCAGAGACACATTAATAAATACAGAGCACAGGATCTTAGAAAAGCCACATAACCTTCTCTGTCCTTTCCTGTGCCCATTTGTGTGTTAATAAAATGGAATTCATTGAACCCCTCTCAGATGCAGACACTTCTCTACAATCTGCTACAAACATCACAGGCTCAAGGGAAAACCACGTTAACCACATCTTTGACAGCTGAAGAAAATGGTTTATCAGGAAGCTGATACAAGGGGAAAAAAACAGAAATATGTTTAGGCTACAGTAAAACTGAGCTCTTAATCACAACCACAACTCATGGATACACACTACAACAGGCTGCTTAATTAGATGATCAGTTTGATGACCTATCACAGGGCAATGTGACAGATTACTCAGCTAATAGAACAGACATTGATCTCATTTTTTTTTTTGTAACTGCTAGTTGCCAACATACCATTTTACATGATTTTTCACTGTCGTGTTCATGAATAAAAAAACCCCAATTGTAATAAACATAAAGGTTGGGATACAATTTCCTACGGCCACTCCCTTCTCTTTACCAGGAAGTTTTTCACAGCAGTTCATTCCCCAGCATTTCACCATGCCATGAAAGATGCTTACCAGAAAGGCAGGATCTTCCCCCAGCCCTCGTTTTCCTCATCCACCCCACGAAATCAAGACATCCACAGTATCTTTTTTTTGTGTGTGTGTGTTTCTTCCATTCAACACTCCCAGCAGTCACAACCAATACGCATCACCTTTTTTGCATTTCACTGCTGAGAGCAGAAGGATTGCAGCAGAAGGAAGGCTGTGAGACTCGAGCTGGCAATAAACCATGTGTGCCTTTTTATATTTTAGTTGCAAAACTGCTGTCGGTTCGCTGGCAGAATATTACTCTCTTTACACAACCAGCAGTGTCTTTGTATATTGAATAATGTAGCATGTAATTTCCTCTTGTTGAGGTGAATGCTGAATTATTTATGGCTGTGTCTATACGGCATTTGTCTGCTGTACATTAATGTGTGCCAGCTCTAACCACAAAGCAGAAATCAACAGCAACCTTTGCAAGCTCCTTGGCCCAAAGCAATCCTCCTCATAAAAGTAAGGATCTTTGGGAATATCCTAAGTAGGAAATGTGGATATACAAGATGACACACAGTGGAATGGGGAAAAAAAGGAATAGCTGTCTTAGATTTCAAAAAAAGGAATAGCTGTCTTAGATTTCAATATACTCCCACTGAAGCCAAGGGCACCTGCATCACTGTTTCAAACTGAAGCAGGCTCAAGCTAACAAATGTATTTACACGCAACAGAGAACTTAATAACAAACAGGTGAGACCTTTTCTTTCCTAGTTTCCCTGTGCAATTCCTTCATTCTATAGAGGAGGAGCCCCTGGGTGCTCAGGGTGCAGGAGAAAAGGCTGGGAGGTAACATTTGCAGGTACCACAAAAGCAAAGAGCAAAAGGCTGAGCTCTCTGCTGGAGCCTTACACCAAACCCCTGAAAATACAGCATCCACCATGCCCTACTCACGTGGGAAGCTAAATAGAGTAAAAAAAGAAAATCCAAAATAAAACATGGAAGATTTTTCATCATTCAGATTTTTTGTTGACTGTATATATTAAAAAATGAAATTCTATTTCACTTCTATTAAATAAACATTTAATGAAATTCCTCCCCTTTCTCCTGAAGGATTGTAAGGGAGGACTGCAATCACAATGGCTGTGGAATCACAGAATCATGGGGGTTAGAAAAGCCCTCTAAGGAAGGTCATTGAATCCAGCCATTAACCCAGCACTGCCAAGGCCACCATTAGTCATGTCCCCAAGTGCCACGTCCACACAGCTCTTAAACCCCTCCAGGGATGGGGACTCCACCACTGCCTTGGACAGACTGTTCCAATGCTTGACAACTCTTTCCATGAAGAAATTTTCCCTAATATCCAACCTAAACCTCCCCTGTTGCAACTTGAGGCCATTTCCTCTTGTCCTAACACTTGTCCCTTGAGAGAAGAGACCAACAGTCTATAAAAAGAAATTACTTTCATATGCTCAGTCATACAACTACAATTCTCATCTCCCCTATGAATCGGATAAACAGATGGAAGAGATTTCACATGCATATACATCTTCTGGACATGTAAGTGTATGACCTGTATTTCAGGTCAGAAGCCTTAATATTTAATATGCTTTCCTTTCTTACATAATTCTTGAAAACAAAGATAAACTTTTAGCTATTACTCTTCAGGCAAAATTTTGTACTAGCCTTGTTACTTTTAATCACATTCAGCTTCTCCTACCACCACATGAAAGGGTGGCATGCTGTTAACCTATTATAAACACCCTTCAAGTACACCAGTAACACATTCCCCAGCTTGGGGTTTAACTGCTTCTCTGGTTTATGTCAGTGGCCCTATAGCACTTTGTTTCCTCTCTTCACACAATATAATTAAAACGTGGAACTCATTGAGGCCAAAAGTATGCATGCATTTGAAAGACATTAGACAACTAATGGAGAGTAACTCTATCAATGGTTGCTATACTTAATTCCCAGAAGTCAAAAAAGAGATGGGGATCGGAGAAATCTATGAATGGCTGTTATTACACTCTTTTACTCTGCATTTATTACTGGCCAGAGACAAGAGAGAGGGCCAGAAGTGTCTGTGCCAGTTGAAGGTTTCAGGTAAGACACTCCTGTTGGGCAGGTCACAGTCAAAATATGGATGGCTAAGGCAAGTCAGAAAATAATCCATCAGCTCTCAGGTGAGATGGGATGAAACCCAGCCAATGCCTGTCCCACAGGCTCCACAGTCCCACAAACCACATCCTTTTTCTTTCTATGCTTTTTCCTGTTGTCCCCCTCCTGTCAGGCATCACTTCAAAAATTTGTATACTGATGGGTTTATTAGAGCTGAGAAAAATGGGCTTTTTTTCCCCCAAGGAATCTTATTACTTCCCATTAAAGTAAAAAACTAAAAATATTAATGTGTGGAAACACAAGAGTCCTTCATGCTCTTGCCCTGTTGCTGCCTGAAAGGTTGGAGCCACATGGGGCTCGGGCTATTCTCCCAGTAACAAGTGACAGGACCAGAGGAAAGGGCCTCGGTTTGCATCAGGGACATTTAGATTGGAGATCAGGGGAAAATTCTTCACAGGAAAGGCTGCCAAGTGTTGGAACATGGAAATGGTGGAGTCAAGTTTTGTCGATTTGGGGCCATGGGTTAGTGGTGGCCTTGGCAGTGCTGGGGGGATGGTTGGACTCGGTGATCCTAAGAGGATTTCTTCAACATAAATGATCCTATGATTCTATGTTGTTATGTCTGTTATATTTTTTATTTATCCATGATATAAGAAACAGCTGCATCACAAGGAGACACCTCAGCTGAAGCATCACCCAGTGCAGACAGAGGGAACATGTCCTCTGCAGCAGGTAGCCCTTGCCTCCTTTCTTTTTTTATATTTAATTGAAAGCTACAGATGCTATAAAAATGAGGCTAAACATCCTTAGCAAAGCAAACAAACAAATGATTAGGCAAAAGATAACACTGCTGCATCTCATCTGGTCAGTAACTTCTGAAGGAGCACATGGCTTCTAATGTAATATATCTAATGCCATTCTTTAAGTAATAGCTTTGTTGTTTTATCCATAATCCCCTAATTGTTTCCACTAATCTGGAAAAATACTCTTATTGCCAAGATGAGGAAAGTTGGTTTAATTCAAGTTCTCCATTTGCACTGCTGCTAGTTTCTGAAATCTCAGAGCAAAGCTGATCCCACGCCCCCCATGAACACTCCAGAAATGAACTTCCCTTTGGAAATATTTCGCTCTCAAAAGCCCCTGTGAAGACAAGGCTGTCATTAGTCACAAAAAGATGTAGGTCTGTAAGTGAAACGCTGCCCACAGCCGTGCAATGATAAACTTTCCATGACTCACATCAACAGGAATGGAAACATGAAAGGGCAAAGTGAGGCTGGTAGAGTAAAATCCTCGTAACATTTTCATATGGAAGAAAAACCCCAACAATATTTAGCAGCAGTGCAGCACAACCATGTAATTCCTTTTCCATTCCTCCATCACCCATTGCAACACTGTCCATGGCAGCAGGGACCAGCTTTGTCCCTGGACAGCAGCAATTTTTGAGCCAAAGCAGAAGAAGTTTATGACCTCTGGACACAGAAAACCTGCAAAACTTTACAATTATTGCCACTTTTTATCTCTCAAGCTTACTGGAAATTATTTGAATTGAACCAGACTAGAGGCAGTGCAAGATTTTTGCTCTTAGACAAGCCAAAGTATTTGTACAAGTGTAGGGAAGTATTTGTACAGTGGCAGGAAGTTCATCCTGTCAGTGGGCAGGTTGTACCATTGAAATATAATTTAAAAAAAAACCCAAAAAACAGTAGAAGTAATAAAACCCGAGCTAAATTAAAAATAAAAGAAAATTATGTAAGGAAGGGAGACAAATAATCATAGATTTTCTCTGTCCTGCTTATTGGACACATTTGGCTCCTCAAGTTAACATTTTGGGAAATAAACTTTGCCTGAACTCTCATCTATTTACCTCAGAGAAATCAGCAAGCTGCCAGAGAAAAGATATGTCAATAAAATGAGGATCATGAATCACTGACCTCTGCAAACTTCTGGCAAAAAAGTATGAGGAAAAAAACCCAAAACAAAACAATAAGAAAAAAACTTGAAAAAGCAATTGCAGTGATTTAGAAAAGCCACAGGACTCATTACAAAGCTCAGCAATCTCCTGCAGACTGACATTTATTTACTTAAAACCGCTAATTTTTTAAAAAATCATCAATAAATGGAACTCCCAAGAAATTATACAAACCCAACACAACCACTTTCAAGGCAATCACTTGAAAACCAGCTACATTCTAAATGGGGAAATTTGTGGTCACAACCCATAATTACACATTCAACCTGTTGAACAACTGCTGAACACTTGTTCAAATTGAAAATATTCTTTAAAGAACTCAGTTCTGGGGCCTTTTAAAGCCAAAGAAAACCTCCTGAATCACCACTGAATTAGCAATCTCGCCTAAATAACAACTGTGGCTTCTTCCATAACCCAGCTGGTTTCTTTCTCAAAATCTAATCCAAACACAATCTGCTCCTTGCTCATCAATATACTTCCAAAGAAAATGGGAGAATGGAACAAATGAAGTGCTCCATGTGCAAAAAAGAAATCAGCAAACTGCCCTAAAATCAGCATAACAGTGGTTGTTTCAATCACAGAAGGATGACTCTTACTATTTGTGCTGCAATGCTCAGGAAATAGTTACTGGGCTTGAATCACCACTCAATTAGGGCATAAACAGTGCCTGAATAAACAGATTCTTGGAAGCAAGGGAAAAAGAGGGGGGAGAGGGAAGGGGAGCTCCCTGGGCTGGATCAGCTACAGCAGGGTCATGTCCTCCCCCAGAAAGCTGTTATTACACCTGAAGTCTTGTGCAGGTTCCTGGAAATAACCAAGGTCCAGCTTCTTGCAGTCCTAACATGCCACATCCACATGTTCTGATGTTATTGTTTGATCTGCCTTGAATATATGGAAATAATAAAGCTTGATATTGCCCATTTTTTAATTATTTTTCAGCAAATAAAAAAACAAAACACCATTACTTATATTTAATGACTTCAGTGCTCTTTCTATTTCATCTGATTTAAGTAAGTCTAGATTCAGATTTATCATTTATTTTTGGGTTAGTTGCAGAACAAAAAGTGCAGACAGGAAAATAAAACAGGACAAAAGTCAGCCAACCTCCAGCCTAATGATAAACTCTGAGCAAAACCCTCTCATTTAGATCTAAAGTAGCACAGAAGTTTAGAAGATAAAGAGACTGGTTCGTCCACATTTAAGGCAGGGGTGAGATCTCCCCAGCAATTCCCCCACAGCAACAGATCCACACAAGGTCATCTTCCAAGAGCTATTCCCACTTGAGATTTATCTGGAAGTGTAGGATTTGAGGCATCAGCACTGCAGTGACTTCTGCAGAAACAACAGTCCAGGACCCTTGGAATTAAAAAAGCACCAGTACCAGCCACCCAAGCTGTGCCACCACACGTGCCAAGTTCCATGAATCCCTCCCCTCTGTCGGGGCAGGGCTCACAGCAAAGTATTTAAATCCTTCCTCTTGTACAAACACAGAGCAAAGTTCTGTTCTCATACATTTCTAAGGATGCTCAGAGCAGAATTTTGCCTGGGGTACCCACTGGTTTCTCAGCTTTTGATCAAAACTTGCTGCCTACGACGTGCAACATCCCCAGCAATTCATCTTTTCCTTTCACTTAGTTCCTATTCATCTCACAGAGTGTCTTGTTACAGAATCACTGACAGATTTATGTTGAATATGAAAAAAAATTGCACACTGTAGAAAAAAAAACAACCCCTGTGTCTTTACATAAATTACTCCAGTGCATTTCTTCTCACAAAAAGCCACTTTAACCCAATTTCAGAAATCATTACGCATGGTCAAAGTTTAATATCTTTATTTTTAATCCTCACAGAAACCATGAGCAACCTCCCAATGTATCCCACATAGTCCTTGAGGTCATTCCATGGAAACAGAGACAAACCAATGCATCCATCATGTGGGGCTCACAGATTCCTCTCCCAGAAAACTGGAACCAGATTAAAAAGTTCTGATATTCAAAATACAACCAGAAATCACATCTATTTGATAAAACCCAGTCAGCCCCTCATTAAAATGATCGAATCACGAAGAGCCAGAATACATATAAAATACTGATGCCAATGGGAGTTAATTTTTACCCCTTGCTAAGAAAAAAGCGTATTTTCTTAAATGTACAGAAAAACACCGATGCCAAAATGAGAAAAAGACAGATGCAGAAGGTTAAATTATTTTTTCAGTGATTTAATAGCAGTGAGAATTCTTCAGTCTGGTTTTGCCGTATCTGTTTTCTTTTGTTACATAGAAAAAAAGGAAAATAAGCCAAGAGCTCGTGGTAGAGGTAGAGGAATCACCTGAAACACAATTTCAGGTGCAGAAGGTGGATGTGATAAGGCTGGTCTTGCCACAAATATTTTTACTACATTTTTAATAATATCAAACAACCATTGAAGTTTCATTCCAACACAGGATATCACCAATACTTTACAGTAATAGAAATTCTTACCTACCTGCTCTTTCAAGGAATACATCCCACTATCATCCTACAAATCAGCCAAATTCCTGTTCTATGTACGAATGCAACAGGGAACCACAAAGAATGAAGGCTGAATCTGTTACGAAGCTCTTTCACTCCAGTTATTTTTATCAAACAAATTGAAGAGGTTTGGGGGTAGGTAGGTGGGAAAAAATATCATCTCTAAATACAGCTCCCATCCACCCCACAGTCAGGCTGTAATCAGAAATAAATAAGTACTTATCTTCAGAAAACTCCCAAGGCAAAGAATTGGTCTGGTATTGACAGAGCTCACATATCAGACCCAGCTATTTCTTTGTTGCCTGGTTCTTTCTCTCAGCTTCCCATCCTGCTTTATTTTCAGGCTTCCAAGCTGCTCATTGTTTGAGTTTCTGGAAAGATATTGCTGCAATTTACTCAAATAGCTCTTATGGAGCAACTTACTCAATAGAAATATGTGTTTTCCTTCCATGCAAAGCTTATTCAGGTGAGGGTAACATGCTCATTTTCATCTGATCACCTGAACATGAGAAAAAGCTGTGGTTGCCCCATCTCTGGGAGTGTCCAAGGCCAGGTTGGATGGGGCTTGGAGCAACCTGGGCTGGTGGAAGGTGTCCCTGCCCATGGCAGGGGGTGGAATTGGATGGTCTGTAAGGTTCTTTCCAACCCAAACCATTCTGTGATTCTGTGATACTGCTCTGGACAGCAAATTTCTCTGTGTCAGCCACAACATGAGGAGCAAGTTACTGTTTCAGGTTGAAGCACGTGCCATCCACATCTCTAAGGATTGGTGAGATGAACACCAAAGCCTCCTTGTGCTAAAGGAAAATAAACCTTCACATCCAGTGTGCCAGCTAACTCTTATTCAAGGAAGAGATGGAGAGCTGGTACAGCACAGTTGGATTTGCAGGAAAGGATCTTTCAGTGCTCAAGAGTTATTTTAAGCCCAGGTCTTTGTCTCTTGCATTGATTACTGGTCCAGCACCAGCACGTGGGAGAAAAACGTTCTGAGAATATTTCCAATGTCCTGCCAAGCATTTTCAGCCTCGACATGCCACAGAAATAGTGGGCATTCACAGTTATGTTACTCTGATTACCATCTTGTTCTTTTTACACATTTGATTTTACTTGATTTTAGCAGCTGCTACCTCAGGTTGATTTAAAGTGAGAAACATATTCTTTCCACCATCTGATCTCTAATACTTTCTGCCACTTTGCAAGGGGGATGCAGCATAAATTGCTAAATCTTGTGGGTTGTGAGAGATCAGCTGCTAATTTGAGGCTGCTTTTGAGGGATGAATAACATTGTATGGAATAAATAGAATATGCATCACGTAATGCCTTCAGTGCCTGTTTATGTCATGGTGTGGTAAAATGTTTTTTGCATGCAATAATGCAACCAAGTGGTGTCTCCTAGAATTCCTCTGATATCCCTTCACACTCCATAAATAAGCAGTTTTTCTGAAGGGGGAATCAATCTACTTGATACTTAACTCTGCTTAAGCACACTATTGTTGTGACAATTCTAGAGCAACGTATATGCTAACAGCTGCTTGTTTGATTTTTACTGGCTGGGAAGGGATTTTCCTCCACCTCCAAGCTGAATTAACTTTACTATCTTAACGCAGTCATCTGAATTTTTTTCCTTGTGACTTATATATGGTACCTTCTCCATGAGACATACATTCAAATGGATGGAAAAACGTATCTCATCTGTACATAAGTACCATGTAAGTGCTTTTTCATGAATAGGGCATTTCATCTTTCATCTAGTGCTGAGTGGGTGAAAGGAAACATACACAGCTGCATCCTGAAAAGACAAACTCAGCATTAGAGTCTGTCGTTAAAGTTTCTTGTAAATTCAAACAAAAATTAGTCAACTAAAACTATTCATTGATGCCAAATCACAACTGGGGCTTTGTTTCAGTTGTTTAAAAAAAAAAAAACAACAACCACGTTCCAAGCTTAGTAGTACCTTTTATAAATGTTCAACAACTTTGATTCTTTAAGCAATGACACATCAGATAAACCTCAGCCCATTAACCAAGAAACCACAGGTTTGTTACCAAGTGAATTAGACTCAAAGTCCAAAGTGGGGAACCCAAAAAAGGGCTAAGTATTCTCAAGAAACTGCTAATTAGTCATCTCTGTAAGAGTAACACAGTATCCCCAGGTGAAATTCTAGCAGGTACCTTCTGGCTACACCTAATTAAGCAAAATCTTTTTGATAAAATACCATTACATTGCTTTCAGCTTCTGAGAGAAGTGTTTATTCTGCAGAAGCCAAGAACATTTACTTCCAATGTCTCCTACCCCTCTTCCTAAGTGTTTCATCAAAGGTTTAGGCTCCATCACCCATCTGGAGCATGTGCTCTTTAACCACACAAAAGTGCAATACATTTTTATTAATTTTACACTTTTACACTTTTATTAACTGTTTATAAGGTACCATCATTCTGCAGACGTTTCTGCAGGGCTCTACTGTGGGTTTTGTTGCCCATAAAGATACATGTTGTTAGCAGAGCACACACTTGATAGGGAACCTGGTGCCTTTTGATAATGGATTAAACCCTCATTACTGTCCTCTCATACCTTTAGATCATCACATCTGGAGCACAACACTTCTATCACAAACTTCAAAGAAATTCAAATATCCTAATTGACTGATTTCCACTATTAGAGGAAAGAGGACTTGTTGCACTCTTTCAGCAGCTTTTCAAAAATATCACAGCTCTGGATCCAGTAAATGGTAAAATCCAGTCCAGGAATCCTGCAACTGCACAAAGACTCCAGTTTAAAACAGTAACAACAAAAGGGAAGAAAAAAATCTGTGCTATGTATGGAGCCCAGTAAGTAAATACTGTAAGATCCAGAACAACAATAGACTAAATCTCTTCCTTAGCCACTGAGTTGTTCACTCCATGGCTTGGCTCTGAATTCCTGCAGGTTTCATCCGTGTTTGGCTTCAACTTGCTTGTTTTCCACTTGGAAAGAACGCAGCCACAAATAGCTTTTCAAGCTTTACATTGCACTTTGCTGGCCTGCAGATTGTAAACAAACAAGATAAAAATCTGAGAACGTTCTTTACTGAATTTCCATGAAAAGAAACCAGAGGGAAAAATTAAAAAAAAAAAAAAAAAAAATCAAAACCTCAACTCTGCATAATGATGAATGTACCAAGAGAAATTTGGCATGCACTCCCTCACACCCTGCCTCTTCTGCAACATTTTCTGCACTATAAAGACAACATTTAGCCCAGCAAACTAGATGGTCTTTATTTGTGGGCAGAGGAAATCCAAGGCAAGCGTTCCAAGAGAGAGTTTTTTTCTCCAATGGATATGTTAATTATTTAACTTCTGTTGTAGGGTGACTGTCCCAAACTTAACCTTCCACTCTTCCTCTGCTTGAAGTGCAAAGGGGTCAAAATTCACTTTTTAGGGTCTTGCAGTGAGAAATTGAAAACTAAAAATAAAAATTCCCACTCTTGATGGACATCTCAGATGGCCTAATTCACATTGTGATTCCTACTGATCCCTGCCTGAACACTTCCTGGGTGCTACACAGGGATGCCTGGGGCCAGGATGCTCCATGGATCGCTCTCTGGGAGAGGGATGGCCCAGAGAACACAGTTCTAGGAAGAAAGGGAGAACAACAGTTCTCAAAGGCTCTGCCCTGGCCAGAAAGATGAAAAATCCTTGTGTAGCAGGGCACAACTCAAAAGTGAACAGTGGGAGGTTTTATTTTTAAACAGCACTGCTTGTTGATACACTTGGTTCCAGACAAATAGAGGAGGGCACAGAGTTGCTAAAGGACATTGCAGCTGAAATTGGGCCGAATTCTGAGCTCAGGTTCCACTTCTTCAAATAAATCATTTACTGAAGCAATTCACAGAAGAAATCTGGAGTGACGCCAATTCCACCAACTGCAGTTGGCAGCCAGATTTTCAAGAACAGATGCTGTTAATGATAACCCAAAAAGCTCAGTTTCTAATGCAGAAAAGTTGAAATAAGAGTGTTAACATTATAAAACTCTGCAGAGAACTAGAAGCAACTCCAGAATACACCCCACAAAACACTTTGCAAGGACTTCTCAAACTCCAGATTTAGCAGAATTAACATATCTAACCAAAAACCATCTCCAGCAAAATACCTCCC
Organism: Acropternis orthonyx; assembly: GCA_035583155.1. Taxonomy (NCBI): domain Eukaryota; kingdom Metazoa; phylum Chordata; class Aves; order Passeriformes; family Rhinocryptidae; genus Acropternis; species Acropternis orthonyx. The sequence goes on from JAWWEU010000160.1 coordinate 32,929,746, forward strand.
AAGTTTTGAAATGCGTTTCCATCTGTTAAATTTCCCTGTTGTCAATAGTGTTTACCTTGAGTCAAAGACATGAATCTTTGATTTCATGAGATTAATGTAATAACTTGGTTTAGGCTGTTAATGCATTCAAAGCTCTCAGGCACACAGGAGACTAAGATGGCATCAAGAGCATACAGATGCATTTGGAGGGGATGTTTTAAAGTGAAATAAAATAGCAATTCCTTAATATATGTCTGCAGGAGGGACTACACCGAAATAAAAACTTCCTAGGGTGTCTTAGGCTGGAAGAGATGGCTCCCAAGCCTGTTTATTCTTTCTAAACACTTCTATATAACATAAATAATAACACTAAGGAAAACCCCCAAAGACCCATCAAATAAGTGACAACAAAAGCATTCTAGGAAAGCAATGCTCATTTTTCAAAAGTGACACCTAGCCACTATAGAACAATGATAAATAAAATATGAATATTATATGCAGATAACTGTACAGAAATAGGCTGTATTTGTCAGCAGAAGAGCTCAGTCCAGATGATGCACCAAGCTGCAGCTCCAGAGTCAAGGCTTTTGTCAATGCCTCAGATCCAGGGAAATGTGCAAAATGGGTCTATCCTGAGCTGTCCTACCAATAATGCTATTGAGTTACCGGTATTTTTGTCATGGTCACCAAAAGGAGCTTAAGATTTTGGAAATAAGGCACTGTAAATGCTGGCCTGTGCTCAGTTTCCTTTAATACTTTCCACTCTCAAGAACACTGTTAGGAAAACACAGCAGGTGCCACCAAAAGCCATATCAATCATTGTCTGCTCCAAAGATCACTCCGTGCCCAGAGCTCAGACAGCAACATGCAACAAATGCCAAGAAATGCCCAATATTCCATCAAAGCTTCAGGAATGTGACTCAGCAGCAGTTTTGGACACAGCAACAGTGTCCAGCTCTGGCTTGCCATGGCTTCAACAGGAACAGCTCCAACATCAGCTCGGCAGCCTTACCACAGAATCTTGTTAAGGCTGGAAAAGACATTTAAGATCATCGAGTCCAACCATCAGCCACTGCCACCTTCACCACTCAGCTGGGATCACCACCTCATCACTATCACCCTGATGTGAGAGCCCTCCCGAGTCTGGGCCATGAGGCTGCCAGCCAAATTGCTTGTTTTGGTTGAGTTTTTAATCATGGAATGCTGTGGTGCTCTCCCTGTGAAAAATGACAGCAAATTAAGCGTTCCATGAGCTCATCTCTTTGCTTATGATTTCGAGGGGCAGTTGGCATCTTGAGTGTGATGACCCCCTTCTGCACCTCCAAAGTGCTTCAGATCCCAATCTGCAGAGCTGGAACAGAGCTCCAAACCAAAGTCAACAAGGGAAGGCACCCAGGGATCAGTTCTCTGGCCCTGATGATCATAAACAAAAGGCAAGGCTGGTCTAGTGGAAGGTGTCCCTGCCCATGAAACAAGATGAGTTTTAAGGTCCCTTCTGACCCAAACCATTCTGTGATTCTACTTTGTGAATAACTGAGTCAGTCCTGCTCCTTTTATAGCAGTTACTCCACCAGTATGTGGAGAAATTAGGCATTCTAGAACACCATCCATCCTCGGTGCATAAGAGAAATGGTGAGTCGCACCACTATTTGATTTAATTTACAATTTTTGCTGCATGTTTAAATCCTGAAAAATGCCTTTAGCATCCAAACCATTTATAATCAGAGCAAGTGACTTCAGAAGTTCAGAATAATCTATAAACTCAGAAAAATTCACAGTTCTCATTAAGTTGAGAAAATAAATTATATGCTGATAACATACCTCAGTTTCTTTATTGCCTGGCTCAGAGTTATAAATTAACACTGTGATAAAGGCAAATCAGGATGAAATCTCACTATTATATCTGTTTCCTTCTTTTATATATAAAAACTTGCATTTGCAGTTATTCTTATTTTTCCTCCTAAAGGTTGCTTGGGGCTAAGCTGATCTGGAACAGACAAAATATATCCTCCAAACATTGAAATACAACCAATGTATTATTTCATTAATCTTTTTACACCTTCTGTCCAACCTGAAAATGAATTAAATGAGTAAATGGAGTAGTTTCATCATGCACAGGAGACTCCAGGGATGCCAGAGGGCACCCAAATGCCCCTTGGAATTTGGTTAAGGTCTGAGGGTGTGTAACTCCCAAAGGCAGATGTCAGAGGGCTTTTCAAAGTTGCTTCTCAATTTGTAGGTGACAAAATGACACAGTACTGATGTGTGTTACCTATGCTACCATATGGCATAAAACGGTAGAAGTCCAAGGAAATCCAGGTCTCCTAACTCACCATCCAGAATCCCGTTACTTGGGAACTGAGGGATTTTGAACAAAATTCAGATGTGTATTATACAAGATAGAAAGTCACAGGCAATCCAATTTCTAAATAAACCACCTAAGGCAGACAGCATTGAATCTGACTTTCCCCCAGTAACCGTATTAAACTGAGTGAATTTCAGTCTTCTCATAAGCTCAACATACAGCGAAAGTAAATTTCCCCAAGCTTCCCAAGCTGCAATCGTGCCCCCCATCCCGGAGCTGTGCCAAAATCTCACTGCACAACAGTGGCAGCGAGCACTTTGTGGGGCCAATGCTGGCAGACGGCACTTTCAGGAGCAGTGGTGCAGGACCTGCCGTGAGGAAATGAAACCCTCAGTCTCATAAACAACTCTCAGCTAAGAACTGGAGCCCTCATTAATATAACTGGTTTCATATGAGGTGCTAAAGTACTAATTGTCTGCATGTAGAAGCCAACACCTTTTCTATTAGTTAAGGAGTGTTTTGCTCACCTCTGTTTTTGCTCCAGCACAGAAGAAAACGGGAGGGGGAAAGTGTGTCATATACTCTGCCTCCAGCTAGTGAGCGCCATGCTAAAGCACATTTTTCACCTCAGATGAAAAATGAAGGTAGGTAGCCTTTCAGCACAGCTGCTCCTGAGGACTCAAATAGAAAATAATTTGGAGAACAACCCTCACATAATTCACCCAGAGAAATGGCTTTATGTCCTCCAACCTGCATGAGATCCACGGAGTGAGTACGACTCCATCCCAAATTGAAATCTGAGGGAGAAGACACTTTTAAAATGTAAAAACAAACTACAGCACTGCCACTGGAAGGAAAAACAAAACAAACAAACTGAACCAAACCACTGATCACTACCCTTCAGGAAATCACTCAATCTTCAGTCTTCCTGCTTCAAGTTCAGAAAATTAAATTTCCCCTTGCTAATGATGCTGCCTTTGAGTATGGGCCAAAAAATAAATAAACATGAGGCTTCTGTGACCACAGAGCAGGAGGAGGGTCTGCACCTGTCCCTTTGGCATCTCTGGTAGTGGGAGGAAAAACCAGGACCCAGATGAGGAGCCCTTTTCTCACTCTCTCTGGTGAGTAATTAGTCAGCTCATCCCGCTCTCTGACACTAGCCATGCTCATTGAGGTCAGGAAAAACAGCTTTGCATTGGGTAGCAAGGATGCTTTTCTACTTTGGAGATATATCCCCATCTACCTTTTCTTCCAGTTCTCATTGAAGCCTTTAAACCCTGAGGATGAGCTGCATCATTCTAGAAGTGGATGCTGTTCTCTGATGTCAGCATTCCTTTCCCTCTCTCCGTGCACTTCCACCTTGCTTTCAGTTCTGCATGACTTCAAAACTCCTCTCACTGCCTTTACCTTGGCTGAAGATGAATATCTGTCTAAACCATTGGTTTAAGTGTCTTTAATGATAGAACAGTTCATAATAATAAAACCATCCTTTCCATAAAACGCATTTTCCCCCTTTTGAAAATGGAGTAAGCCTATTAATTATTTTCTTAAAGACTGAATCTTAAAATGGCACTGCTGACACAAGGCTCATAAAAAATGCAAGTCTGTCTGACCTGTGAGAAATTAGTTTCTACCACCTATTTAAAGAGGAAAATATTTATCAAGGAAGACAGTTGCCAATTAGGAGCACAAACACAAACAAAGCCACTTATAGAAAGTTGCCTTTTTGGTTTTTTAATCTTTTCCACGCCAAGGGCATGTTTCTCCCCAGCACAGTGGTGCACAAAGTAAGTGACATCTGGTGGCTTTATGCTGTAATACAATAAGGCAACTCATTTCAATGCTGTTAACCAATTCAATTTTTAAGTTTACTGCTTCTTAGTAAAGCCTTTTAGATGTGTTATTTCCTTTTTTTCACACAGATACTTCTGAAACCCCAGGGCGTCACAGTCGCTCCGCATGGTGACAACTGCTGTTATCTAATTAAAGTGGGATTGTCATATTCACATCAGGGAAAACACAACTCCAAACAAGGATTTAGAAAGGGATAGGAAAAGAGCACTAAGGTTTAGCTGGGCAACACCAGTGAGAATCAAATAGAGCCAGTTTGCAAGAAAAGGCTGTACAGAATTTTGCAAAGGAAAACCTTCACGCGCTCCAAGATTTCACACGCTCAGAGTAATTAATATCAACTCAGGTCTCTCTGGATTGTTTTTCGTTAGATTTTAATTAAACACAAAAGAGACAGCTGCAATTTCATTCTGAGTTTAGCTGGTGACTGAAACTTCTACAAATTTGCAACAGCTTTTCCTTTTTTTAATGCCTTATTGATCCTCAGCAATGGCCACATCTAATCCAGCCAAGCCTCCTGCACCTAAACCTGCAATCCAGACATAAAGCAATTACAACTCCCCTTCAAACTCCTACAGCCAGAAATGCACTTCTCTTTTAGAAAGCTGTAAGCCTCTCTTGGATAATTAATAAATATACTGTCAGTCAGCTACAGTTAAAATTACAAAATTGCTGGCACTGCAATTTCGAGGCTTGTAACACCAATTTCTGCAGTAATAAGTGGTTATGGGGGAAAAAAATCTGTAAGTACTATCTAACAGAAATGAGATGAAATATAAACAGACTCTAAATATTTATCAGCAGAGGAAGTTCAAAAATATCCCAGCAAAACGAAGCGGATGGCAGGCTAAATCCAGCCCATTGAGGGTTCTTCGAAGGATGTGTTTGGAGGAACTTCATTTTCAGCTTGACATCGCTAAATCAAATTAATTCCTTCCTCCCATTCAATTGCTGCATAAAAATCCTTGAAGCCAAAAGGACAAAGCTAAAAATGTCCCTCAAGCCATGGCTGGATGCTGCACTTGATGCAAAATGTTGCCCAAAGCCCCACCCACACCCTGCAGCAATGCAATCCTTGAAATAAAGAGCTGGACTTTGGGGCTTTCCATCGCTTTTAAGGCCTAAATATCCTTCCCAGGAATGTCCACCTGCACGGTTGACTTCCCTTAGCACTGAAATGGGGCTCCACATCTGCAGTGTCTCCATAAAAAGGGACCTCTGGGATAACACAGCTACTGATAGATTATTTCAAAGAGAAATATTATTTCCTCTTTGCATTCCCTCATCCCCAGCAGACATCATCCTCACCTCACGACCTCCTGGCTAAGCTAAATAACATATGCACAGAGAAATACAGCTGACTGACTTTAGCCCCAGCCTCTCATCAAGAAGAAAACTTCTTAAGCTCCCATTTCAATTTAGTTTTTGAAATCCTGGCATGCTGAAGTCAGCAGGAAGACATTTCACTGACTTTAATGAAGCCAGAGGTTCATCGTGACAATTGCCATTTGGAATGAGCACAGCACTTACATTATCTCATTTGAAACCTTCCAATTTTATTGTTAAATGCAACTTAATGATATTTGCTATTTCAGAATTATTTGCTGCCATTGAAAATACAGAAAGAAGGTTATTAAGGTATTGCAGTATAAAATGTTTAGTGATTTATGGACAGGATAGTCTTGTTTCAGTGACAGGCTGGTATTTGTAACACATAAATATCCATTGTCATAAAGTTTCTGTTCATTTGGTAATTCTGAAAAGCCTTCGAATTTAGGAATTGCAATAGTGCAACAAAAATCACTGTTGATATTTACATGTTTATTTGTATTTTCACAGTACATTTTAGTGTTTTGGGTGTGGTTTTTTTTTCATTTATTATGCAATGCACTAGCACAGCAAGTCAAAAAACTGGAACACTGGATAGATGACTACACCCACTTAATGGGCACCATTAAAAGAAAATGCTATCAAAACACAGCTTTTTATGCATTCCCCTGTATTACAGCAAAATGAGTTACTGCAACGTTCTGACTCTGATACCAAACCTCAAGAATACTCATTTTTTAAAGCTGGAGGCAGAAATGAGCAGCAGGTGATTAAGAAGCCATCTAAGAGAGTTACTGACTTCAGCTAAAAGCCGCTCCCTGTCAAGCTCTGGAGTGTCCCAGCCAAGCCCTGCTCAGGTTTTCCAGCCCTGCCACTGCAGCCACACACTTTGGCCAGCACAGGGCTCTGGATTGCTCCAAAACGACTGGAAAACAGTTTTAGTGCTCCTCATTTGGAGCAGACAGATTCTGGTCACCTCACACCAGTGAAAACCAAAAGCTGGATTATTCTTGATCTACCCTAATGAAAGATTAAATCCACGCGGGATTTCCATGGATACCTATTCCATTTTACTACGCTGTGTATTTTTAATTTTGCTGATCTCCTTAGCAATGTTCAAAATCTACTCTGAAGTCTTAGAAACTTCAGTATTTAAAATCACCTGATGTTAAACAAATTATTCTTTCCTCTTTTCTCAATGAGAGGATGAGCTTAGGTCCCACTCTTCCCTTCTGTTCACCTCTCACATCTCATTTCTTGTTGAAACTGTTTTAAAGGTGGTATAAATAGCTTTGCAAAGTAATTCTAATGCTAAATGTCAAGTGCAATAGTGGTTTCTTTCTGATTTATCCTTGTCTGATCCTCAGGCAAGTTAATTCTCAACCTGAGAAGCCATTTTTAGAGCTTTATAATTTATGAAACTTTTCATCTAAATTATTTACTTTATGAATGGCTCCAATGAGTTGCTCAGGGTGTAAAACTGTAGCACTCAGTGCTGAAGGGCTCAAGAACATGGGTTTTGCCTCTTTAAATTAAGAGCCCATCATTACATCTCATGCTGTAATTTCTATGGGTAGTCTTTAATGCACAGCAGTGGTTTTATCTGAGTTTTTATTCCTTGCAATAGATGCAGTTACAACCCAGATGTCACGGTGTTATCCCAGCCCAGAGCTCCAGGGAAACACAAAACTAGCAGGGAGTCCCTGATCCTGCAGCACAACCTTACGGTGGGAACCTGTATTCCTTCAGGGAGCTGGTTTGGTGTCAGCTCTTCACAGGCTCAAAACTTGATCACAGAACCACAGAGTCACTTAGGTTGGAAAAAACCTCTGAGACCATCGAGTCCAGCCTGTGATGGATCCCCACCTTGTCACCCAGACCAGAGCAGTCCTTCCTTGGACACCTCCAGGGACTCCACCACCTCCCTGGGCAGCCCATTCCAATGCCTGACAACACTTCCCATGAAGAAATTCCTCCTGATGTCCAACCTGAACCTCCCCTGGCACAACCTGAGGCTGTTTCCTCTTGTTCTGTCACTTATTGGATGGGAGAAGACCCTGACTCCCACCTTGCTACAATCAGGTGCTGTATCCATCACCTTGCTGATGGACACATTCAACCTGCTCCTCTTCCACTTCAACAGCAGCATCCAAAGTCCTTTCCAGAAATGGCCCCAGGGAATCTCCCCAGGCTTCAGCAATCAAGCCAGAAGGATGAGCTGTACAGCAGCAGCCCTACACATGCACCAAGTGGTGATGGGAGACAAAGAAGAGGAGCACAATCACCAACCTAGCACAGTGAAATAATCTGTGAAAAGCTGAACTTTCAGAGTTCCTTGAAAATCATAGAAATTTCAGACTCATTATCGGTTTCACTTATTTAACATTAGCAACATCTGTTTAACATTATCTAATGTCTGCATAGTTCACTCAGAAGACAAATCACAACTAGAAAGTAGGCAAAATCAAAGAGGCTGGGAAGGAATATTAGATAAGGAATTTGATGGGCTTGCAAAAAAGTGTTGGGTTTAAGACCTGCTGAAGAATTTTCAGGAGCTGAAGCTCCCCTGTGAGGAGCTGGCCCTGCAGACAAACCCATCTCATTATGTGATATTCTCCTAATAAACGATTAAACCATCCTTCTCCATTTCCTCCTGTTTCTAGATTCACCTCCTTTACAGACAAACCCCCTGGCTGCACCAGAGTCCTTCTTCTTTGGATTAATAAATTCCGGCACTCATGGCCCATTATATCCTCACTTAGGTACAGCAAGGTTAACACTGGCTCTTACATTTTCTACAAATTATGGGAAAAGCCTTCCAGCATCCTGATTTTTGTTCCTTTTATTCCTCAAGTCTCTCCTATTTGTTGGTACTTCACTACTCATTTGGAGCCAGTTCTAAAGCACTTTAATTAAGTGCTTTTTCCTTCACACTCTTCCAAGACCTGAACTTAACTGGGCATGTGGAGAATGTAAAGACATTCCCATCTTCAATTACCTGAAACAATCCAATATTACAAACTCACCTCCAATGTCCTGTCCACCTTCAGAGCACTCTGTCAACACTATCATCTACCAGACATCTCCCATCTCCTGAGTACACATTGCAGATAAGTCTTTATTATTTTTCCTGTGTATCTTACACAGGTTTTTATTTTCCAAAGCAGTCTTACCTTGTTTTCTGTGCACAACTTTGAACCTTACATTTTATCTTCACTCTTGTTTGATCTCAGAGTTCTTCCCACTTAAAACTCACCTGTAACTCAATGACTGCCATTATTTGAAAGAAATGTCCTTCTCTGTATCCCAGTCAATCCTGAAAAGTTACCATTCTATCTTAAGCTTGTCAGACTTAAGCCAAGCACCAATACATGCCAAAAAATTAACAATACAAAAGTCTCTTTCAATCTCATCAGTTTTTCTAATTTTATGGTAAGATAGCAGGGTACATTCACCCACACTGAACATCAAGGTTTTTTACAGGAAAAAATATCTCCTTGTGAATCTTATTTTTTCCTACTGGAAGGCGTGAAGCAAATAAAAAATGTCAGTTTTAGTATTTTGCTATTTAGGTACAGATCTGAACCTTGTAGAGTGAGGAATGACCTACCTTAGATACAGAGCTGGCATTACAAAACCACACTTATTTATAAAATGGTATGCATCTTGGGTGAGTCCAAATGATGGCACATTAAGTTTTAGAGTAAAAAGTGTGTATTTCATACTGCTTGATATATATATATGTAAAAAATAAAAGCCTGTGTCACACCTCTACCATTCCATCACACCATTTCTCCACAGAACTGTGTTCATTTCCAAGGAAACCCGTGACACACCGGGCAGCCACCTCAGGAGCCACATGCCTCACACCATCCCTAACACTGCAGGGGCTTTCTGCAAACCAAGGGGGAAGGTTTACTGCACCTGGAGCTCCAAAAAATTCTTTCTGGAGCTTATGTGTACTACCTCACTTCTGGCAAGTTCATAAGGAAATCAGCAGTCACTTCTGAGATTTGGAAATCAAGGGTTTCAGCCAGTTCAAGGTATAGAGGGAATTCTAAGAAGCTGGATGTAGGAATGAGAAGAGGCAGGACAGTGTGTTGGGGTTGGAGGTGCAAGAGAGGTGCTCCAGTCCAAAGATGATCAGAAGGATGGAGCATCAGTCCTATGAGGAAAGGCTGAGAGAGTTTGGGGTTGTTCAATCTGGAGAAGAGAAGGCTCCAGGGAGATCTGAGAAAGCCCCTTCCAGTGCCTAAAGGGGCTCCAGGAGAGCTGGAGAGGGACTTGGGACAGCGCATAGAGTGACAGGACAAAGGGGAATGGCTTCCCACTGCCAGAGGGCAGGGATAGATGGGATATGGGGAAGAAATTCTTCCCCGTGAGGGTGGGCAGGCCCTGGCACAGGCTGCCCAGAGAAGCTGTGGCTGCCCCATCCCTGGGAGTGTCCAAGGCCAGGCTGGACGGGGCTTGGAGCAGCCTGGGCTGGTGGGAGGTGTCCCTGCCCATGGCAGGGGGTGGGATGAGGTGGTCTTCAAGGTTCCTTCCAACCCAAAGCAGTCTGTGATTCTGTCTTACGACCTCTGGTGTGCAGCCACGGGGGGACAGAGGTAGAGCACTGGAATAGAGCGTGCCATGGACTACTCATTCCTACTCCCGTTCACCAGTACATCAGGTCTCCTCCCCACCACAGCTCCCTTGTCATTGCCATCAGCCACCAGCACCCAGCAGGACAGTATTTTTCCCTCTGTTCCTCCTCACAAGGATATCATGCACATCACCTGGTTGTCTCTTCCCAGAGGACACCACGCTCCTTAAAACTAATGCTCAGAAGCCACGCTCAGCAGCTGCTGGAAACCAGGTGTAACATAAATTAATAATTATTCCACGGAAAAGCTACATTAACTGCTTGCCCCTCAAGTGCTGTTTAGTGGCATGTCAGGCACAGCTGTGTAATCAAAGGATTACAGTGCTCCCATTGCAACGTGCCTGCCACACTCCACCTCCTCGGGAGCTTTCCTGTCTCCCTCGCGTGTGAAACCCAAACTGGGGAACCAGCACGGAATTGTAATCATGTCTTTGAGCCCGGGGAACACAAATGAACAGGCTACAGGGACAAACAGCCCCTGTGACTGTACATGTTTTCCTGTGAGATTCACAGACAGCCACAGACGTTTGTAAGAGATAGGTCAACAGTGCTACAGATAATTGGTTCATCTGAGTGAAAGTGCAGTGTAGGAGAGATGGGTGTCCTTCAGGCTGCTTTGAGATAAGGACTTGCAGAAGCTTACAGATCCCTACCACTCTCCTGAATAGCTGTATTCAGACTCCAGATCTGGCACCACACTTGGCCAGTAAGAAAAACAGGGCACTTCAGTAAAAAACGCAGATAAATAAGAAATAATAATTTGGGGGGGAAAGTAGTCAAAGAAAAAAAGCCCTCTTATTGGAAATCTTCCTTGTTTTTCCACAGCACTTCAGATTCTTCCTGCTGAGCAACATAACTCCAGGTAAGGAGTATGGTGGGAATTTAGAATTGCCTCTCACTGTGTGAGGTATGGAGGGAAACAGGAGGGTTAAGGGAGGAATGGAAGCCTGAAGACAGTGATTACGAGTACAGCTTCTGCAAACTCCCTAAGTTGTTTGGAACACAGCGTTCCACATCATGCAAGTATCCAGAGTAGCACTGAGTGTTTTAACAGCACATTTCCTTGGAATTCCTGATAGTGGGATATACAGTAACTGTAAGAGTAATTAGGAGGAAGAGGGAGTATATTGGCACCTGTTTGTGTCACGCTTCCTTCATTTAAAGTGATGTATCTGCACTGAAAGAGAAACAGTTGGGTGTTCTGACTTCCTAAAGCAACACGTTACTTGGGTGAGATCAGACCACTTCTGGCTCATCCCTGGATAAAGTGCATCAGCACCTAATGGTAACACGACGCAAAGTTACAGCTCCTTAAGATTTTGTTCCACAAACATATGAGGAAGCACTCAGCACAGAAAAAGTAGTCAACAATAAGAAAGACTCCCTTCCCAGCCAGCAGAGGAATCTGACAACAAATCCTTACTGGTGAAGGAATTGTAGTATCACCCCTAACAATAGCTCATGACCTTGGCAGAGTTTGCTGTCATCCACCAAACAACTTGATCTTAAATATACAACGATACTTTGAGAGATGCTTTAATATCGGACCACAGTCCATCTTTAAAAACATTTTCAGTAACACAGAAAACACCTGGGCTACCAACATTGGCCCACTGAAACTTCCATTCTCACAGAGCTCCTGCCACAGGGTGTTTAAAATAATGTTAAAATATAATATAAGCAGTATCTTATTTTCATCTCTATGATTATGCCTACATAATCCTATCATTGCTGATGCTGCTAGTGGATTATATACCTTCATCCTTCCACTTTAACCACATGAAATAATTCAAATATGAGGGTCTGCTTCAATCTTCTCATTTATATGATTTCCAGGTTTTTAGTTGAGCAACAAAGATAAAATCCATTACTGTCTTCCATTGCATTAGTGGAATTAAGTGTTTTGCCATGTAAATCTCCACTGTGCCATAATGTTCCTGTTACAAACCACCAAATAAAACACTCTGAATTTGAGATTAGTCCTTCTATTACAAAATCTGAACCATAGAACTATTTTGCTATTGATTTCAGAACTGCACAGTGACTGCACTCAGATGCAGGATCTAAGTGCTATTAGGAAAAAAAAAAAAAAAAGAAAAGAAAGAAGGTAGTTTCACCACTAAATCTTCATACAAGTAGTTTCTTCTTTTCTGCATTCAAATTGATTTTCTTTCTTTTGGCATGTGAAGAGCCAGATGAATCCCTTGACTCAATGCCCAAGAGTGAAATGGCCCCAGCAGCAGCAGAGAAGCTCTCAGGGCAAGAGACGTGTGACAACATTTTAATGACTGATAAAAAAAGGCTTCAAGACAACTATTGCGTTTACTGTTTGTAAGGGATATTTACTATTTATAGATGTATATATATATATATGTGTGTGTGTGTCTGTGTATAAAACACATGTATCAATATATCAACAGATATAAATATATATGTATAGTTCATATAAATATTAGGACTTTTTATTGATGGAAATTTCCCTTTTTGCCAGAGATCAAGTAGTCCCCAGTTAGTATCAAGTGCAGTGCTGTTCAATCAGGTGTTTGTTTATCCAAATGAGTGCATAAGATTTTCAGTTAAACCTTAAAAATATTTACTCTTCATGAACAGTTCCAACAAACTTTGAGATTTAATCTGTGATGTGTTCAGCTGGCTACTCTGCAATTTTTAGTTACAAAATACAAAAGGCACATGTTTGCTCTCCAGAAGATGATGATGGTTTTTTGGTCTGGCTAACAATTCAAGAAGTGAAACCATTCTGATGTCATATGCAAGGAAGTCAACGTGATGGAAACTTTAGGCGATAGAATGATATAATAAATAAAATTTAAAGAAATAAATGTCCATATCTGCAAGTTTGGTGGGTGTTTAGATGCCCCATCCAAGCAGTACTATCATCCATCCTATTAACCTACAAATCTGGCTGTGTCTAAGAAAGCCAAATGACTGCAGAGTACGGCTATAGTATTACAATGAAGCAGCACAGGAAAAAAAAAAAAAAAAAGAAAAGAAAAGAAAAAAAGAAGATCATAGAGGGCACAGCCGAAGTTCAGCTGGTGAATTGTTGCTTAACAGACTCTGACCATAATAACCCGTCACTGAACCTTGCCTGTGTTCTCAGCAGCTATGAAGCTATTTTTAACAGCCAACAGCTTGCATTTAAGAAATACCCCTCTTCACCTAAAAACACGCATCAGTGAATGGCAACATCCATCCACGGCTCCGCTCTAGGTAGGATGCGCCGCCGGAATTGAATGGGTCTTTCAGACGAACCCCTTTACAAGTGTCTTCTCTCCCGAACCCCCCCAAACCCAGCGCCATCGGCGGCCGCAGGGACCTGCCCAGCGCGGGCAGCCCGGCGAGGTGACACCGTGCGCGGCACCTCTGTCACCGCTCCGTCCCCCGGAGCACGACCCCGCTCCGGGGCGCGTTCCCACGGCCGCTCCCGCAGCACCGGGGGATGCCGCTCCGCGGGGAGCGCCCCGAGGTGCCCCGCCCCGCCGGGAACGGGGGACACCCCTGTCTCCGCCAGGCTTCCCCCCGGCGGCATCTCCGCGGCCCCGGGGCCGGCTGCAGCGGCGGGACCCCCGCGCCCCTCGGGGCTCCGCTCCCCGCGCTGCCCCCGGCGCTGGATGCCCAACTTCCCGCAAAGTCCCGCCGCTTCTAAACTTGGGGAGCCGCGGCCTGGGGAGCCCCCTTTCCCTTCCCTCCCCTCCTCTTCCCCTCCCGCAGCGCCCATCCCCGCGGCGCCCGCCCGGCGCACCCACCTCCGCCGGCTCGGCTCGGCTCGGCTCGGCTCGGCTCGCCTCTGCCCCGCGCCCGCCGCCTCCGCCGGCTCTGCCCTGCGGGAGGGGGGGCGGAGGACGAGGAGGAGAAGGAGGAGGAGGAGGGAGGAGGAGGAAGGGGGAGGGAGAGAGCAGCCCCGCCGCTCCCCGGCCGCGCTGCGCAGCCCGGGAGGCGGAGTGTTGCCGCTCGGCTCTGCCCCGCGGCTCGTCGGGGCGGGGGGTCCCCGATGGTACCCCCGGGGATGGGGGGAGAGCGGGGGCGACGGGCAGAACCGTCCCGCTGCGGGGGAAGCGGCGCGGAGCCTCCTGGTCCGGGCGGGGTGGGATGCGGGGGTTCTCCCGAGCATCGCTCCCGCGGCATCCCGGTCCCCCAGCAGCGGCACCAGGTGGGATGGCTCGAGGGCTTTGGGAAGGAGATGGACCTCTCCTGATCCATCCGAAAGGAATTCGGGCTGTCCCGAGCGAGCGGCGTGTAGGTGGCACCGGCATCCCAAATCCGGGTGTGCAGGCAGAGGTCGGCCCGAGGAGACTCACGGCTCAGATGCTGCCAAGGCTCCGCGGCTGGAGCGAGTCAGACCTTCCTGCGCACACCTTGCAGACCGCGGCAGCATCCACTGCCCTGGGCCAGGCTTGAAACGGCAACAGCACAGACACGGGCTAAGAAGCCAAAGTCTTCTACTCAGTAAAAGCGAGGTTCATACTCAAACAAGAGGATCCTACAATGTATACATAAATATATACATGTAAACTTCATGTACATATAAACTATTAAACCGACAGAAGACAAGTTTAGACTAAATATTAGGAAGAATTTCTTGGCTGTGAGGGTGTTGCCCAGAGAAGCTGTGGCTGCCCCATCCCTGGAAGTGTCCAAGGCCAGTTTGGATGAGGCTTGGAGCAACCTGGGATAGTGGAAGGTGTCCTGTCCCTACCCATGGAAGGGGGTGGAATGACTTGAGCTTTAAGGTTCCTTCCAGGCCAAACTTCTATCATCCTATGATGATAAATGTGTATTTCAATGTATATTATAGTTATTAAGTCATTCATATGATATGTGCACATCCTGTCTGTGACACAGCACACACCCTTTCACGTGAAGGTTTAATGCAGTGCTTTCAAAACCAATGGTATCAGAAGGAAAACTCTTGATATTTCCCTCATAACACTAAGTGTTAGGCTCAAATCCACTTGTTTAATACTCAGCAATATTATTTCTAAGTTTGAGATGATGAAGCATGAGTTAAACATGAAAAAACAGCAAATTTCCTATTTTAATACTTCCTTTCATGATCAAGCCCATCTTTGGTATTAACTTTCAGAAGCATCTGAAACTTACACAGATTTGTAGGAATGTGTTTGGAGTGAAACCAAAGTATGTTACTTGATAGTAAAACTCAAGCAGAAGTTTACAAATTATACAGCTATGATTGGAAGCCAAACAGATTAAAGACTTCAAGGGAGTGACTGTACACCTGTAAGACCATATATAAATAACTAAAAGACAGACTTTAAAAGTCACATATGCACACACACGTTTCCACACAGTGTTAATGTGTCTGTTCAGGTCACGTCTGATTGTCACCTAGTTTTTAGGTAAAAAACCCACGCAGAATAAAGCCCCTGAGTAGGTGAAACCTGTGATTTATAAAATACTCACACATATTCAGTGTTTCCACTCTGGGTTAAATATGCTGCCCTCCAAGGCCTTTTTCAGCCCCCTGGGATGCTCTGAATAGCGATTATCCTTAGCCAGACTTCTGCGTAATTATACTCCCTTCCTTTTTCTGTATTTTTAAATAAAGAAAATCAGAGAAGCTGTCATGAAAACAAGATCTTCATTCTCTGGGGAAATGTCTGTTTACATTATTTCTCATCAGCATTTAAATTATTTCTCCAGCAGCTGGAGTAGGTATCTTGATGGTGGTGTTCACATTTGGTAGCTCAGACTTCCAGACACTCCATAAAGGTTGTGTCTGCCACTCTCACAGAAACTTAGAAACAATCTTCAGTGTTACCCAGTGAGATGGGGAGGAAAATACAAAATTTTATGGCATAATAAATCACTCTCCAGGAATTAACTGGGTTGCCATGAGAAATCACAGAATCCTAGAAAGGTTTGGGTTGGAAGGAACCTTAAAGCCCATCTAGTTTCACACTTTGCCATGGGCAGGGACACCTTCCACTAGCCCAGGTTGCTCCAAGCGCCGTCCAACCTGCCCTTGGACAC
>JAWWEU010000160.1:32945966-32963877 GCA_035583155.1 Acropternis orthonyx
GCCCAGGTTGCTCCAAGCCCCGTCCAACCTGCCCTTGGACACTCACAGGGATGGGGCAGCCACAGCTTCTCTGGGCACCCTGTGCCAGGGCCTGCCCACCCTCACAGTAATTAATTTTTTTCTAATATCTAACCCTGTCTTCTGTCAGCGTGAAGCCATTCCCCCTTGTCCTGTCACTACATGCTCTTGTAATGATAGCCAGAGGAGGACAAATCAGAATAAACAGCTCAAAAATCTAAAAGCTAAGACTGAACTTTAATTCTCATGATTCAAGAAGTTCAAAGACGGAGGAAATTAAGAGGTTTCAATACAGACATTACAGTAGAACTATCTCTGACTAGATTGGTTTTCATAAAAAGAAAGATCCTGACCTCCACCTCTGTAAATACAATTTCTTCTGGTTGCCATGCTTACTCTGCAACATATGAGGGATCATCTGACTTCTCAAACAAGTTTGTACATATTTCCTAGCTCTGAGCAGGCTTATCTGGTGAAAAAAAAAAGATGAGAGAGCCCTTTAGTCATGTTGAAAAGTAAGTACACAACTAGTAGTGCAAGTGTGTGAATTTAAAAGGTGATTTTTAAGAAGGGGAGTCCTTTCTCATTGCTGCCTGCTGTCGTTGGGGGCAGAAGTCTAGTGGAGAGGTCCAGTAGGCTGGCTTTGACAGCAGCAGAGCTGTGCATTTATAGCCAGATTTAACCGTGGGATAAATAAATCAGATTGTGTCCTCAGAGCACCGCTGTAATGGGATGCTAATCCCAGGAAATGTGCTGCTTTTCCTCCACGTGCCTCTTACAGCATCAGCATCTCTAGGTTATTCTCACAAGGAAGGGTTAGAAATTCAAATGGTTCTGCTCTGTGTTTCTTCGCTCTCAAACTCAAAAACCAGAGGAAGAAGTTCATTCCCCACAAGCACTCAGGAGACTTCTGCTTCCCGCTCCGGCTGCTTTTGGGGAGCCTTTTTCCCATGACCTCCCACACCAGGCAGTCCTTTCCAAAGCTTTTCTCCAGAGATGTTGCTGCCGGGTACCAGCATAAACTAATATCCTTAGGTCAAATGTAGTTCTACCAGAAACGGATGTGGGCTGTGAGAGGAAAAGACAAAAACTTCCCCAAAACGCCTCTATCTCCCTTCTGCCATGAGCTGTGAGGAGCAAAGGGACGTGCCAAGTTCCGCAGGGGAGCTGCCTGAGAGAGCAGGTGAGGATTCCTCCTTTGCCCAGCAAAGCAAAGCAGGAGCTGGAGCTGGAAGCAAACAATTTCCTGGGTGGAGACCTCTAAGTCTGTCCGGGGAGTTTCCGTGCAGTGAGCCCGGAAAACCACAAGGTGATATGTATGTTGTACTTAACAGCTTTAGGACTCCCAGTGCTGTGCCAGAGCAGAGCCACAGCACAGCCCGGTCCCACGCGGGCGCTCAGTCTCACAGCTGCTGCCTTAGGCTGGGCTTAGGATGTGCAACCACAGCCCCCCCCGACACCCACGGAGACTATTCCAGCTCTTCTTCCAACTCTGAGACTTTGCTCTGAGCTGTGAGTCGGTGCTGTGAGAAAATTGCAGGAAGGTTTGCTATTCTTAGTTGTCTGTTCTCCCATTAAAATATTGGTATAATTCTCGCTGGGATTAATGGAATGTGTATATTTTAAAGAAATGTATTATTACTTTCATTTTGCCCCTGGTATCCTGGCAACAGACTAGTTCCTAAAATACAGATCACTAATTTCATATCTTGTACATCCTTCAGCTCTCAGTAAAGGGTATATCAACCTTCAAGTACTCAGAATGCTTTTATTGCTCTTTTCCTAACTTGGATTGGGAATTACTCTTCTTGGCAGGAACATCCCTGGAGTGCATCTGGGAATTCATGCTCAGTCTTTAATTGAAGGCAATACCTTTGTCCCTGGAACTGGCAAAAATTAATACTGAAACTTGATTAGATAAATGATTCAGGATTTGTTTTCCCACAAATGGTCTGTTAGATTTTAATGATGAAAGCCAGTTTCTTTTTGTGTAATGCCATCCTTTTATCCTGAGCTCTGTGTCCTTCAGCACCTTAAAGAGTTCCTTTTCATTTGTGATCTTTATGCCCTCCATGTACTTGTTGAAGGGTATCATTCCCCTCTTAGTCATCATTAAGCCAAGCGAGGCATATTAAGTTCCTTTAATCTTTACTCATAATTCAGTCTCTTCAGACCTTTAGTCATTTTTATTGCTTGTCTTATGAATTCCTTCCAATTTGTCTGCATCTCCCTGGCAATGAGGTGCCCAGAATTTACTGCCTTATTTTAGATGTGATCTCCCTGCAGCAATGCAAAAGATGTTACCTCCTGCTACTTTTGTCTACCACTGACTTAACAATATGCTGGAATTGTGAAGTAGCCGGGAATCAATTAAAATAGATTTTAAATGGCTCACTGCTCAGAATTACCATAATGCTTTCGTGGCTCTGCACGAGAAGGCTTGAAGCTGGCGGAAACCTGCTGCTTTTGGAAATACATGTGTGTGACTTCTAGGGCAGGAGAAGCTTTTAAACCTGCTGCATGCACAGCTCTGTGAGCTTCTAAAGGAATATGAACGAGGAGTTACGATTTGGTACACAAATGGGGACGGGTTCAAACTGGCACCAGAAATAGCTCACGTGTGCTGATGGCCTGAGGGTTTCACACTGCTCCTCCCATAACTCTTATGTGTACCCAAGGGCTCCTCACAGCAATGGTAAAACTAGGAGAGGCAGCAGCCCAGAGCTTGATGTTAGGTTGGTTCAAGGTCTATTTAAATAGTTTGCTTTGATAAAAAAAATTACAAAAAAAAAAAAAGTCTTTAGAAATCTGTAACGCACCATGAGCTTTGATTGATGAAGGGCTCAGATAGCTCAGCACAGACTAAACAGGGAAAGATGCTCTAAGACCTCTCAGATCTCTGCTGAAATGGTCAGGTGGCTTCTGTGTCACATGTGGTTCCTGATTTAAGGCACACATCACTGCCACTGAAGTCAACAGGAGCTCTGCTCCAGGTTCCTCCTTTCCCATATGAACAGCCCTGTGATTCCGTAATGCTTTTTTGAGTAAGGAGGGAAGGATGTTACTCCTGGAGGTGTTTGGTTTCTGTTACAGAACAATCTTTTCCCCTCTGTGTCACATATTAAACTGTTGCTTTCCAGATCTATTTTGTATGCCACTGCATTTGGTCTCTGAGCCACTGGGAGGGAATTTTAGGTCACTGGGCTCTTTCATTTACACTCCAGTGCCCTGAGTTTTCCCTTTTATGTCATTTATTACTCCTCCTCCAGCTCCTGGATGCAAAATGAAGTATTTAAAATCTGATCAGGGTTGTGTTCTAGTAAGTGTTGGATTATATGTGTGTCTTTTTCCATATGCGATTTTTACCATTCTATCTACCTCAAGAAAAATCAGATTAACTTCATTTTATAAGCTCTTTTCTCTGCATACTCTAGTCTTTCCTCTTTCCCATCTGTTGCTCTTCATTCATGCCTAAACCTGAAGTTCCTTGCAAACCTCAGCCTTCAGCAGGGGCTCCAGAGATAAAAAAAACCAGCTTGTGGCATGAAGCACATGGACATACAAGCTATGTCCATGCACATATGAATCTTTCCTTAAAAATTGTTTACGTTCTGTATAAACATCTCATATTGCTGGGGGGAAGGGGGGGGAGAAAAGAAAAAAACCAGACTGTTTCTTTTAGTCATCATGGATAACTATTTCAAGTACCCAGGCTGATTTGTTACTGCTGATTTTGAGGGATGAACACTCACTGTATGAAATTGCTCTTTGTTGCAATAGAAGCTCTTGTATGAAGAGCAAACCCTGTAACTGTGTGAGAAGGGGATTCCTCACGCCTGAGGAGAAGTTGCCACCTGGCCAGTGTCAGAGGAGGGAGGGACAGAATCTGGAGCCCAGCTGTGATGTCCCTCTCTGCCATGGGGTGGGGTTTGGGGTGGTCCTGTGCCAGGAGCTGGACTTTATGATCCTTGTTGGTCCCTTCCAACCCAGGATATGCTGTGATTGGATGATTCTATGCTTTTCCATGCTCCATTTTAGCCCAAAGGGTACCTGTTCCAGGAACAGTGAGGTCAGTCACTGTTCCCATAGGTATGACATCATCGATGAGGTCACTGCCTGAGGTCAGCCTGCTTTTCAAAGGGGGTTTGCTGGTGTGGAGATGGCCCAGGCCATCCTGCTTTCCTCCAGGAGCAGAGGATGGGCCTTGACCCTGTACAACTGCAAAGAGAGGGATTTCCAAGCCTGCCTTTGCTGGATTAGCCTTCATTTTAGATACACAAATAAAGTCATTTAACTTGCCAGATGTTATATGAAAAATACTCAGAGAGATCAACTGTCTTTACCTTCAAAGTTATGAAACCCATTATTACAAAGATCAGTCACATACCTCCTTGCTGACATAATGATAAATGTTTTCTCTGAGTGTTATTCTATCTTTTAATTTCAGAAAAATTAATGTACCTTTCTTCTGCCTTTTTTACATTCTTTGCTAACTCACACCTTGTAGCAGAGCCATTTTAATTTGCAATCATTCTTCCAGTGCACCTGCAATGATAGAACTGATAAACACTTCCTTATAGGATAATTTTTAATGACTATCACAGTTTCAACCTGATTTTTATGTTAGAAAAAATACCAGAGACGGCAGAAAACAGAGAGATAAAACTCAGCTACCATCATACAAACAAGGAATAGCATGTGAGGGATGAATTTCATGCACATATTATTTTGAACAACCTGATCTAGTGGAAGGTGTCCCTGCTCATGGCAGGGAGTTGGAACAAGGTGGTCTTTAAGGTCCCTTCCAACCCAAACCATTCTATGCTTCTATGATTATTTATTTTTAATGCTTTTTTTTTCCTGACAAGTTTCTACTCATATAATCAAAACACTGTCACATTTGAATCCGTAAGGAATCTCTTAATTCCCTATGTCGTCTCCCAGTGCCTAAAAGCTGAAACATAAGAGCAGAGCTTCTGCATGCTGCTAGTATCTTGCTGAATCAGGCAGTTTGGTGCAAAGCCAATTCCTGTGACTCCTGTGGTCTCGCATGAGAAATTACTTCTGTTGAAGAAGCGTTGACCATTTAATATACGGTGCTCATGACTCACCATAAATTCTGGGAGCACTTTGAGATATTTCGATACTGTCTCTGTATTTTTACAACCTAAACATATTCTCTGGAGATTTATTCAGCTTTACATTCTTTTTCTCATACGCATTTCTTGGAGTTTTATGAGGGTGCAAAGAGGGAGCCTAACCAGTGCAGGCAACTCGCTTAATTTAGCACAGTCCTGTCCTTTCCAGTTCACCCACCTGCAAAATGGGAATAATAATAAGCACTTAAGGGAGAATATTCACGTCTGGCTTGAGATCTCTAATGTTCATCTCTCCAGAGGCTCAGCAGAGGGAAATAGCTTCTAATTCACATGCTTTGAATGGGCTTCTAATGGAGCTTGCTTCACTTCTGGCAGTGAGGGAGACAAAGTTCTCAGCTCAAGCACCCCTACATCAGGCGCTGCAGTGACATGCCAAAAGCCAGACACTCTGAGAATCCTCTTTCATGCCTCATCCTGCAACCATCTCCACGCTCAGCTTCCCACTGTGGAGCAGTATCTGACTAACTCAGTGGTTTTCCACATGTACAAAGTGGAGGGGGTTGCAGGATGAAGACCATGCATAGCCCCGGTGATCAGCAAGGGTGAACAAATGAGATTTTCAACAGCACTTTATGTGTATTAAGCTCAATAAAAGCTCTATTAGTTATCAATATGGCCAGTCATTATTATTCATTAGTGGTTAGAGCAAACTCCAAAACTCAAATCTCATGTTTCACTCTCTGGGTTGCAACTGTGTGGTATTGAGCAAGTGGCTTCGCTCCTTGTGTCCTCAATTTTGCTGTCATTAGGACATCTGCATCATCCTTAAGTGTGATGTGAGCATTAATAAGGCTTGAAAAGAGCTTTGAGAACTTCTGATGAAAGGTGAGAAATATCATTGATGTACAGCAGAGGAGACAGGGGAAGAGTCTCATCCCTATTCCAAGAGCTCGGAGTGGTGCCACGGAGCACTTCCATGGCTTGTGGGTTCTTCCCAGAAACACCGAGGACAGACGAGCACACAGAGCCAGTTCTCCTCAAACTGAGAGCCAAGAAGCACCACCGGTGAGTTCAGATTTGGAAAACCTATCCCTCTATTGCTTTTCCTCTGGTTGCACAGGCAAACTGCCCATTGGTATGCACAAATGGATATTTAGGCATCCAAACACTCCCTCCTGGGCACAAAAATGCAATTTGGGAGTGTGTTTCGCGCAAAAAGACTGGCACAGAAATCAATCTTTATTTCAGAAAATCTTCTCTTCAGTGTTTAGCCTTTTTGTTGATTATATATGAATTCAATCCCTATTACAAATGAACCTCATGGCCCAGAAATTAATGTGCTTTTTCTCAAGAACCAAGACTTTCTGCACTTCATCGTCATTCTGTTTGTTAACGATTCAGCTTTCCTGGCAATGATGAGAAATGTCTATTTCCCTGGAATAGTTCTGGATGGTAAAATCGTGGTGTTAGTTGTGAGCAGTCAGTGCTGTATTAGCTCACCAAGGCTGCATTGCCATATTTAATCACACTGTCTGGAAACCTGGACACCTCCCTTCACACCTCTGGTTTCCACAGTACCCCTTGGCCATTATTAATTTATTCAACTCACTTTTATGCTTAAGACAGTGTCTGCCAGTTTCTGCCTGCTTGGAAGCATAAGAGCAAGACAAAATGAAAAAGTGACAGTGACATAAATACTACTGAGAAGCCTTAGTGTGCATTTTAAGGACTGCTGTAAATCAGAATGATGGAGAGAGACAGATTAGCAATGCCAAAGCAGAAAGGTAAATGTGCATGCTGGGATCTGCATATTCCTGTAAAATGCATCTACATTTCATTTACACCCAATGCTAGGAACACTGTCATAATGTTGTGGGGAAAAAAGGATGTGTTGACAGCAAGGTCAAGATCTTGCACAGTTCCTCAAGCTCTCCAGGAGTCATTGCTGGAGTTAGTGAAGGTTCCTACAGCGATTCAGTCATATTTTCTTATTTACATCTACTACCCTCTCTACATCTCCCAGGTAGAAACAGAGCATTACATTATGCTAAGTGATCCTATGCAAGAAATTCTTCTTCCCTTGAAATGTCTGGTAACTTTTGTCACCAGGTGTTTGCTGATACTCTCCATCCCTTCGTAAAATCCAACTGCCTTCCCCAAGCTGCAAAGCCAAACCCAAATACCTGAGATGAGATGAGCTACATATCCACACATATATATTAGGTTTGAGGTACTGCAGCAGCAGCGGCTGCTAAAGCAAATTCTCTGCGAATTTGACCCCCCACCAAAAGATTGCACTCAAAAAAGTTTCATCAATGCAATGTCAGGCACCTGCTAAACCAGGGAACCCTAAAGTTAAATTCCCTGTTGGAAGCAATGCTTGGCTGCTCTGCAGTTACCATCTGTAGTATTTTACATCACTGTTTATTCTGTTCAATTTATGCCTTAGTGTGCAGAAACATCCACAAACTCTGAAAGCAAATGAGCAGTGTGACAGGGCTCAGTGCAGTAAAGAGAGTAACTTTGACATTATCACATGTTTCAGACTCAAAAATCTCAACAATCTTACATAAACCCTTGGTTTTTAAGTTTAAAATCTCTGCTTAGTACTGGAAATCTTGCAATATTTATTCCCCCTGACTGCACTTCCAGAACACTGAAATTACCTCTCATGTTAGATTAACACAATACTCATGTTTGAGAGCTCATTATTCAGAATAGATTATTCTCTGTTTTGGAACGTACTGGTATCAATGGTTCCTGTAGGAGGCTTTAGGCCAACACAACTACCAGAGGCTGCAAAAAAATCGTGCAAAAACCTTTGGTGCTCAGTTCCATGTGCTCCCAATCTCAAATTCAGTCTACATATGAACAAAGAGAAATGTTTGGGAAATATACAGGGGTGCAAAGGAAACCATATTTGATGATTTACTTGCAGGGGAGTTTTTCCTTATGCAAAGTGTTGCAATGTAAAAGGGTGCAAACTTCTGAGTGGTTGACTCCTTAACTGAGTTTAAAACCTTCTCAAACTTTGTTTCCCTGGTGGGCTGCAATTTCAGGATGTTTTCCACTTGTTCAGGATTTCAAGGCCAGGTTGGATGGGACTTAGAGCAACCTGGTCTAGTGGAAGCTATCCCTGCCCATGGCAAGAGGTTGAAACAGGATGATATTTATTTAATTTCCCTTCCAACCCAAACTAGTCTGTGATTCTGTGATTTCCAGTGGTTCATACCACGCAGTGAGACCGCTGGAAATGTTTGTTGTGTTTCCCACAGTAATGCAGATCAAACACAGGGATGGTTCACAGCCAGTCCAGCATTCCTGGGCCATGCCAGGCCAACTGCTGTCGCCTTGCACAGATGGGCTGGAGACGTGCAGGTCTGATGTGTGGACAGGACATCTGTGCCTTCCTGGAAGCTCCCAGCTCCTGGGACATGAGGCAGTCCTGGGGTATGACCTCTGGCTTGGCTTCATTTTGCCATGCAGGAATAAACCCCTGTGCTAGCACAGTCATCCCTGTCACAGGACTGGCAATTAAGCTGGTCCGGCATGTCTTGGCTGCAGCTAAGGCTGCTCTAAGCTCAACTAGTGTATGTTTTTCATAGGTGAAAATTATGCAAAAGGAAAGCTTTTGGGGCGAGAAGACACAGAACTGCCAGGAAAGGCTGCTGGAGCACCATTGCCTTTTTTTCTTCTGGTTCAAAGCAGAAATGTCAGTCTGACCCATATGCTGGAATCTGTGCAGAACCCCAGAAGACCTACACACACTCTGGCAAACAAGAGGCCATATGGTGTCTTCATTCATTCATTGCAGTGCTGGTAGGCAGCAGAAATACTTCAGGGAAGAATTGGGGATGAGAAGATATTTTTAATAAACCAGCCTGCAGTGATCTATAATAGGAAATAATCATTGAGCCTTTTCCACAAATATCTAAACTTCTGCCTCTCCTACTTTCCCTTCCAGTGCTGGCAGAGAAAAACCAGAAAATAAAGTTCTCTTTTACTGTAAAACACTTCAAAAATTTCCCAGCAACCAGCATTCTACTGTATCAAAGTTACTGTTCACATTATTAATATTCATTTTCATTTACACTACTGCAAAGCCATTAATGTGATAAGAGTGTTATTATCTTTATAGCCATAAGTATTTATTAAAAGCATGTACAGTGAAAATTGGTAATAAGATGAAGCAATTCAAAGTAGAATGCAATGAATCCCTTAGGAAGAATAATAAAGATTTCTGGCTCTTTTTATTCCTCCCAACAACTTCACAGTATGAAAAAAAAAAAAAAAAACCTAGATAACAAGGCAGGCTTGAAGCTGCTTATCAGAATTTGCAAGTGCTCCAAGTGTTTATCCACAGTGAGAGTTGGAGGGATCCATTTCTAGAAAATTATTATTGTCTGCCCTTTCAGCAAGAAACTGTCTTGCTGGTTTTGTTTAATTAAATTGTTGCTGTCAATTACTGCCTGCAAATAACAGAGAAGGATTGCCCAGTGAACCTGGGGGGGACTCACCAGGGCTTTGTGAGCTCCCTCTGCGCTCCCTGCACATCTATTGAAGGTGGGAGGTGAGAAAATTCCCCGTTTCTGTCCATGTCCCACTTCCTTCAAGGAAATCAAAATAACCCATAATTGTTGTGGCCCCACTGATTGAGACATCAGCATTTCCATCCCAAGTTGAAGCATTTGTTTTAGTCTCAAAGGCTTCATGTTTGCTGAGCCTTTCCCGTTGTCTTGGCGAGCGTTTCCCCCCAGGGTGGCTGACTGCACCATCCCCTGACTCACTCTCCTCTTGCCAAACTGGGCACTCCTCTTCCTCTCCCTCCTGGCACATCCCTCTATTTCCAATTTCACAATCAAGTTTTATCCCTGCTCCTTTTGTCTTCTTATTTTTCAGGAGAAAAAGTGGTTGGCTTTATGCTGAGCTCTTGACCCAGACTGTGGGGCCGGCAGCTCTGTGAAGGTAGAGCGATCCCAAAGCTCAGGAGAACAAAGAGCCATCCTTTCCCCGTACTCTGTGTTCCCTTCAGCTCTGCTGGACACTTCCTCAGGCAACAAGAAGTCTCACCACCGGGCTGCAGCTGAGTCTGGCAAGTGTTGCTGCGGGGGAAAAAAATGACAATCTATTTTTTTTCTTTTCCACTGGTCACCAGCTGAGCAAAGGCTCCTGGTGCTTTCTGCTGCTGGAGAGCTGAAAATGTGACCTCTGATAAACTTTCTGGGCCAGCAAGCTCTTATACTCACTGTAGCTGAGGGCCACTGCTCCAAAAGTCCTCTCCTTTATTTGAAGTCTCCTTTTTTTCTTCCCAGTGTTACCCCAAAAAAGTGGGAGGACAACTGTTTGAGACATATATGGACTTCATTGAACTGGATGCAGTTCTGACCAAAGTAACTGAATTCTCAGGAAAATACAACCAGAGAAGTTCCACCACCAAGTTTGGGGTGCAGTTTTTCTGTAGGGAACTCTTTTCAGTGGAGCTGAAGGCATTGTGCTCTTTCCAATGGCCAGCCACAAAAGAAGACTGTTCCCTGTTAGTTTTGAATATTGAGGATAATGGACTGTGAAGCAGAATTTTCTGCAATGTATATGGGCTGTGCATTCAAGATAGCATGAACCTGGACTCCAAACTTCACTTTCAAGGTGTACAGGGATAAGAAACACCATTACAATAGTGTGTAATGTTAGCTAGGTTCAGTTTTCCTCCTGTCTGGTAGGCCCATCACAATTCACTGACTTTATTTGTGGATGAACTGGACCAGTGTGCAAGTATTTACAACCCCCTGCCATGGGCAGGGACACCTCCCACCAGCCCAGGTTGCTCCAAGCCCCGTCCAGCCTGGCCTTGGACACTCCCAGGGATCCAGGGGCAGCCACAGCTTCTCTGCCCAACCTGTGCCAGGGCCTGCCCACCCTCACAGGGAAGAACTTCCTATATCCAAACTAATCCTGCCCTCTCTCACTCCGTGCCCTTGTCCTCTCCTGCCTGGTTCTGTGTGCTTGCAGAGAAATAGAATGTCTGTGCTCACCCTGCCCTTTTAAATCATCACTTCCATCAGTTACAGCACTGCTGTCAGTATCATTCTTCTGTGGGCCTTGAAAACATTGCTGCACTAAATATTTTCTATATTCTTAAGGTTCTGAGCAGCATTTTTTTGTTTCATGTATGATGTTTAATTTACAGTGGAAGTATTGCTTCAAATAATAAGAACACAAACACAGAGAAACATAGAGGTGAAAAACCACAGCTAAAGCGACACATTTTTTTTATGTCCCAGATGCCTTCATTTTTTTCCTTACTATTTGAATTTTCTCTTCCCTCAGTGTTACAGATTTAGCTTTGATCCATCCCGACAGAATCAACAATCTTTTGTAAAAGGTTCTTTTCAGTCTGAGCCCTTTCTGCGATAACAACTAAAACAGTATGAAAGGAAGATTTGGATTATATTTACGTGTGAGCAGACAATTGATTTCACAGCCCAGAAAATGAAAAATAAGATGAAATGTGTGTGATTTTTAAACTTGACCAGAAGGAGGGAATCAGTATGAAGCCAAGCACAAGTCAGTGGGGAGTGTGATTCTGCAGGGACTCCAACCACCTCAGAAAATCACTTTGCAGTGTTTCTGTGACATGAATTCAACTTCTTAAACTCCCTGGGGACCTGGTTTTCTCCAGAGAATATTTTCAGCTGTTTTAATTGTCCTTGCTCCTGTTAGCTACACATTACAGAGAGATGGCAGCGCACTCTGTCGTGCAAGGGGTGATTCCTATTGTGAGCACCTCTGTTCCTGCCTCTCCTTCACCAAAACCCAGCTTTGATCCCACTTGTTTGAACAAGGACTTTCCTCCAGGGTGGGTGAAGGACTTGAAACAGGTTCTTCTCTGAACTTCAGTTTTATTGTGGCGAAGAAAACATGCTTACTCCTGGCAAAAAGTCCTTGTATCCCACTCCCAGCTGCTCATTCCAGCAAGGACTTGGCTCGTCAGAGCAATCATGAGGCAGATTGGTCTGAAGGGAACGGCAATGCCTGTCTGACAGTGTGCTGGGAATTTTTGCTTCCCTTTTCTACTGTAAAGCATTCTTCCTTCCCCAGCCTGCCCTAAAGAATCTAATTAGTGGCCTAATTACCACCCCCATACTATGCCCTAGCTGACCTTTGCTGGCTCGTGTTCTCAGTCTGCCTTCCCTTGTCAATGTAATTTTGGGTCGTAGGTCTGCAAGGTCTGTGCTACTTCCTCTGTGCATCACGACGTCACTGCACTCCACTCAATGGTTATTTTTATTCCCTACTCCAAGAAAACTGAACTGTGAAAGCACTGTAAATTTTCAACCTCGAGAGGCTCTTCATTAAGCAACAAATAACTCTCTGCACCTACTTGATATTACCCTCCTGTTAGCTGTTTGTCACACGACGTGCCTTCCTCCCCGCTCAGCCTGCTGTGTCGGTTCCACTCAGCTGACAGAGCTGCTGCTTGCCAAATAACTGCACATTATAGTCTGCTTTCTGGTCCTCTGGCTTTAATATAAAGGCAACAGCATCATTTTTATCCTCGGTGAGTTCGGTTCCGATGCTCAATGCTGTCTCACCGCTGTTATCAGATGTCAGCCAGCAGTATTTCCCAGGAGCAGATCCCAGTGCTATCCTACAGGAACAGCTTCCCATGGCTTCGACACCGCTGCTGTCGCTAACGGTGTTTCCACACAAAAGAGGTGCTGTCCAAAATAATGAGCTACATTTATTGCCTCGATGTTCTGTTCCTGACACTGTCCCACCAGGACGCCTGCCAGCCCGGGTCCCTCTGCAGCCTGGCTGCCCCAGCTCTTCGGAACACTTTGAGCTCCCACTCCTTTGCAAATCCAGCCTTGCCCTTGGGTTAAGTGGTAGCACAGCTCTATGATAGGTGCATTGTTAATTTTCAAGCCACAGTACATCTAAAAGCCAACCACCACCCTGGGAAGGATGTCATAAAACAAATACTCCTTTCCTGCTGAAATGCATTATTAAAGCCACTGCCCTATAAATCCCAAGCAGATAACACTCTCCCTGGCACCTTGTAAAATAAGCAATTTTCTGCTACCGAGGAAACAAATTCTTTTTCTCAGTCCTATCTGAACTCCAGCAGCATGGTGACAGACACAGCACTGCATCTGAGTTTGTTTTTGACAGCCTCATTCATTCCTAACCCTGTCAGCAGGAATAAATGTTTCAAACTTTTCACTTTAAAGACCCTTGGAGCAAAATGGATTTTGTGGGACCAGCTTCACCTTTTGTGTCTACCAGACTTTATGTCATCATATTTCCCTCTATTTCCACCACTGCTTCATCGAAAGGTAGAATTTAAGTGCTGAGATCAATTTTGGACCAAGCTGCCTTTTGATCAAAGGCAGTGGGGCTGGGGGTAGAAAGACAGACAGCCTGGATTGTGAAATACGTGGGGTTTTCACCCCCTAGAACATGTGAGGATGAAGCTCACCATGTATCATACCCTGTGAGTGCTGCTGGGGCAGAAACAGGGAACATCTGCCTCCTGTATCCAACAGTCCTTGCTAAGACAGACATGGAGCAGCACTTGGACCAGGCCAGTTTTGCAGCAGCAGTGTTTGAGGTGGCATATCAATTTTGGCTACATTTTCTAGTTTCCTAATGAATCTGTCAATGTTTCATTTCAATAAAATGTTATCTTCACTTTTTCTTTGGGTTTGTTTTTTTTTAGCTATAGCACCACAATACTGTTACTCGCTGATTATTGCATCAGCAAATGTTAACATATTATTTCAGTTTGGAATGAGAAGAAATGAAGAAATTCCAGCATTCATCCACAAAATGAAACTGCAATTTTTTAAATAGCTCTAATCAGCTACCAAGAACAATGTACTATTTTCCTCCATGATGAGCCCATGCAGGTATGTACACATTTATTTCTCAGAATCAGAGGTCTGTGTGATCATTCATTTCAGGAAACTGTGTAATGTCTCTTGTGTTCATTTCTAGAGCAATCAGCAGAGTTCACTTAGTAGTTCATTGTTACTTTTTTGTTCTTTGGTCACAGAGTGTATCTCCTGTGTATTGAGCAGCTGCCAGCAAAGTATTCAACATTAACAGACCTTACCAAGGTCCATATGTGACCACAGACTTTAAACACAGACATTTCCCTTTTTCTTTTTTTAAGCTGAAGTTAAATTCAAGAAACCTTTATCTACATTGTCATATATTCAGAGAGCAGCCTGAAGCCAAAATAAATTTGTTTCCTATTATGGGTGAAAAAATGGCTTGTTCTCCAGCTCAGCAAGACGGGTCACTTGGCACAAATCCCTCATGCTAAAGCCCCTGTTCCTTGTTATCAATACAGAACTTCCAATAAGAAGGGAAAATATTTTTCTTTTCCTTCTCATCCTCACAGTTCACTCAATATACAGCCCATGCATTTAAAAGTATTTCTATTTCAATATTTAAAAAGTGGATACATATTGAAACAGGATCCTGTAGTGGTGAAAAGGGCTGGACTGGAACCAGTCTATGTAATTATACTGGGATATTGGGGCAAATTCACAGTGATCTCCAAGTCCATCAGAGAGTTGAGCTGCATAAATATTTGAGCAAGACCCTCAAGAAGCTGAGGTACCCACTGAGGTGAGTGATACCAAGCAGTTTGTCACATATCAAGCTTATTATATATATCATATATGGGGTAGTCATGGGTCTGAGGGACTGCCCTGACATGAAGATGACACGAACACTGAGTAACCAGTTAGAGCAAGACACTAAAGTATTCCAGGTCTCAGGACTGACCACTCTCCAGTGTTACTTTTCCTCTGATAAAACTTATACTAAGCTGCTTTCATCATGTCTGAGAAAGAAACCCAGGACCCATTCCATGAGAAAGGACCCACAGTGTCACTCAATCCTGCCATGAAAACCAATTAAAATTCCTTCATAGGGAAACCAACTTTGGGTTGGTTTGTTTTAATTTTTTCAGTCTGCTATTATAAATAATAGCAAGGCAAAACAAAGTTTTTAATTTGTGCAAATGCCTTGACAAAGTTGTGCTTCATCCTTGTATAAATATTGCTCCTGAAACACTGCCAAGGAATGGCCTGGAGTGTCTGCAGCCAAAAAAACCCAGACCTGGTCCTATCTGAGCACATGAGACCTACATATAACTCATGTTTGTGGCTGGTGTTCCAGCTCTTCCAAAACTGCCTCTGAGCCTCTCCTGACTGGCAATCCAGACTGCTGTTCCCTGACTCCTGTGTAGCATTTCAGGAGTAGCCATGGCGAGTTTTGCAAGCAAAAATACTTTTATTAGACAAACTGGAAAAGCTGGAGAGAAATGCCAAGCTTTCAAATAAGCAGTTCCTTTCCAAACACTCCGAGTTGCCTGCCTGGATGCTTATCTGTTCTTTTAGAGTAATCCAATAAAGATAAACTCTTTCCTTCTAAAAGCCATTGCTTCACCCTAGACCATCATGGCTAAAATACCATGACTAACTACAAAGATGATGAGGGAGATAAGGAGAAGGGAATCTGTTTAACTAAAGAGGGATAAATTTATACAGAATGAATAGAAATGTAATAGCTCTGTTGCATAATCTGGCTGTATTCCTCATTTCAGCTTCTCCAGTGGTTGGAGCCTACATTCAAGTGGGGAAGGGAGAGGAACTCCAGGCAAAATCCAGTTGGAGATGGTATTTGTAGGCTGTGTCTCAGCTCTGAAGATTCCATTGAATCTCTAGCTCCCATATTTCATTTGATTGGAAACACTAGCTGTTAGACATCAGGCTTTTCCCAAAGCCTTTGGAAATGGGAGGGTTCAATTAAGTTTCACAAAAAGCGGTGTGAGAATAAACAAAACTTACATGCTTTTCAAAAGCACAAGCTGAAGCCTGAAAGCCTTCAGGCATTTCATGGTTTTGACATTTCATAACCTGTGAGCTTGCAGATTTGGAGACAGAATTACAGATGAAGTTGAGTTTAAAAATCCCACAGGACAAGTCCCTTGTTTTTCATGAGGTGTCCACACTAGACTTTTCATTCCAAGGTAGTGCTTATTTGAATTTCAACCTAAAATTCATAAATCCACACATAGAGTGAACTGCTGAAGAACTACCTACTGTTTTCCTGAGCAGGAGAATCACCTCCTCTCATGCCAGGACAACGGGGAGTGGCTTCCCACTGCCAGAGGGCAGGATTAGATGGGATATTGGGAAGAGATTCATGCGGGTGGGCAGGCCCTGGCACAGGGTGCCCAGGGAAGCTGTGGCTGCCCCATCCCTGGGAGTGTCCAAGGCAAAGTTGGATGGGGTTTGGAGCAACTTGGACTTGTGAAAAGTGTCCCTGCCCATGGCAGGGGGTGGAACTGGGTGATCTTCAATGTCCCTTCCCATTCTCCTAAACCATTCCATGACTCTACAATAAGCAGGCTAAGGAGAAACCTCCAAAAAAAAAAGCTTAATGAACCTTCTAAATTCCACTCCTGAGTCTGAACTGCAAACATGACTTGGACCATTGTCCATCTAGTTTTTTTAATACTACATTGTCCATCTCACCTTTAATAATACATCTTTTTAATACCACATATATATGCAAGTGGTTCGTTACTCTTACAGGCATTTGCAGATGATTTTGTGGTCATAAAATCTGGAACAGAGCAAGTTCCTGAACATTCCTTCTAGTGCCAAGGAAGGTAAATGCTGGGGAACACTGTCTGCCAAGGAATGTTTAGTTGCTCTGCTGTAGCCAGTGCTTTTTGTACCTCTGTTATAGCTGTCAATACATATTTGAATGAGCAGAGCTGGCATTACAGCATCTTCCTGCATAGAAAACACTCTGATGTGGGGTTTTTTTTCAAAATCTCTGTTATTGACCATATACAGAAAAAAATCTAGTTATGGTTCACTGTAACACTAAATGTTCAACTCTTGAGTTATTTACAAATTCCCGTAGTTGGAAGTACAATAGGCAGAGAAAGAGAGAGAGAGAGAGGGATCTATTTATCATGGAAATCCAAAAAAACCCTTCTAAAATTAAAAGACAAAATCTAATTTTTAAGAGATAAGGCATGGTAGTTAAAATATACAACTATTTCTTTGTTTTCATATGCAACTCGGTCTCCCTGATGAGTCCTGTGATATCCCAAAGAATAACTTTCCAAATTCCAAGAATACAAAAGATTGCGTTGCTATTGTCCTTTAAATGGTTTCCATAATAGTTGCTATTTTCTGTAGAAGCAGGAGAGCAAACACAGGACTCCAGCCCACAATCACTTCTATGATTCACAGGTATAATTTTCTCATGTCAGGTGTAGTTCAGGGAAATAAAAGAAAGTGAAATTGTCAGTTAAATAATTAACTTTTACTCAGGTTAAAGTAAACTGTAGGGAATGTCTTCCTATGAATTAAAAAAATCCATATCCACATACAATAGACTAAGTATACACATAAATATGAAAATCAGTGTGGTATCTGAGGCATCTGTCTAATCTAATCATTCCTTGTCCCATCAGTGGCTTCATTATTTGGACTTTCCCCTCACCATCTGCTGTTGACACCTCCACCATCACTGATCAGTAAGGATTAACACTTGTGGTGGACTGAGGGGACACAAGACACAAAGGCTTCACACTGAGAAGTGGATTCTGGCACGTGGAGACAATCCAGCCTGTGAGAGATGTGGCCCCTCTGACAGAGGGAAGGTTAAGATTAGATATTGGGAAGAAATTTGCCCCTGTGAGGGTGGGCAGGCCCTGGCACAGGTTGGGCAGAGAAGCTGTGGCTGCCCCATCCCTGGGAGTG
>JAWWEU010000160.1:32963977-33005079 GCA_035583155.1 Acropternis orthonyx
AGGGGGTGGAACAAGAAGGCCTTTAAGGTCCTTTCCAACCCAAACCCTTCTGCGACTCTACTCTATGATTTTGCATTATTTTAGGGCCATTTTCAAAACTTCCTTCCCCCAACACTACACTGACAGTTCTCTTCACCCAAACGGTTCTATGCACCATGGTATGTTCTACATACCTCTTTGCCATTGAAGGCATTTACTAAAGGGAAAAAAAACCAAAAAACTAGTATAATTTTAGTAAGAAAGCTGAGCTGACAAGCTTTAAGTGTGGGCCAGGCCTTAGCTCCAAGTTATCAGTAGACGTCATCATGGCCAACCAGTTGAAGTAGTTACATTATTCTGGGTTTTAAGGTCAGGAAACAGTGAAAGGGTGAAATTGTTGCAGGAAAGTGTATTTTACATAACGCAGCTCTCAGCCCTGAACCAAAAACTCTGAGAGTAGCCTGGAGGAGATCAGTGCCTTTCATCCATCTTTCATCCAGAGTCTGGAAACGCTCACAATTAAATTTGTTAACCATCCTTTAACCTTTTCCCTGTTTTCTTTCCATCTTCCGTGTCCCTTCACATGCACCTCCTTCCTGTTTATTGGTTTATTATCTTTCAATAAAAGAAGGGGGGACCACTGTGATGATTTCCCCCAGCCTCAGTCTCTTTAGGATGGGTTTGCTACAGGCACACCATTGTGCTGCCACTCTTGCTCCTCTTGTTCATGTGGTGACCAGATAGATGGTTCCTCAACAGTCATGAAATCCTCTCATCACGCCTGTTGCCTGTACCTGCTGCCCTGTGCACAGGATCCCAGCTTTGCCTCCTCTTCCCTGGTGCAGTCTGGATAACCAGCCCTCAAACAGGGTTTTTATGGCCTTGGGAAAATTAAAACCACAAACCCCACAAAACTGTGGCTCCCGTGCTGTCACTTTGGCTGAGCATCTTTGCCTTTCCAGCATCCAGTCAACACCTTCTTTAACTTGCCCACTGAAATGGTTTTCCTCTCTCTTGCTCTGCAGCATCACAGCAATGGGGAGCTGTACAGTTTTACAGCCTAAAAGATCCTCTCCCTGCAGGGCTGCTCAGTTGAAAGGCAAGTTAACCGTAGTGTCATAAAAACTACCTGAATGTGGGAATATTTCTCTGCAAAATACAGGGATCTCTGCCACATCTATGGGTCACAGCTAACCCGAGAGAGAGGAAAATTATCCTTTCAGAGGGATTTCCAAATGAAAACAATACCTTCTTGACACTTGCATGGGATTTGCTGTCTGCAAATACTTAATTTTAATAAAAAAGTGCTTAATCCTCTTAATGAACTCATTACATGCTAAACCCTTTGGTTTGCAATTAGAAAACCAGAAGAAAGTGAAGTAATGAAAGCTGGTCTTGTCCTTTCATGTGCTCCTGGTGCAGAGGGTGCAACAGCCACAGAGAAATGGCCAGGCTGGGACAGCACCTCTGTCCCATTCCATTCCCTGGCACCACCAGAGTCAGTAACTGTTCTGAGCAGAACAGCACAGAAAATTAAATAAATTCTGATTTTCTCTATGGAGTAAGTGTGCTCTGCCAGGATAACTAAAGTAAAAAGTCATTAAAATGTGGCACAGCCTTGGAGTGCTGAGCTGTACCTGGATGCACAAGAGGCACGTCACTTTTGAGACAGAGCTGCCACCTCCCACACAGCCCCTGCTCTCAGATAACCACCTTTTAAAGCATGTTGATGTTGCTGCTTTTCTGAATACATTTTCATTCCACTCCTAATGTTTTTGCACACTCATGCATAGCCAGGGACGTTGTCCTGAAGAATTATTCACTGGGAAAGGGTGCAAGAAGCCAAACCGATGACAGGAGGGAGGGTATGGTTTTCTTGTAGAATCAAGTAAACTATAATAATGCCACACAGTATGTAATTATCACTGCTCCTTCTTTGCACTCATCATCTCTGTGGGCTGGATTCCTTCAGCAGGTAGGGAAGCAAGAGAAGAGAAGGGGGAAGGGAAGGAGAGGGTGATACCTGCTCTGACACTGCCAGTTTTGCCCGTCAGCAAGAAGTCCATGAGCTCACTGCATCTGACAAGACAGCAAAGATCAGGGGGCAGCAGGTTCAGAGAGATGTGGGGCTGGACTTGGAGGGAGATGGGAAAACTCAGCCCTGTTTTTGTTGCCTCTCCCCGTGGGACCAGTCCAGTGTGAGTGACTCTCAGACCGCCGGGGCAAATGCTTGGCCATGCAGTGAGAAGCACCAAGAGTCAAGAGTGCCTCCATCCATCCTGCCAGAGCGTCATTCCCAGGAGGGGATCAGCCCCTGCACAGGGAGCCAGTGGTTTGCTGTGTGCTGGAGCAAGGAAGTGCTTTCACAGAAGGTCATTGCCTTCGTGGCTGATTTCAGATGTAGAAGGAAAGCAGGCTCTCTCTTCCTCAAACAGACTTTGGGGGCCACTCCTGGGTCAGCACAGGCACGTTCACGGTGGAGCAAAGTGCACCCTCTGCAAGCCTTCCTATAATTAAAGATCTGCAGCATCCTACATATGTATTCTTAAAACATCTGTAAGCATAATTACAGCAACCACTTAAACAGCTTAATATGAGGCGGGTGTTTTCTTTCACCGGGAGATTGCTTTTAATGGCTCTGTGTACAGCACAGTTTGCAGATAAGGCCAGAAGTGCACCCAATTATCTCTCTGCTGGCACCTACTGCACTTTAACTTACATTTTCAGGCTTTTTAGTTTGCTTCATAACTGCCATTCCCGTTAATGTTTTAATTCTCCATGCACCGCTTTAAGGATCCAGCCCCGAGCCTGGGCTCTGGCTCTCCAATTACCCTCGGAGGATGCTGTAGAGTTCAGCCACATTTCCTCATGCCTTCCTTCTTCACTGCTTTGACACGTGCTGACAGCACTCTTTTGTCAGCTGAGAGGTGTAACTAGGACTTGTTTTGCAGGAATTATTCTGTTTTGGCCGAAACACGGGCTGTGGTGTCTGTAGTGTGGCAAAGGGTGTTCAGAAAGGGACTGAATGCAATTCCTGGCTGTGCTACAGCTCCCGCAGTGTCCGACTGTCCCCGGGACTCTCAGTAAGGCAGAGCTGTGGGGAACTATTTGATGTCTGAGACATGGTTCTCACTTGGGGCATTTTTCAACCTGGAAAAAAAGAGATGAAGGAACCAAATTAAGGAAAGTCTAAAAATATGAGCTGTTTTCCAGGAAATTTAATTTTAACTGGTGTCATTTTCTCTTTCCTGCTTGCCTGAAGTGTCACCTCCATCCCATTTAGGGTGTTTGCACCCTCATGAGGAAATCATCACTTCATAGCACGGATCTGAGCTGTGCTGTAAGACCTGAAGCTTGAGACCCACCTGGAGATCATCTGGGGGAAGAAGGAACCAAAGGCAGATCCTTTCTTAAGACAGGAGTCCAACTTTCACCCCAAATAAAAACACTGGAAAGATTGGATAAACTGGCTGATCCCACAAGGGTGGGAGTTCCTTGGCTGGGAAAGGCACTGCTAGACTTGAAAGTAAAAAGCAGAACTGTGAAGGTTTCTACCGTACACGAATTTGTTTTTAGCATGGCAAGCAGACAGAAAGAGAAAAGCAGCTGCCTAAATAAGGAACTGGCTTACAAAGAAAACATTTCATGAACAAAGTGTTGTCTTGCAGGAAGAGGTCAAATCTGGGTTGGGGAAGAAGATACAGAGGGACTTAAAAGCCAGACATCATAAAATTGTAGACTATCCCGAGTTTTAAGGGAACCACAAAGATCACCGAGTCCAGCTCCTGGCCCTGCACAGGGGATATTAGATATTAATGTGACTGAGAGTGGAGAAAGAGAAATCAAGGTATTGGTGGTTGTAAAAGGCCAAATATGAATAGAGAGAGAGGTTAGAAGAAGAGGACACAGAGGAGGAAGGCTGCTCACAGTTGTTCGCCTGCGAGATGCAGAGTGCTGGAGGAATGAAATGCTGGTACTGCTGCTTTCCAAACAGATGAGCACATCCCAGTCCCCAGCAGTGCAGGAGCTTTGGTTTGGATTTGTGGGGATTTTTTGTCTCTCATGATAGCAACATTCCAGAACAGATGATCCCTGGGTGACTGCATACGCTTCCTGCGATGAGTCCTCTCTTGCACGTCCCTTCCTGAATTCACGTCACGGCTGAATTCTCGTCATCAATTGCACAAGCCAGACCTTGTTTTTCAGCCCCCTGAAAGGCAATCCCTGTCCAGCTGGCTTGTTCCTGTACCAAATGTGACCTGTGGAGCACACAGATCATGGAACTTCCACTGCCCCACTGACTCACGGACCCCTTTGCCCATCTCCA
This sequence comes from Acropternis orthonyx, assembly GCA_035583155.1. Taxonomy (NCBI): domain Eukaryota; kingdom Metazoa; phylum Chordata; class Aves; order Passeriformes; family Rhinocryptidae; genus Acropternis; species Acropternis orthonyx. Next base: position 32,968,284 of record JAWWEU010000160.1, read on the forward strand.
ATGAGGAGACTGTGCCACTGGCTGTGTTTGGAGCAAGGGTTATGCTGCAGGTCTCTCCATCAAGTGAAGACACGCTCGAGATGAGGCACGAGAAACCCTCCAAAGACCTCTCAGCAGCTCTAACTGAGTCTGGAAAGAGCCTGTGGAGGCAGACATGGGGGACCATGAGAGTGGCAGCACGAGAAACATGACCCTGATGAGCTGGATTTTGTCCTTAGTGAATCCTTACGGGCACATCCAGGCCACCCTGTGCAGCACGGTGACTATTCCATGGCATCAAAGGTTGGGAGAGTGAAAATCAGGCTGGATGGTCCTGGTGCCAGCTGTCCAACCTCTCTTGGTGCTCAGGAGAGAGGAGCTGCCATGGCACTTACACACCTCTGCCCCTGGCAAAGGAGATGATCTTCCCAGTATCATCTGAGGAACTTCAGGACTTCAAATTTAGGCTTCTTTTAGAAGTAATGGGAAGAAAAGGGTGGCAGAAACGGTCTCAGAGAAATTTCTCTTTATGGATTCTATGGATAGCTTAGAGGGAGTTTCAACACAGACAAATAAATTTTAGCTGCTTGAAGTTAACCAAGACATGTGTCGCTCTCACAGCATGTGCTGTGAGAGTGACCTGTTGTTTTTACATTGTCCCCACCCACAAAGCCTGAAAATGTAATTTCAAAGTTAATTTCTTCCCTGAAGTTTTGAATGCCAGAGTTGAATCCTACTGGTCACATGGATCATATTTCTACACAGCCTTACAAAGACTAAATAAAATTGTATTCTAATTCGTTGAAAGATTTGGACTATCAGAAACGACACTCAGCTGTGTCTGATGCTGAGCCACAATTCTGTGTGTTCTTCTGAATAACAGAATAGGAATAGATTATTTTTATACTAAAAAAATTTGGGAGGCATTTTCAACCAATTAATTTTTGCCTGTAAGACCAGTGAAAGCTAGAAAGCACATACATTCATCTAAATAACTGTAGTTGCATATTGTGTGGATTCTGTTTGGAAGAGGGTGGCTATGAAGACAAGCCTCAGCAAGTATTTTAAAAGAATAAAATAAATACTGTGTAAACATGACATGCCTAATGTCTTTTTGCAGGATCTGAATTCTGCTGTGAGTCAAACTGAGGGAAAACAGAATTTTGCCAAAAAGCTAAAGTGTTTCTTCCTCTCCTGCTATAACTGGAGGCAGAAGCTATATTAAAAGCAGCTTTTCTTTTTCCTAATTCATTATACATGAATTTTCTCTAAAAACATTTCTCTATGTCAATTGGCCCATAATAAAATGGGATATTCTACAGCTATGAGTCCTGTTCCAGGAAAGAAGTTTAACAGTTTTAACACAAGTCTGGACTTTGAGTGGTCTGGGGCTGCTTCTCTGCCTATTTCTGTCACACTGTGTGACCTCAGATAAGGCAGCCTCTGAAACTCAGGTATCCTCTGTGAAAAATGAAGATAATTCCCTCCTACTCCACAGGGAAGATATGAGCTTTAACCAAGCAGGGTGAGTAGATATCAGTTGGAAGAACAGCAAAGAAATACCAGTGACTTTCCAAGGATCTAAAGAGAACATCCTTTGCAGATGTTTTATCTTCCATGGACCACATTTTTAAAGGCCTATTCACTACTATTGAAAGTCAGCTTGGTTTTACTTGCATGGTTTCATTCAGCTGTATGTGAAGAAAGGTTTAGCATCCTTCCATCTTTCCCAGCTATCTTTGATCTGGGAACTGCAGCCATCCAGAGGGTGTGCTACCTACATTCTGTTAGAGAAGGAGCAATGCTCAGTTTTGCAGGAATCTGGGGTTTCACCATTAGGCAAGATAATATTGGCAAATTACTTTAAGGATATTTAAGTCTAAGGCTCTTGCCCCTTGGTCCCTCCTCAATGGTGTCACATAATAAAACATTTTGGGTCAAGCAGTGTGATGGGTGCACAGTGGATGGCCAGATTAGAGCAGTACCAGAACACTGGTACCAAACTTAAAAGAATTATTGGTCACTCACTAAGTAGAAAAACTGGTGGGAAAGGCAATGGTATGTCAAGGGAATGAGGAGTTGGATCTGAATGATCATTATGGTCCCTTCCAACCCAAACCATTGTGTGATTCTCTGCTACCAGGAGCAAAAAAAATTCAGGTTTGAGTCAGTTTTGCTCAGGAACGAGTTCACTCTCGGATGGGCTTTGTTAGAATGTTTGTAAAACATCTAGGTAGGGGTGTCCAAAAAAAGGGAAGCAGGACAGTGAGAACAAATTGGGAACAATTGCTTGAGGACCCTGATCTATCCAGGGCAACTGTAGCTGCAAGAGATTTGTTAGTTGTTATTGTGCAACAGTTTATTACAAAATTATCCTTTCTGTTACAAAACCATCCTATCTGAAATTATGACAAAATTATTTTGGATAACTTTGACCACATGTGTAAACTGCTCAGCAGGATATTTCATTAAAAGAAAAACAAATCAGGGTGAACTGTGTCTTAATTACAAATGTTACTAGAAAGGAAATCAAACACCATGTGATATTGCAGTGAACCATTGGATTATGTGACCCCAGTCAATGATTCCAGCTGGGAAGTGATTAATACAGCTCACAAACTTGGAGATGAGCTCCTTCAGTGCTGGCTGGTCAGAGGCTGAGCTCTGACACTGGATAGGACATAACTGATTCCCCCAGTAGTCAGATAATATAATAAAGGTTTGAACTTTGCAATCTCTTTCCTTTTGGCAGAGTTACAGTCATTCCTCTCTCTGACTGCTCCAGAGAGATTTTATCCGTGACCACACGTTTCACATTAAGTATTGGAAGTTATTGGATTACAGCACTGCAGTAGGAAAGGTCACACCCAGAGTGGACTCCAAGCAGCTCAGGCTTTGTTGTGTGCCCACATAAGGATGGATAATCAGCTAATCACTCTGTGTGCTGGTTTTCTGCTGATTTCTATTCTAGCAGTTCAAAGGTATCTGTGGAGTTCAGTGCAATGTTCTACTGCTCTTGAGAAAGCACTCAAACAAGCCCTGTCTTTAAAGTTCACCTAATATTTCCATTGCAATTTTCCTTTGGGTCTGAAATGTTCTGTGGCTGCAGAGGTGTTCTTGGAAAGCCAAAGGGGAAAGTAAATTTAATTTGACTGTTTCTCAGTTACCTGACATTTCATATTCTGTGGCATTGGGATTTTCCAATAGTCTAGAATCTTAATTAGCTTCTTCTCTCATACTTCTCTCTTTTCTTTCTCAGTCCTCCTACAACCTTTTTGGTTGCTACCTGAGAACTGGAGTTGAGATCAACCAAAAAAATCAAATGGTATGAGTTCTTCAGACAGGATAACTCATGGTGTCAGTGATGACTTGATTCTAGTCCAGTACTGAAATAAAAGAGAAAATACTGAAAATTCAGCTGAAAAACTACAAGTTTTGTGATTGTCCCATGTGATTCCTTTCAAATTCATTAATGGGCAGATATAGCCTGTACACTTATTTCCCATAATCAGTGTTACTATAGAAGCAGATCAAAAGGACAGGGTTTTTTATTTGTGTCTTTGTGTGCATAATTGTTTGTCATATACTCCCATTTCTGTTGTAGCTGGGACTTAAACTCTACAGAGGGTAAAATTCATTAATTTTTTACTTAACTGCGCCTTTTATCTTGCTGGTTTTCAGAAGCTCTTTGCTCCTCTCTGAAACAGTTTCTTTCTATGAAGCAGATTTTTTTTACCACCTCAGAAATCAAACTCCAGTTCCAACTACAGACAGTTTATTTCATATGCTGAATTGTCACAATCAAAGGCAGAATCTCTGCTGAACAGGTTTGGAAACATCTGGCTCTTTTCTTTTGACTTTTGAGTCTAATTATCTCAGTGCAGCTCGCGATTGCTAAGTATGAAATTCAGCTGCCTGGCCGCAGCAGTCTTGGAGAATCTGGGGCTTGGTTTTGTTTTCCTCCCCCTTTGTGACTGTTTTCCCCACAGCCTTAAATCATGCTGGAATGGAAACAGTGAAAATATGTGCCCACAGAGCAGTCCACATGTGCTGGCACTTTGAAACACCACCACAGGAATTTCTTGCTGTGTAGTAGAAGAACTGGGTGCTTTGTGCAGAAACCAGGGACCGTGGAGGGCTTGGGTGGGAATTGTGAACAGTGAGGGAAAAGCTGCTCTCATGGGGAAACTGCCATCAAGACAATCCACGCAAACAAGGGATGGGTGTTAACCCAGGGATGTGAACCTCCTGGTGCTGCAGAAAACAGTGGCTGAGTGTGCTGGAAAGGGCTGTTTCATGCTGGCTGGAACATCCATGGTGGTCCATCATTTTGTGCATCCATGGTAGTCAGGGGAGGGGCGTGGAAAGCCCTGTGCTGGATGGAGCATCTGCGAGGGTCCATCATCTGCTGCCTCTATCTTCTGCATCCATGGAAGTCAGGGGGACTTGGAGAGACCAGGTCTGGTCCCCTCTCACTCTCTTTGGGTCTGTCACCCAAGCCCAGATGTGTAAAAAGTGGACACAGATCTGACAAGAGAGACCTCAGTCTCTCTGGGATTCACACCCTCTCCATAAAATTGAGGGCAAGAAGCTCCATGACAAGAAGTATTTTAAAAGCCTGTGGCACTGAGGCAGCACAGTCAGAACTATGGACAGACAGCGAAGTACAAAAGGAGGTAGAAACAAATTTCTTAATTAAACTGGGAGACAGAACACTGTGGTCTCCAGTTTCATCTGCTGTAATCTTTGTTAGGGGAGTGTTGCTTCACTTTGTCTGTTTTGAGAACAGATGCTCTGTTCAGCAGCATTGCTCCTGGAAAACTCCAAGAGAATTTTTGGAGACCAGATTTTTTTTTCCCCCAAAAGGAGCAGAAGTGTTGAAGGAACCAAGACTGTTCCTTTGTCATGCACAGAGAGTCCCATCCTATCCCAGGCTGTCCTTCCCTCAGCTTTCTCTCTGCCAGGTAGTGTCTCACACATATGCCCACTCTGAGGAAGGAAAAAAGGGGAACAACAATAATGAATCACAGTGAACCAGCCAATCCTTCCATTCCACTTGGAAATGCCCAGGAAGAGACTGATGCTATTCCTGATTTCAAACAGGAATGCAGATATGAAAGTGAGGACCAGGTGAGCAGGAGTTTTCAGATGATAGAAAGGAAATCCTGAGGGAGGAAAGGATTTGTTCCCTGTGGACAATCCAAATAGAGTGGTAGGTGGAGGGTCAAACAGGACAGGGTTTTCCTGACTTCAGCAAGGTTTTCCAGAGATGCGTGTGTTTCTTGGGCAGGGGCACATAACAGACACACTCACTATTCTAGCAGTAGATGTTTTTCTGCACTTTTTGATTTGTATATCCCAAATTGCATCCTGGGAACCAGAAAAGGCTTCCTGCCATGGAAATAAAAAACAATAAATTCCAATAAAGAAAGAAGTTAGTTGAAAAGCCAGCTTTCTTTGTAGATGACAGATGGTGCTTGGTTGTAAAGGGTGAGGGAAGTCATCCATTAACACAACTTCTCATGCTGAATTCTATGTTTTAATTATGTAAATGCTCTCAGACACCGGAGCATAGATGCAATTTACAGGAGAAACGACTGTATCTTCACTATTTTACTGATGTTCACCGTTGCTCTTTAAGACATTAAAAAGCCTGAGTCAGAAGCACTTTGCAGGAGTGCAGACATAAGCATAACGGAAGGACACGCTCCTGGTGGGATGCAGCATATTAAGGCATCAGTTTGTCCATGGAATCTGCATTTGTGCTGTCCTGGTGATAAATGACACTGGAGCACATACACATAAATCTTTTTAATCCCATGTGCATTTTTAGGAAGTCTCTCACAGCGTTATTTGATGCCATCCACACCGTCTGAGTGACTCTGGAGAGATTTCAGTGTTGTTTCTAAACACAGAGTATTTTGGGGCCCATCAGGAACCACTAAGGCAAGGTCAGATTGCTTTGCCACATCTGCATGGATCAAGATGTGCAGTTCCCAGGCCCTGTTCCTGTCCTAAGAGCAGGAGTCAAAGCTCCTCCATCCCTTCCTCTCCCCAGCACACGCACCCCCACCTCCATATGCACCCTCCTGTTTGTACAGCACATCATTTCAGGCTGGAATATGCTTCCCTTGGGCTTCCCCCAGAGCCTTGCATCACACACAACACACGTGGCTCTCCTGCTGGTCCTGCCCCTGAGTTGTTCTCCAAAGAGCTCTTCCCAACAGCTCCACAGGCCAGGGAGAAGCTGCCAGGGGAGTTTAGCCACCAGGACTCTGTGCTGGCTCCACATTTGCTTTCCTGTGGTGCCTTCCCAAGCACCATTGCCATGGGCACTCTGCTTGGAGTATCTGTCTAGCCAAGCTGAGCGGAGGCTTAAGAATAACAAGCAGGAGACCTATAGCGTTCCAAAACACTTCAGTGTCCATCTCAAATGATGTTTAATGACGTTTCTTCTGCTAAATGATTTCCAAAGTCAGTTACAGGACACTCAGTGTTTAGGTATGGCCGTCTAACAGGACTCAAATCAATGAATCACTTCACTGCTCACTGTATAAAAATACAAATATCAATTTAGCCCATGAATAAGCCCTTGAAATCCTATGTGAACTATTTGTTTAAGATCTTACTGCCTGCTCCCTTCATAATTTCAACTTCTTACAACGCTAATTTCATAAAGTCATCATCATTATTGTCACAGGGTTCTTCTTAACAAACAAAGCAATGCTCTGCCACTGTTTGCCCCTTCCCACCGCCCCTGATTTTCCAAAAGAAGTCAAGGAGGGCACTGCAGGTGGGCACTGGTCTGTCAGAACTGTGGGATGAGTGTCAAGTGTCAGCACAGTGGCTCACGGGTTGCAGCCAAAGCCAGTGGCTTCACCAACTCAGCTACTCAGATACCACAGAGAAAGTCAGGAGATTAAAGACCAAGAAGGAGATGATAATTTTCTGTAAAAATCATGTGGGGATAACCAGAAGAATTATCTGAGTGGAAGGGTAGGATGAGATCAAATGGGTACATATATAGATATACCAATATATATGTATATATATATATATATATATGCCTTGAATACATTTAAGTGTGGAATTAGAAGGTCTTTAATCACCGCACTGAATTTTAGAAACCCCCAATCCCATCAAACACAGTGCTGGAAGGAGGAACCTAAACGATTTTAAGATGGATCTTGGCAGCTTTCTGGGTGGGATTTGGTAACAGAACAGAAGGAACCCTCAAATTAGAAATTAAAGGTTTTGAAAGATGGTTTTGCCCACAAGGAGATGAAAGGATATTTGTTGAGTAGTTGTCGATGAATTTTGATTGAACCATAATTAGGCTATTAAATAATTTTTTTTTCTTCTGAGAACTGATTGCTCGAAAGACATTACTGGCTTAGTCCCCTTCCTTTGGCATGTTGCAATTTTAGTGGCTTTAAACATTTTTCTACTAATAATTTTGATTTTTTTTTTCCATAGGGCGTTAAAAAGCTCTTGGAAAGTGCAGTTTCCAGCTGCTCTACATTCTGCTGTAGGTGAGATTGCTTGCTGCAGACTCGCCACTGAAAGACAAATGTTTTAATTAGATCAATTTTATGATGCATTTTATTTAAAAGAGCCTCTAATTTTCATTTGGCATCCACTAATTCTACTGTTACACTGATCTTGCAAGAAATAAGCAGAGTTAGCAGGACCTCAGAATTTTAATTATCCACTGTTCCATAGTCGAGAGTATCCCAACAGATTAAAATTCCAGGGGCTAAAGATACAAAGAAAATGAAGAAACATTACATTATAAAAATTGAAATAAAATAAGTATATAAACTAAAATAGCAGCTACTTTAGCCATTATTTTGCCTTTTTCCTTTAGAGTTATTTGTCTCTGCAGAGCTGGACCATCGTGCTAATAAGTTTCTGGGAGAGAACTTGGCAAATCTAACATGAATTCCAGGCCTCAGATAATGAAAAAGGCTGAAGGATCGTTTGCCTACCAAAAATAAAATAATAATAAAAAAACTTTAAAAAAACTTTAAAAAAAGATGCTTAAAATAATTTGTTTTGAAAATGCCACAGAGAAGTCAGACCAGCCCTCAATGAGGTTAGAACTGAAAGTCTATTTATAGGATTTCCATAAGATTTTGTAGGGATTGCTAAAATTTCATTGCAGGGAGTAACTGCTCCTCTCAGTTTCCAGTCTTCTTACCAATCTCCAGTTATTAAACTTGCAGAAAGAACAGGCTTTCACTTATTTTTACAGCTTGAACTCTTCAAGCTTGACAAAGATGAAACCGTAATGTAAATTACAAACTGCAGACATAAAGCTCACCGGCATCACTAAACTGTTATATTTTTGTAAGATAAAATAAAATTTATTCTTTTCTAGGATCTTAAATTGTCTACAGATTTTTTTGATTAATATAAAAGTAAATTAAACTGTACCTTGAGCTAAACAGTACAAGCATTTGACTGCGGGGCAGAAGATGGTCAGTGTTAGAAGACGGACATTTAGGGGTATAAGAAGATCCTGCCATCGAAAAATCTGTTGGAAGTCCCCAGTATGGAAAGAAATGACCTCGAGGTAATCAAAGGAATAAGGAAGATATGAAAATGGTTGAAGTTTTAATGTGCATAATTGGGAATTTTGCCTTCTGCTGCTCTAATCTGTATTTAATCCATTTACACTGAAAGGCTCCTCCGTGTGCTCTCCCTGCCAATTCCAATCTGTTAATGTAACTCATACAGCTATTTATTGCTTTTATTTCTGAGCCATATGAAACCCAGGGATGTGAACCCTTTGGATTTATATGTGCCTTCCTAGAAATCTTCAGAGATGTGCATTTCTGGGCAAAATATAAAATAGTTGTCACTTCCACTTCTAATAAAACAATTTGTGCTTTCAGAGTATGTTTTAATTTTCACAACAGAGGCTTATTTTGGCTCTTGAGTTTTGAATACAACATGCCAGAAACTCTGTGTTTTCATAATACCAATTAAAAAAAGCCCATACATTTTAAACATTTTTCAGCAACCGAGTGTGAAATGTTGAAGGAATCTGTTAACATATTGATTGCTTTGAGCAGTGCTTTAAATTAGCTTTCTGTACTTCTCCATATGGTTTTCCATTAAATTTAAATAAATTAAAGTTCAATTATCTGGAAGAGAGGTACAGAGTCCTCTTCAACTTGCTGGATGAATTACCACTCAACCTTCCCTGTCAGGAATTCATCAGGGCTCCTGCCTCTGGGTATTGCGGACCTAACACTTCCTCTTTTAGGCAAGATTTCAGCACAGGTGCCAAGCACACTTTCAGAAATAACCCTGTGATTGGAAATTTCTTTCTCTCTGCACTGCTATGTGAATCGTGCCTGTTAAAAAACAACAAAACTACAAAACAACCCAGAAGTTCATCAGCTGGAGAGGCTCCGTGTTGGCACACACAACAGGTTTCAGTCTGCAGGGATGCAGCAGACAGAAACAGGAGGATGTGCCACAGATGGCGTCTTTCATTCTGGAAAAAATCAAATAAAATCCAGCTTGTATCAGGCTGTTGGATGCTCAGCATGCAGAGGAGGGGGGAGAAGGGAGAGCAGCACCCCACTATTCACAGAATGGGGTCAAAACCAACCTATTCCTGTCCATATGGGGTATATCATAGAATGATGGAATGGTATGGGCTGGAAGGGACCTTAAAGCTCATCTCATTCCACCCCCTACCATGAGCAGGGACACCTTCCACTAGCCCAGGTTGCTCCAAGCCCTGTCCAACCTGGCCTCGAATGTTTCCAGGGACGGGGCAGCCACAGCTTCTCTGGACAAGTTGATCCACTGTTTCACCACCCTTGTTGTAAAAAACTTCTTCCCTATATCTAATCTAAATCAATCCTCTTTTAGGTTAAAAAGTATAAGTATAGCAACTCAAAAGTAAAATATATGCAGAGAAGTTGTTTGCAAGCACTTCAGAATGTCTGGAGGACACAGAGTAAGCCTGGGATGTCTTCTTTCAAAACTTGTCTGTCACTTATTTGCCCCATGTCCTTGCCTGTCCCTCCAGCCCCAGCCCAGAGCAGAGACAGCCTGGCACCAGCTGGAGGGAGTCGTGAGGGGCTGTTTGATCTCATGAGGAAAGACAGAAACACTGTTCTCAAGATCCGTTGCTCTCATTCCCATTTTCTCCCTTCCTTATGCAGGAGAGCATAAAACATCCATCTTACAGCTTCTGTCAGGAGCAGAGATGATACCAGAAGGCAAAACCTCCTCGTTACAGTCTCTGCCTCAAGAGTCTCATTTGCTTCAGATAAAAAAAAAAAAAATGCAGCTGTGAAGAACATTATCAGAAACAAGACTGACTTAATGGAAGCGTGACCTATGAGAAGCAGTGCCTGGAGGAGCTGTGGAGCGAGCCCTGTTTGCACCCATCGTGGTGGAGAGCCCCAAGGCCGGGGTGGTGGGCTGGTGGGGCAAGGGGCACACATGGGCTCCTGCTGGGGTGAGGCTGGGCCATGCTGCCTGCGGGGTGTGATGGGAATGGGGGAGCTGGAAGCGCTTGGTTGTCTCTTGAAATTACCAGAAAGCCACAAAAGTAGCTGCAAAACAGGGCTGGTAGTAATTTTCACTTAGTGGTTGTCTCTACAGTATAGCTCTGTAGTTATACATGAAAAAAAAAAAAAAAAAGAAAGAAGAAAATGGAATTAGGCAACACACATTTGTATATGTATGTCATGTTGGCAGGGAGAAACATTCTACCTGAATGTATAGAGATGCTGTATATTCATCCAAATCCGTGTTGCTCAGATCTGAGCATATCACTTCATTTTTTAAAAAATTATGGTGCATTGAGCCTTTGTTTGAGCGTATAGTGACATTTTTAGGGTACACAGAGGTCAGATTGCTCACCCCCACGCTGCTGTGAAATACCCATTTTCCCCTTCCTTCTGCCTGAAATGGGACTCTCAGCCTTAAAAGTCCGTGCCCTACCATAAAACTTACCTCACCCCCACCTCCTAGAGCCTCACCTCCAGTGGCCCCAGACTGGTTGTTCCTCTCACTGAACGTGCTATTCATCCCCACCAGCGACTAAACAGTTTTACTATGTGAAAATACATCAAATGACTGAATTATTTGTTTTCAAACAACTTGCTGTGCAATCACTCGCTTGACAGGAGCCCTCGGTGCCTTGCAATTTGCTCCGCACATGTGGCAGCTCCAAAGGAGCCCTCAGCAGACGGGGGTCAGTGAACAAACCACCCTTTTTAGAGAGCCTTGGCATATTCCCCCCCCAGACAAACCACAGAGGCTGTTGTCTATTGTGTCAGGGCTCTGTAGTTGTGTAAGAGGGAAATTATTCATAGTAATGGCTCTATCCAGTTGATACTCTCTTTTTTTAAAATTCCCAGAGTATGCATTTATTTGAAGAGATAAGACAATCAGAGAGGTTTAAACTGGCTTTTATAGGACTATTAAATTTCCCAATAGCACCATAAAAATTAATAAAATCTACTGCTGCTATTCCACAAAAAAAATTAACAGACCAAGCATTAAGGTTGGTTGGTTTGGGGTTTTTTTCAAAGGTCCTCTTGCTGCTGCTGTTTCTCTACCAACAGGTACAAATGGGTTTTGTTCCCTGGGATTGGTCTCACCCTCAGGAAAAGGGCTGAAGTCCAGATGCACTCGGCTCCCTCCAAAGCCCAGCAACATGTATAGGCATGGGATGTGGAGCAGCAGGAGACACCAAAGCCACCAGAATGACCAACATCCCAGCGCTGCATTGAGCATACAATGATCAGTCAGTCCATAACTAAAGACAAATGACACTCAGCTTGGCCAGCTTAGAGCATTGCCACTTCTGAGGCACATCTGCTTCTGGGGCACCTTTACCTTCTAGTGGAAGGTGTCTCTGCCCATGGCAGGGGGTTGGAACAAGATGAGCTTTAAGGTCCCTTTGGACAGAAACCATTCCGGTATCCTATGACTCTGCCCATCACAGCTACACAGATGTAAGTTGTGAAGGTGATTTATCCATCTGGAATCCAGGAGGTCCTCAAGCTAAAGAACCTCTCTTCAGCTGGGTTCAGTGCTGCTCCCAAATATCTGTATTGTCTGCTTCTCCTGTGCCACATATCTCTGTTTAAATCGGGTGGATGGCTTTGTGAAGATGGATGCTGCTCTTCTTGTGTACTCCTGAAAATGAAATTTCCATGCCTGTAATATAGTTCTTAAAATCCAACTCAGTCGTACAAAAACAGCTCGGAGGTAGAAGCTGTCTAAAGCACGCATTGCAAATTCCCTGCTATATTAGCGGGGGAAAAAATCCTTTCACGTTACCTCTCTCAAGCTGCTTTAATCACTTTAAATCACTTTAAATGACTGTTATCAGTCATTTCATTTCCCCTGATAGGTGCTTCTTCTCCTGAAACCTTACTGCTTTCTGCTACTGAGATGTTTTCAGCCTGTGCTTAGAACAGAACTTACTCCCTCCAGTGTAATTTTCATTTTAACCTTTCCTCAATGTCCTAGAAAAAATAGATTGCTAAGATTACTTTAATAGATTGAAAATATAAACCTCATGGAGATAACACCCAGACAGTGTTACAACTCAATAGTAAGGAAAAGAATAACAAATCTTAAAAGTTACCAAACTAAAGCTTATGCTTTAAGGCTGCCGAAATGCTGGGTGTTGTTCCGGCTCTGTAATTAAATAGCATTACCTGGTGTTATATGGTTCCACATGCTATTCAAAATCCTCTGCTCTGAAATTGCTTTCTTTAATGGTAATTCGGAGGGCAGTGATTACTGCTGGAGGAAAACAAATAATTTCAATATTCCCCCATGGTTTTTAAAATGCTTAAAAAACTCGGATGCTCTCTTAATAACCCTCTGGGCATTGGAGGAGCTTTCAGCTGAAATCTTCGGGCTAATTATGTGCCTCCATCATTTGGAGTGGTGAATGTGAAACATGGCAACCTGGCTAAAAATCCTCCCAGCTTTGGGAACAATTAGAAATTCTTTGTGGAATGGTGGATGCACCCAGGGTTTTCTTGCCTCTGTGGTATCCAAAGGACTGGTTCTTATGGAGTGTTTTCTGGAGAATTGCAGATTTTAATGCACAACACCATGTGTGACCAGGTCCCTCCCCTGTGCTGTCTGTGGCAAGATGTTAACATGATGATTGATTTTCACAGAATCACAGACTGGTTTGGACTGGAAGGGACCTTAAAGCTGATCTTGTTCCACTCCCCTGCCATGGGCAGGGACACCTTCCACTGTCCCAGGTTGCTCCAAGCCCCGTCCAACCTGGCCTTGGACACTTCCAGGGACGGAGCAGCCACAGCTTCTCTGGGCAACCTAATGGACTTCTAATGGGCTACTTGTGGTGCAAAATACCTTCTAAAAATACTTGGCAATTTCAGGGCTTGGGCTGAAACCACGTGGTGTTCAAGCATTCCCTCTGAGTCGTGATTTTCAGTGTTGTAACCAACAGCTACAAAGGCCCAGTAACAGCCTCCCATACTTAGAATCTCTGTATTTATCTCCATTCCATTTATTTTTAGCCTACTTTTCTCAGATGTTCACGGGGAGATACTGCATTGTGCTCGCTGCGCTTTCCTTATTTATCACTCCTGGAATCGTGGAAAATATCACTTCATTCAGTTTTTTTACTCCTCCCATGTAAATGCTTTAGCATAGATATGCTGAAGTTTCTTTCAGTTTCCACATGATATCTCTGACAAACTATTTCCAAGTTTTCTCATCTCCGTCAGGAGTTTTCAAATGTTATTTTTCAATTCAGGGAAACAGCATTGGTCTAAAGAGAATTGCAAAAGAAACACGCTTTATTTTAAAGATATTTACCTCAAGATTTCTAAGAATCTACAAACTTGAGGTCATCAGCAACTACTTCTTCCAAACTTCCCTCCTGTCACAAGATTAAAGGACAATATTGCACTAATTAACCTCATAGGAACTACCTGGGAAGCAACAACTGGTTGTGCAGAGCTTTTAAAGCAATCACTCACAGCCATGCCAGAACTGGTGTTTGTCAGTTCCCACTTTCCCGACGCTCTTCTGCATAGATGGCAAGTGCAAAAAAGGTTCTCAGTGGCATATTTGTTTATTTTGCACCCAAAAAGAGACTGATGCGAGGATTTTTTTCCTGACCTTAGAAGAGGCATCAACCAGTGTAGGATGACTCAGAGCTGGGGCTTCCCAATCCCATCAGGACCCCCATGCCATGGATGCTTCCCCACGCTGCTGAGCAGCTGCAGAGCTCACCCACGCAGGTGGGGTTGCAGCAGCTCCCCAGCAAATATTTGAGATGATTCAAAGCAGCTCCAAAAACAAGCTGCTGGATCGTGGGTTGACCTCGTCAGAAATAAACTGTGAGTGAATGTATTATGCACATACCACGTGGCATTAAACTCAGCACAGATGTGGCAGCGGGATGGGAACTTTACGGTGTGTTTTCTGCTCTCTGGACATCCTTGAGTTAATCAAAATGTCACTGAGACATTTATAGTGAATCACCTTTTTTTTTTTTTAAGTGGATCACTATTTTTGAAGGGAGTTTCGATTTGGTGGAATGAAATCCTTTCCAGGAGAAAGTTTAGCTGTTACCTGTGCTGCTCCATCCTCTGTTTGGGATCAGCTGCTGACCAGAGCTCACCACACCAGTGGGCTGCTCTGGTACATCCAGCCATGGACCCAACAACCAGTCTTGGTGCCAACTCATCTTTCAGGGTGCAGAAGAGCTGCCAATGCTCCTGTGTGGTGAAAATGCTCCCCAGTTGTAAATCCCACAATCCCAGCTATCTCCACAGACAGATCTGATGACATCTGCTTGACAAATCCAACACAGTGGGTATCTCATGCTTGACAACTTTACAAATGCTTTTGGAGCTTGTGATAATGGAAGGCTGTCAGTCAAAACTCTCCTACGTCTTTCACTCACATCAAATACTTGACTTTATTATAAATAATAGGGAGTTAATTACCTCTTTGATGTGATCTGCTCCAAATTTGCCCCAGAAATGTCACTGTTACTAAATCGATTGCCCTGGCATGCCTCTAGTCCTTACAACAGTTATTTTAAACTTGTCCTTAGTGCATAAAATCTACAAGCAATGTAAATAGACACTCCAGAAAGTAAATTCTAGTTCAAGTAAGAAAAAATTATGTCTTGGGGCAGGATCCACCCACACGCTGAGTTGATCTTGAAACATCATTCTCATCAAGTTCTGGCACATAATGCAAATCCCTGTACGATACTTGCAGGATATCAGGCAGTGAGGCTACACAAACATTGGCAAGACTTCTCTTTTTCCTTCCACTGTGTTTACCTCAGACATAAAACTCAATGTCTCCTGGCCTGCAGTGGGACCATGTAAAAGGTAACCGAGCCTCCCATTGCACCATGAGAGGATAGAGATGGAAGAGTTTCCACTCTCATCACCATTCTCCTGCTTCCTCCTCAGCTCCAGGGACCACTAACCTGCTGCAGCGGCTGTTTTAAGGAGGCACAGATCAATGCGTATTATCCAACAAGTCCAACAGCAGCAGAATGTGCATCACCCAGTGACAGTATGTGAGCCCCACCGGGGATGAACTGTGCCTCCTCCTCCGAGCGCGGCGTTCACCCAGACAGTGGGGGTGGAGACCACAAGGTCAGGATTCAGGCTGCCTGCTGCTGGAACTGTGAACTTGGGAACTCATCGGGAAACCTGCCAGTAATTCCCACCTTGGATCTGCTGGCCCCTTTTGCAAAGTGCTGCTCTGCTGCTCGGCTCGGGCTGACTCCACAAGCACTGATGCCCAGAGGAATTCTGCAATGCCGGGGGTGATCGCTGCCCAACGTTCCATCACCATGCTGTCATCTCTGGGGGCTGGAACTAGATAATCTTCAAGGCCCCTTCCAACCCGAGCCTTTCTATGGTTCTATGTTTATTCCAGAAGATTTTCTCATGGAGAAAAGAACCGTAGCTGCCTGGTTTGCATTTGAGAGTGCTGGCAGTTATGGAGCTGTTGATCTTCCTTCCCTAAATACATTGTTCTTGTGATTTAAATGAAACATGTGAGCTGCATTTGAAATATTTCTCTGCTTCTGCAGTGTGTCAAAGCTTGCCCTCACATCAGTGAATATTAAATCATCATATTCTCATTTATATGTAAACTTCAAGATGCTGATGGAGTCAAGTACTGTTATGTGTTCGTATTTGAGGATCTAATTTTACACTGTGTATTGTTTTATAGTTATCAGGCTGGATTCTGTAGGCTTGATTCTACTGCCATCACAAGGGTGCAGCGGAAGAATAATGGATTTTGCAGTTGTTCGATGAGTGGAATGAAAATGTCCTGCCCAAACCAAAGCTGCATATGGTCTCCAACCATTTGTAAACATTTGCCTTGTTTACTTCCAATAACAATACAACCCTTTTTTTTATAAAGGAAATTCTTTCAGAACAAAAACCAACAAGCATTTTTGCTCAAATGTTGGTTTTGAAACCAGCTGAGATTTGTTTCTAAACAAGCAAATCTGTAGGTAATTTGACTTAAAATTAACAAGCAATAAACCTGGGTTTTTTGATCAGAAATATTTTTGCGTGGGTGACTGTGCCATACAGACAAGCAGTGGATTTATCCTCAAGTCTGCTCTTGTACAGGCAGTAAACATTCATCCTACTCACAGAGGTGAGCCAAATCACATTTAAGCACATTGGTGCTTAAAATGCAAACTTTTCCCATCTTTTGGTGGTTCAAGAAGCCTGGGAAGTTTTATTTCTCTGTCCAGGGGAGGAAAGCAGAGCTCTCACATGTGCCATGACACAGGACATTGCCGGGGGTGGGGGGGGGAAACTTCACAGCTGAGTCTGCTTGTGGATATACACTAAATATGAGGCACATCCCTGACCAAGACACTTTGTACCCACCAGAAGCAGCCCAAAGTGGATGAAAACATTTGGCTGAGGTCTGGAATCTGGCTGAGATGCAGACAGACTCGTCTCTTTCCTCCACTGTATCGAATGCACTGATTTTTTTTCAAATTTTATGCAGCAGAGCTACAGATTTTCTGCTACCATTTATTTCTGTCAGTGTCTTTGTGCTGGAATTAGCGCCTGGTACATGGGGCAGGAACTGACCCACACAAAGGAAAGCTGTCGGGTGTCTTCACAGATCAAATCCCAAAAGCTCTTGGCGTTCTGGTTTAAGGTGCTGCAAAACTATTGTGGATCCATTTTGCCATTTGGAGAAAAATGTGTGATTGCAGAATCAACAGCTCTTGCAATCCATTTGTGAAAGGAGCAGAGCCCACACTGATGGTGCATCTTCAGCACCAATACCTCAGTCCTTGATGCCGTAACATCAAGAACCAAGCCAGGAGCTGCAGGTGATTTATGTCCCTGGGACTGCCTGAAACAATAAACCTGGATGTCTCCCAGCACCGGCGTGGGTGAGAAGGCAGGGACTGAGGAGCTTCTTTCTCTGCCTGAAAGGGAGGGAAGGTTAATTTTGCAATACCTTCCACATTTCAGTGGTGGATTTTTATATAATCTCATTTTTCAACTGAGACGGAAAGCCTTCTTCTTCAGGTAAATCCACTCCAATTAAATAAAGCTGGAAGCCTTTCTCTTCTGCCTGATTTTAATTCCTCTAATTTATCAGCTGTAGACTTGGACTTAAGTCACACTGTAGTTTCTCTACCGTCTAGACAAAATTTAGATGCTGAAAGCTTGCTGAATGTTACCTTTAAAAAGAACAGAATTTAGGTCCTGCTTAGTAGATTTGGAGTTTGGGTGTATAAAACAATGACATCAATCATAACTCTTTGTTATTTTGTAAGACAACACACCCTTGGCTTGTCTGGCATGGGAGTCTCCCACTCTTTCTGGGTTGCTTGCTTTGGGGCATCTGGAGGATGTGAGCGACTGCCATGCAAAGTGAGTGTGAAAAACATGCACAATGCTTTTGTCATCTTTGTGAGTCATTCCAACTTTCTTCTCTTTTCCTTCCCACATCCCAGAAACATGGGAGAAGGCTGGGTTCCAACCAGACAAGCACCACCCAGTGCAGGAGCAGGTAGGCAAGCCCGGAGTGCCCACAGGCGTGTGTGCAGCAGGTTAGGGAATGGGACCTGCTGAAATCGAGCTCAGGAGAGAGGGAAAAGATCTGGAGAGCTCAGGGCAAGGGCTGGGATTCCCCATCCAGAAGTGGTTAGCAAAAAAAAAAAAGTAATTGCAAGCTGAAACCCTCTTGGTTTTGCTGCTGTTTATAGCAGCCTTAGTTATGGCTGTTTGTTTTAAGATGCTGTCCCTGTGGCAGGGAACAATTAATCCATTCCAATTGCTGAGGATAAGGAGCTGCTTTCAGAGCCAACCATGCTGTGCACTCACCACAGGCTCTCTGGGGTT
The DNA here is from genome assembly GCA_035583155.1 of Acropternis orthonyx. Lineage (NCBI taxonomy): Eukaryota > Metazoa > Chordata > Aves > Passeriformes > Rhinocryptidae > Acropternis > Acropternis orthonyx. The sequence continues at coordinate 32,986,658 of JAWWEU010000160.1, forward strand.
GCTGGAGGAGCTTCCCCAGCACCAGCCAAGCCAGTTATCCTGGACCTTTACCCCAGTTGTGACCAGCCTTGAGCACTGTAATGCACTTCCATGCAGTGCAACACATGGAGAAAGTTGCTTTGATGTCCTATTCTGGTGAATTAAACATCACACAGGCACCACTAATGTTTGTCTTTTTCATGGAATCATTGAATCATGGAGGAGTTATGTTGGAAGGGACCTAAAAGACCACCTAGTTCCAACCCCCTTCCATCAGACACCAGCACCTTCCATTTGACCAGGTCTCTCAGAGTTCCATGTAATTTTTCCTTGATGGGTTCTTGGGATCTCCAGGTGCAGAAATGTCCTATCCTACCTCAGCCTGGCCAGCCTTGCATGCTCCTTCCACACTACCTTCCATGGCTGAGTGCAGTATCCCTCCTGCCAGAGCGTCAGTGGAAGCCCTGTGTGATCCCAAAAAGGACTGTGCTCTCTGCTGTTCTTGCAAACGTTGAGCATGCAACTCTGAGACTCTCTGTAAAGCTTTAATTACAGAAAAAAATGATGTTTCTCTAACAGATTTTCCCAGAGGAAAATAGAGCTGACAAGTTATTTTCCTTGCCTACTGGCCTAGGACTGCTTGTCATAAACAGATGTATGCAGCAGATCCTGCACCAGCACTTACAGATTAACTTGCATTAGGACTTCAGGCTTTATCTTTTGCCTTGCAGCACTGGATGACTTTTTGAGTTGGTTGCTGCAGAAATAATTCATCATCTTGAGCTCAGCCATGCCAATGGCTGCCAAATCCAGTGGTGCAGCTTCTGTCATGCCCACCCTTCCTCAAAGGAAAATACCCCCATGGAAGAGGGCACTTCCATCTCTAACACCTAAAACTGACATCACCAAGAGGAGACAGACCTTTTCCCAGGTGTTTTGAGGGAGTCTGATGTGGCCCAGATCCGTGCCATATGTGGTGGACCTGGACCAACACACAGTTGACGAATGCATCTCCTCATGCAGCCACTAAATTGAAAGCCAAATATAAGAAAGACACATTACTTCGGTATTTATGAGCACTACTTACTGCAAGGAGTGTAATTATGTCCAGAAAAACAATTATAAAAGAGATTTTTACTTATACTCAACCCTGTTCCTAGGTGTACTTAGAGCAAAATTTACCTGCTACCTGAAAAGTCTGAGGTGTTGAAGAAACACAAATACTTTGTTGTCTCATGGTGGGCAAGTTACAGAAGTGTTTTATCTGAAATTTAAAAACAAAACAATTAGAAAGCTTAAAAAAGGCAAGTTCCTTTGGAACCAGTGTGTGAGCCTCAGCTCAGACATAGCTGGAATCTGCAAGGCCAAACTAGAAGCTAAAAACGACACATTTAGGGATGTTTAATGCCATCATCTTCCAAGCCCACCCTAAAGCAGCTGGGCATTTCCCTGCTGGTCCCACACGTGCCTTTCAGTACTTCGGAAAACTGCTGATTTCAAACAGAAGAACTTTTAATTCAAGAATATCCCTAGTGGCGTCTTCACTAGGGCAAAGCTAAGACAGACTGACAGCTTTCTGCTGCATGGCACAAGAGGAGGATGGGTGTAGGAGATGATCTCGGAAATTAAATCAACTTCCCAGATCAGAGACTGCTCTGCAGCTCAACTGAGCCAGGCAGGAATCCATGTAGAACATGATTTTTTCCTCCTTTCATCTACAAGACAAGGCCTTCTCCTTTGTGTCAAAACTATTTCTTATGTTCAACTGCTTTTCTCACCTTCCCATGTGTCCTGCCTTCCTCAGGAAATAAGTGTCCCCAGTAACACAGCTATGCCATCCTGGGTAGAAGGAGAATGGGAGAAGTTTTCTGGGGCTTAAACACTCTCTCTTGCTCTATCAGATTGAATAATTTTTCTCCTTCCATTCTCTTTCTGCATCTCAAATCCTGGAATCAGTTTGGGCCCCTCACTTCAGGACAGACATATTGAGTGGCTGGAGCGTGTCCAGGGAAGGGAAGGGAGCTGGGGAAGGGGCTGGAGCTCCAGGAGCAGCTGAGGGAGCTGGGGGGGCTGAGCCTGGAGAAAAGGAGGCTCAGGGGGGACCTTCTGGCTCTGCAAGTCCCTGCCAGGAGGGGGGAGCCGGGAGGATTTGGGCTCTGCTCCCAGGGAACAGGGACAGGAGGGGAGGGAACGGCCTCAGGCTGGGACAGGGGAGTTTTAGATTGGATATTAGAGAAAATTTCTTGGAAGAGGTGATAGAACAGGCTGCCCAGGGCAGTGGTGGAGTCTCCATCCCTGGAGGGATTTCAAAGATGTGTGGATGTGGCACTCTGGGACAGGGTTTAGCAGTGGCCTTGGAAGTCAACTGTCTTAACAGTTGGACTCAATGATCTCAGAGTTCTTTCCCAACCTGAATAATTCTGTGATTCTACAGACTTTTCATAACTCTCACCACACTGAATGATGTTCTGAACTGAATGCCTCTGGAAGCAGCTCTCTTGCTCATGCACCCTGCAGTGGCTTCTCTGCTAAACAGTGCTTTCTCCTGCTCCTTAGCCATCCTTTGTGCCGCACCTTGGGCAGCACCAGCCCACACTGTCCCTCACCTTAATTCTCCTCACTCATCACATAGTCAAGAAGTTGGATCACACCCAGCTTTTGCTCCATTTCTCTCTTTCTCAGCCTTTCTGAAGCCCCCAGGTCAGTCACAGGGCATTAGTTTTAGGTGCGGCCATTACACACTTGCACACTCTCTTACAGACTCTCCTTTCTGGTGTTCAGTATCATGTTTGTGAAATTGCTTCCCAATACCAAATTCCCTCATCTGAACCCCAGTTCTCTTCTACATCATGATCCCACAGCCTGAAGCTCTCTCCTGAAGGCTGATTACTCTTCTGGTTTATTCTGGTGACATCTGATAGACTTTCACCCCTTGCAAATGAGATTATTTGACTCAGTCTCCTCTTGCTACAGTAACCCCAGGTTAAAAAAAAAATTAAAAAAATTTTAAAAAATCAGCACTTTGTGAAGACTGTGAGTGAATAACATAATTATGGAGCAAATCCACCTCCTCAGCCCTCTCCCTTGGCTTTGGAATAGCTTTATGTGCATATGGATGTCTTGACACAGGAGGTACATCTGTTCGCTGAAGTGCGTGACTGCTTTCCGTGCGGCTTCAAACAGAAATCACATTTTACCCTCATATAACTCAAATCACCCCTGCAAAGCAGCAGACCCGTATGATTCTGTGTCTGCTTGTTTGCCACTGATCCTAATTTATTCTCCAAGCTTTCTGAAGGCAGGAGGGCTGAGGGCTGTGCCCACCCCCAGCTGCAGCACAGAGCAGGGCTCCACTTCTGAGTTCAGCAGCAACACTTAAACTTTCCCACACGGGACTTCCAAACCTTCCCCTCCCCATTCATCAGCTATTCTTCTGCAGAAGGAACTATCTGACTACAAATTGAATTTAAAAAAATTAAGTCACTTTCAGGTTGCTCATAGAAAGAAACAAAACTGAGAAATGGGGAATCACTTGAGGGAATATGTCAAACAGAAAGCGTTTTCCTGTTTTCTCGGCTCTCTGACATCCCTGGGAACTGGGATCTTGCATCCTTAATTGGCCATAACTTTTTCTTCTTGTAGAAAATGGGGTATTTCATGTAATGCTCATTTCTTTTTGGTCTGAAAATCTTCTTTGGGATGTAGCAATGAATGTTAATGTATGCAAGTCCATTACTGAGTATGGTAATGAAGAAGTCACGGCCAATGGTTAAGCTTACATTAAACACGCTTCAGAAAACAAACACAACTCCTCCAGAATTCCTATTCAACACTTGTAATGGAATAAAAGTCCTAATAAAATGTTTTCCCTGAGAAGTAATAAATTCTGAAAACATGACTGTATTTACTTAGACCTTTTGTAATGAGAACGTTTTTCTCAGACAGGAAAAATGCTCTTTATGAGAAAACTCAGGAAATACAATTATGCAACTGTTTTCTTGAGGCTTTTACAAACCTGTGCTGCTGCAAAGGCTCAGCACACCAGTGCCTACAGCCCCAGCCCCACATACACGTGTGTGCAACTCAGAGAAAATATTTCTCAAGCGTGGAAAACACATCTGCACTTTTCTCCTTCTGTGTCTCATTTATATAATAAAAATTATTCCAAGCCTCCGGAAGAGATCTGAAAAGAACTGATTCATTTTTCACTAAAGCAAGTTTGTTTGTGCCATAAATCTTCTGAAGTGAAACGTTACAAATTTCCAGTTGTTACCTCTCGAGAAATGCTTTTTATTAAAAATATTAAAAATAAAAATGCTGGGTTTAATTCTATTTATTTATTTGGGGGAGAAAAGTAATTGATTCAAATTTATGATTTAATGCAGGGAAAATGCATCAAGCACCTTTACAACTGATTTTTTTTAAGTAGATGCTGAACACCTAAATGCTCTTATTGCCTCCAGAATTAATATCCAACGCTCAGCTCACACACATCCCTGAGCTGATGTGAGGATGTTTTACCAATGTGTGTTGGAGTCACATTTTCAGCACTAAACTGCAGTGAGTTTTCACTGCTTTACTCCTGCCACGGCATTTCCACCTCCTCTGCTGCTGCCTCCCATCCCATGCAGTGTTTCAGAAGGCACAGAACTATCCCAGTCTGCCTTGACAAGGATGCTCAGGTACCTCTGCTGAGTCCTGAAGTTTTGCTCAGGGTAATGGAAAACTTTATGTGTTTTAGGGATACTTCATCCAGAAACAGACAGGTAGGGATAAGGAGAGCTCTCCCAGTGCTGGATTCACTGCTCTGCTCTGGCCAGTGCTGTGAAGCAGCACACGCAGAGCTGACAGCTCTGCTTTAGGCCGAGCTTAGGGCTGCTCTGCGTTGCCAGCACTGCGCAAAGCAGCTGGAGAGCACCGCTGACTTTGATCCCAAACTATAAAAGAAATCTTCATTATTGAGCTGCCGTGATCCCAGGCAATCAGATATTGCTTTAAATGGAGACGAAAGTGCCTCTCAAGGAGGCTTTGCCCTTCCTCCTCCAGCACAGAAGAATCAAAGCTCAATAGTCATCTATATGCAGGAAACACAAGTAGCCCCATGGAGCCCCACTGTCCCCTCAACTCCAAAGCCTTCCCAGGATTTGTCACTGAGCTCCCTGTCACAAAAAGAAGATCAAAGCATGGATAATATTGGAAGGCACTGCCTTACCTCAGAGATAGCCTGGCTAGCAGGACTCACAGGGAGGCAGGGGTGGGTTTTGGAGGAGCTCAGGGGCTGTGACAGCCAAGGAGTGATGCTGGAACTGCCCTACACTCATTAGCAGAGTGAAAAGAAAAGCCACCACCCCTCTGGGTGCTCCAGGTGCAGCTGCTGTCACAGATGATGACCTGTCATGTGGTTTCACAGAATCCCAGAACATTCTGGGTTGGAAGGGACCCTCAAGTATCATCAAGCCCAACTCTTAAGTGAATGGCCTATACAGGGATCAAACCCATGGCCCAGGTGTTATCAGCAAACCAGTCAATATACAAAGCACATTTTAAGGAGGATAAATACCGTAACAAATATGTTATTTGACATCTCTGTAGGGTGTGCTATTTGTGTTTCTTCTTGTAATTTTGCACTTCACCACGTCATAAAAATGAGGGGAAAGGATTATTTGGGTTTTGTGGCATTTCAGTAGGTAAGTTTTAAAATATTGCACAAACATGAAATCATTTTGTTTGGGTTTCCAAGTACAAAACTGAAGCCAAATGAAGATAATTCAAAAGCAAACCCTTTTCAGGACAGTGATGGATTGGAATGGTGATACACTGTGCAACTCCTGTTAAAACTTTAGCTCACAAAGTAATACCTTTGTTTTATACCTCTACTTGCATTTCTGAGATTCAATTAGTTTTCTAACAATATTCAAAGAGGAAGTTTCAGCTCCTGAGGCAATTTGGAAGAAGTTTGGCCAAAAGTATCTTCATTACTTCAGGAGGATGCTTTCACCCTGAAATTAAAACACCTTTATTTCTCTCCCAAACACCCAACTATCCAGGTGACGACAGTGCCAGACTAGAAAATTATCTCTAGATATGTTGGGAAAACAATCAATTAAAGTAGTGTAATGGAAATATTTTATAAAGTATGCTCTATATCATCTGCATTTGCAAAGACAAAAGACTCATTTCATTTCTCCTTACTCTGTAATTTCTCACCTTTGATTAAGCTTTAATTGGAAGACTTAAGTCTTATTCTATCCCAAATTAGCTTTGAGCAGAATATGAAGTACAAGCACTGCTGATTTATAACAGCTTATATACCCTTAGGTGTGCTGAAGAATGGAATGAAGGAATTATTGTATCACCTTCTCAACAGGTCCAAAAAGAGGAAAGGCCTGAACAGAACCTCAGGCTGCAGTCACCCATTGCAAAGCAGACAGGGCAGCTCTCAGCACCAAACTCCACATTTGTTCTTCCTCCAGCATGTGATCATGCAGAGAATCCCCAAAGCCTTCACTGATCCTGAAAGATTATCATAAATCATATTTTACATTTTAATATTTTTAATTAATATTCCGAGGAAGGGAGGGAATTTAATGGGCATTGTACCAGCACAAGGGAGAAAACAAGTGTACAATCTGAAATGTATTAACCAGCAAAGCAGGAAAACAATACTAAATTGTCCCAGATGAGAAGAAATGAAGGAAGGAAAGAACTTTCTCCTTCAGCCGTGCAAGACTGTTAGGAGGACCATAGGGAAAAACATGCTGAGAGAAAGGCAAACAGGGAAGGCTGGTCTGAGTCTCAAATCCATATAAACAGAGACTGTTCCCTCTCCTGCAGTGTTTCCTTGAACGCCGAAATTGCAGAGGAGAAACTGCAGGTTCTGTGGGTAGAGGTTCATGGGGTCCCCCTTTGATTCTGGTGAAGTCTGTGGCCGTGGTGACTTATCTGTGGGCTGAAGTTCACTGATTAGCAGCACGAGGAGTGATTCCTGTGATCATCCCTTCTTGCTGCATCCAGACAACATGAGCTCTGCTGGTGGGCGATGCAGGAACCTTCAGAAAGACCATCCTGGTTTGTGGCAGGCAGCACCTCCAGCAGCACTCCCTCAAATTCCCTGGGTGCCACAAAGCTGGAATTCAAGGTCAGGCCACAGCTTGGCCAAGAGGGGAATATACTTCAGCAGAAGAGAGAAGCAACCTTCAGGTTCAAAATCTGCACTTGAATCAGTTTATTAATCCCAAGGTGCAAATCAGAAGAAAGGGGAGGAGGGGAAGGCATGAGGAATTCAGAGAGTCCAGGACAAAAATAGCACTATTAAACACTTCATTTCTTTTTTGGATATTTTCCCACTGACTTAAGTCTCTTCAGGTTTACAGAGAAAGGAAAAAAAAAAAAAAGGTTATATCCTTTATGTACAGTCTTTTAGAAGACAACCTTGTACAGTGCAGCTGGAGCTCTCCCACCCCCACGTCTGGGACATCAGCACCAGTTGGCACATCTTGTCTGCAGCCCCCCAGCACAGCAGCACAAGTGATGTTCCAGTTAGTCCTGCAAAAATAAAGGAAGAGAGAAATCCCACTCAGAACTAATCTTAAGGGAAGTGGGTGGGGGTGAGCGTTATGACAGCTTTAAACAAAAGTTAAAATGAAATGAAAGATTATGCAGTTCTTTTGTTCTTCAGGAGGAAAAATGTGTATACAGCACTTTTCCCCAAACTTTGACAGGCCCAGCAGCTCTGCAGTGTATATATGGGAAATATATGCAATTTTTCTTCCACTAAGAGAGCCTCTACCATTAAATGCTCATCACCTGGCAACCTAAAATTCTGTACCTGATTTTTATAGTCCCACTTTATCTCTGTGCTTGCCATGTGTAAATTAACTTCTATTTGTACCTGTTACACAAATACAGCTAGTTTTTCTTGTTCTTGTGCTATAAAATAAAGTTATTTCTGTGGGAAAAACACACCTAAAACAGAGCAGGAATGGAATAAAGTGACTGGGATATGTGTTGATAGCTGGGTGAGGTGAAAGCACAACTTTTGCAAATGAAGCTTTGGTGAGAAGATTAATTATTATTGGAATCAGTTTCAGATTCTGCAGTAGAAGTTTTCTTGGACATTCTGGCAAACCCCCTTTAATCTGGAGTCCATAACCTGAAAGAGATGGAAGAGTTGGCTGAAGTAGGCTAGGATGATAACAGGAATGGGAGCCAGCACCCAAATCAGATTTGTGGGTGTTCAGCTGGGGAGATTGAAGCCAGTCATAGCTTTTAAAAGCTCATGTGATCCTAACTGGTGAACGTGGAAGTGTGTATGTCCACAAAACACAGAGTTTATTTCAACAGCTACACTGTAAAGACAGTTAGGATGACAGGGATGGAGGGTCTTTTGTTTATAGATCTGTGCCAGTTCAAATCCAATGCAAGCCACCAGCAGCTAAAAACTGGGTATTTTCACGTGGCCTGCATGAACTCATCCCAAAGCTCCCAGTTCATGGGGTACCATCAGGGACAGGGGCTTGTGGGGAAGGAGTGTGGGATTTTACAGGCAGAAAGCTTGGAAGAGGCAAACCCAGCCAATGGGATGGGGCACAGCCTTGCCCAAAACCATGGCCCTGAGAGAGGGGATGGTTTTTAACCCTGCTCATCCTCCCCAGGTGCTTTGCCCTCTGGGCGCCCAAATCCAGCCACAGCTGCCCCTGCAGACAGTGAGACACACTGAGCCTACCTCACATCTTCGAGGTTTTAGCTCAAGGTGCTGTTTGCACAGATAAATAAACACAGCCCCGAGGATGTGGTTTAACACAGGAATGGGTCAGCAGCAGCTCTGTCCTCTGGCCTGTCTGGCCTTGCCACAGGCTGGCTGTGCTGGTGCAAGGAGGCTCCCTTGTGAAGACCACAATCCTCCAGAGATCACAGCTCTGCAAAATCACTGTTTCAGCAAGCTGAGAGCAAAGACAAAAAAGGAAGCTGAATGTGCACTTGGGAAAAAAGAAATCTCAGGGGAAAAAAAAAAACAAAAAACGGAGTTTATCTCTTGATAACCAGAAGCCAAATGATTGCATGATGAGGCAGAGCAACCCAGACAGACCCAGGCACACAGCACTGTGTGGGAGGAGCACTATGAAGTGATGCATGAATATTAAACATTGACTGCCCAGGGCAATGGTGGAATCACCATCCTTGGAAGCGTTCAAAAAGATACATAGATGTGGCACTTGAGGACATGTGTTAGTGGTGGGTTTGGCAGCGGTGGGGAATGGTGGAGCTTGATGATCCTAGAGGCCTTTTCCAACCTAAATTATTCTAAATTATGAGTTTAGGCACCAAGGCCAGTGTTGTTGTGAGTGCTTACCTTCCAAATACTTAAGAACTTACTTGACTTAACTTACAAACGTACCTTCCAAACACTCAGGAAGAGAGATGGAAGAACTGGGATCTAAGGTCAGGTGTCTTATCCAGAGGATGTGACTCGAGGGGATATGGGAGGTTTGAGCAGAGAACCCTTTTCCAAACACCAACTCTGGGTGCTGGAGCAACAAGAGGCAGTTGAACTTGTCCAGAGCAAGTCTGGAGCAGAAATGGACTGTACCACCTGCTCAGCCATCAAATATTAAATGGAACGAGGAGGACTTGAATTCAAAGTGGAGAAAAGTGGAAAAGCTGGAGTGTGTGTCAGTGGGGAGGCAAAAGGAAGACGCAGGGTGGGTCCTTTTCCACCCTCCTGGAGATCCAGGGCTGGCACCCAGTCACGCTGATATCCCACAGCCTGCAGCTTATGGCAGCATATCTGGCAGGCTGAGAAGGGCTACAGTAAAAATAGTGTTGCATATTGGAAAGGGAGTAAATCATCATCCCTGCACTCAGCTCTCATTTATTTTGAAGACACTGGGTCTTCCCTAACCACGGGGGAGGGATGAAAAAGCAGGCTGGGATGTAGGGAGGCGGAGGGGAAGGGAGGCAGCAGGGGCAGAGAGAGGTGACCAGACACCCAGACAGCTACGGTTCACTCCGAACAAATCCCTGCTTTGGACAGAGCTGACCAGACTGTCTAGTCACTGTATATATAAGGATGGAGCAGCAGTTTGCAATTACATTCCATTTCTGTGGTTTACATATAGCAGTGCTTTATAAGCCAGCACACATCAAGGCTGAGCATTTCAGTGGGCTTTTTCCAGGGAGTGGGGTTCTTATCTCCTCTTAGGAAATGAAAACATGGGCAAATTTGCTTTTCCAGGTTGAAGAAACCACAGAAATGTGAAGGACACTTATAAATAACATCATGCACCAAATTCCACCATTCCTTTTTACTTTTACTTATGGCTCAGCTGCATGAAGTGTTTCTTATTGGAACAAATGTGTCTTTATATTTTAAAAAAAAGAAAACCCCAAAGCAGATTTACAGCAATTCTTCCTATCAATAAACAAACTGGTTGGAGTTCCTAACTCCCAATTCTGTCACAACCAGCTATGATGGTCACCTTGTTTGTGGCCACATGGTTTGAATTAGTGCTGATCTATTAGAGGAGCTGAGCTGAGCTCCCACCCCAGCCCTGCATGCTCAAGTGCATGAGTGTCACCTCCTGCTCCCGCTCCCAGGGCATGAAAGTTACAGCAGAAAAACAGAATGGTTCATTAATAAAGGCTTTCTCAGTCCATGCCAATTGCAACTCGAATGTTCCTATTTTCAAAGGATACAAAACGTTTCCTAGCAAGGCTGGAAAACCAAACTAATAGTAATCCTTCGAAGTGGAAAAGACTTGCAGCTTGAATCAACAAAAAAAGGCAAGAATATTGCCTTCATTCCAGTAACGCCACCAACTCCTTTTGCATCCGCCTCTCAGTAGAAAAATGTAGCTTTTATATTATAAATAAGAAAAAATGCAAATTACAAACAGAAGCCACAAATGGATATAAGAATTTTGGTCTTAAACACATCGCAGGCTGGAGTTGCAGACCCAGTTACATAATACATCATCAATTCTTTGCATTGCTTTTGAGTACCATTTTTCAAACCAAGCACGTGAAATCTGTGCTGTGTTACAGAGCAAGAGCTCCTGCATGCTACAGCATTTCCAGGAAAACAGTTCAATTAGTTTCAGCAGGGAAATGAATGGTAACTTCCAGCTGGCTCCGAACAGAAAATAGAGTGAGAAAGCATTCTTTCTTAAATGAAAGTCACAGAGAACGTTCTTTGTAAGATGTGAAATGAAACACAAGGGAAAACAGAGACAATTGGTTGCAAGGCTCAGACACTCAGGGAGATAACAGATATGTCCAGGCTCTTCAACCACAAGCAGCAACTTAAGCAGAAATGTTGGGCTGCCAGGTCTGAGACCCATCAGAGGACGTGTGAGTTGATGCTGTTTGAACACACAGAGTAACCCTAAGCCAGCATTTGTCAGCCTATTGACAGTTTATTGATCCTGAGAGTTTATTGCTCTTTCTTAAAACACAGAGTGCCATTTCCTAGTCCAGGAAGAGACCACAACAGCAGAATTCAGCCAGAACCAACCAAAACCTCCAGGAGACAGCGAGGCTTTTAATTCACCCCAGAGGCTACAGGGAGAAGAATTTATCCTCTTGAAAATCAGAGTCAGTGTTGAGCAACAGGCTGGCTGAGGCTTTGCATAAAATGTTGTAGATGAAAATAAAATTCCCCGGGAAACAAAAGCTGTGCTTACATGTCATTTGTGCTCTTCTTCAGATAGAAGAAAGCTGTAAAGTCAAGAAGTGAGCAAGTCATTCATTTTTCCAGACACAAAACCTGACTTTAAAATAGTTGCAAGTGGGGTTTCCCATTCTTCAGCTTCCTTCACGCTCCTCTGAAAGCAAAAATTTCCCCTTTGAAGACCATTATATTTTGGGGGGAAAAGGAGGTAGAGGCCAGTTTAAAAATATGGTAAGTTTTCAAGATCTATTCACATGAATGTAAAAGCATAAATGAAGCACCAGGGTACAGTGTACCCATCATCAGATGAATGTGGAAATCAAAAATAGCTGGTGAAATGCATGAAATTGGCTGAAGGATTCAGACTAGGAAAGAGCCATGTTGATGGATCCAGGGAATGGAGCTGCACTGCAGGTGCCTCCATCTACAGGCAAAGGCTACAAGTTAAAACTTCCTCAATAATGATGCTCCCTGCAATTGTACTTTCTGACAGTCCCACTCAAAACAGGCCAAGCACAGTTTGCTTCTCCCAGACACAAAAGCCTGGAGACAGCTCTGTCCACTGTTGGTCATCACTTCTCCAGGCAGGACCTTGGGTATTCCAGATTACAGCCGAAAACAGCAATGACGGATGTACTCACTGTAATAGTCTGGGAGAAAATGGAGCTGAGACAGTTTAAATACTCTTCAAATAACACCTAATAATATCTTACCTCCTTCAGAGCAGCTTTTCAAAGCACGAAATGTTATCAACTTGAATTTTGTATGACAAAAACCTGAGAACTAAGCTTCCTAATTCAGGCAGAATTATATCACAGGGTAGAAAAGCTCTGATCTTACATGAAACACCAGGAAAGGTGCACCAGAGTCATATTGTAACAGGTGCACAGGAGTTTTCCAGCCTCTGGCAGGAGGAAATGGATTTTGCATACATGATGGCCTTGGGGAGCTCAAGGCTGCAGAGACGGGAGGAGTCGTGGCTCAGCTTTCTGAGAGACAAACGCTCAGAAGAAACCGGAGCAATTACAACTCATCCTTTCTGGAAGGGGAGCCAGCAGGTACAACCTGCAGTGATAGATCCTGAAAATAAATTGGAAGGAGCAGTCAGTAGCAGCCATGGGGATGGAGATGATGTGGCTTAGAGAACTCTAAGAATATGCACAACTCCTAGAAGGGAGCTGAAGACATGCTATGAATTTCTCAGTGCTCCTGGGAGACTTTGTGCGCAGCAAAGATAGTCTAGAGCCGTGAGAAACCTGCAAGTGGGCTCAGTTCTACTCACCTTGCAGTCTGAGCAAGCAAAGCCCAAACATTCAGGACAGCTAATCCCCAAAATCCACAGCCTAATTCTCCCCCAGCATACTCCATGCCTCAGGCTGAAGTTGGCGTGGTGTTCCTGTCTTAATAGCGAAACACAGCAGAGCCTTCAGATTATAGACTCATAGAGTGACTTGGGTTGGATAAGACCTGAAAGATCACCTTGTTCCCGCCCTGCCATGAGCAGGGACACCTCCCACCAGCCCAGGTTGCTCCAAATCACGTCCAGCCTGGCCTTGGACACTCCCAGGGATGGGGCAGCCACAGTTTCTCTGCCCAACCTGTGCCAGGGCCTGCCCACCCTCACAGGGAAGAAAAGCTGCAGCACTCCTAGACTAGGGAATCACCAAAAATCCGGGTTTCAATGTGTCTGTATGGACTTCAAAACTACAGGTCATCATAGATCTTTTGGCCATAAGCCTGATGCAGTAGGCTGTTGCAAAAGGCCAGGGTAGGAGAGGAGGAAAATGATGAGCGGAGCAGTAAATCCCTGAGCAATCTCACTGTTGGGAAGGGAAGGAATGTCCCTGGAATGTCCAGCGAGACTGGGGAGAGTGAGGAAGGAAAAGTGAGAGGGAGCAAACACGAGAGTGAGCCAGGGAGAGCTGGGGGTGCGTGGATTGTCAAAGTGACTGGGAACAGTGGAGGGACCACGATAAGCAAGGGAGACCACAAAAAGCAGCTGAGGACATGAAAGCACAAGAAGAACCAGGACAGGCCTTGCTGCTCTTGCAATTAGACCTTTTCCTGCACAAGCACATCAAAGGTGCTCCAGACAAGGCAAGGGGAGGGAAAAGAACAGAATCACAGAATACGCCAAGTTGGAAGGGACCCACGAGGACCATCGAGTCCAACCCTCAGCCCTGCACAGCCCCATCCCCAAGAGTCACACCCTGTGCCCCGGAGCATCATCCAAACCCTCCTGGAGCTCTGGCAGCCTCGGGGCTGTGCCCACTGCCCTGGGGAGCCTGGTCAGTGCCCACCACCCTCTGGGGGAAGAACCTTTTTCTAATATCCAACCTAAACCTCCCCTGATGTAACTTCAGGCCATTCCCTCAGGTCCTGCCATGGGTCACCACACTTAAATTACTTCTGGACAGGTGAAGAGCTCCACTACCCAAACCCTGAAGTCCAAAAAAGGACTAAAACCTTCAAAGACTGCGTACAACAAACCTCAAGTGAACTCATGGCACAAACACCACAGCCCCTACCATTTTGACCCATCTCTGCCACCCCATCAGCATCAGGGCCACCTCTGTCCCCAGGGCTACCAACTCCCAGGGCTACCAAAGGGGTAGCTTTGGATAAGTTCTGATGCCAAGTATCCCCTGGCAAACACTGGCAGGAGCATCAGAGGCTGAGGACCCCGAAGATGAAGCCTTACAGCTGCAGGTTTCCTTCACCCCTGGATTTACAGCAATTTGTGACAAATCACTTCTGATAGTGCTGGTTCTGCTCTCAGGCCACTTTAATATTGTGGAGCTATTCCTGGATTGTGCCTGGGAATGAGGAGCTTTCAGCGTGTAAAAATCCACAATAATTTTTCATCTGAATTACCCTCAAGCTGCCAGCAAACAGGAACACTGCCTTGGAGAGGCTGGTTGTGAGAACTGTTTTAACATGCTGTTGGGTGTTTTATGTGTAATGCCAACTCCTTCTGCAATAAATCAGAGTTCCCCAGCACGTGCCTCTAGGGAGGTATATAATCACCTGAGAAAAAATGTTCTGACCACAGGCCTTCACTCCAGTTCTTTCCAAGGGTACATCACCCTCCACAGGTAAGACACGCGGGATGAGATGCTGACCCCAGAGAGGGGCCTCTGCAGGAATGGCCAACAACAACCCTTCCATAGCGCTCATAAATGGGATGAGCCAAACCTCTTAAATAGCACGAGAAGACTCGCAGGGATTTTAATGGCTTTCACGCTATCCCACTGAATGGAAAGGCCCTCTTTGTTCCTGAAACTGTTGTCTGTCCTACAACAGGGAGAATGCAGAAGGAGCATCCCAGGGAAATTAAACTTAATTAACCATTTCATTTTAGTTCTGGCATTTACATAGTTCATTGATTATCTGGCTGCACAGGCTCTTTCAATTTCTTCAAAGTATAAAATTACCCCAATATGGGATGGTCTTGGTCAAGAGAAACCCTGTGACAGCTGTAGTGCTGGAATGAAGTGGGCAAACAGGACACTCCAGCAAGACCATCACTTCATAGTTTATAGCATCTAAAGGGGGCCAGAGGAGGGGCTGATCCTGAATATTATTCTCGCTCTTGCAAATCATATTTTCTAATTATTCACTGAGATTATTCACATGAAAACTCACAAGGGGAAAAATACCCTTCCACCTCTCTTGCCTCACAACATCTTTTCCTTCTGACCACATCATCTACAAGGTCAGCTCTTGTGAAATATTGCTCAACTGAATGATGTTATCTTCTGTGGTCAAGTAGGTGATTTAAAACCAAAAGAGTTGTGATTGAGCAAGATCTGGCCTTTGGTTCTTGTGGGAACAAGTTGTCTTGAGTCAGAACTCTCCTTTTGTTGAGGAGAAAAATTACTTTTAAAACTCTGCATTGCTAAAAGCAGATCCAGTGTCACATCAGCTTATGTAATCTAAAAGTCTGGTTTTAGTAGCATCATTCTTATGGTAGTCAGACTACCTTATTATGAAAATAAAGTTTCTAAGAGTTTGGTTTTCCTTTCCAGTGCTTTTCTGCTAGCTAAGAAAAGAAACATCTGCCAAGTCCCAGCCTATTTAACCCTACAGAATTATAAATGTCACTTCAAAAGGTTTAGCAATTGATTTTTTACTTTATTCCTGTCCAAATTTTGTGTTATGTGCTGTAAATGCATTTAGAAGAGAAAGAAATTCTTTCTTGTAATGCTCTGCTTTGCAACTGAAGAAACAAAATTAATACCCAAAGTTTCCTTTCTGTCTAGGACCATACCAAGCAGAATTGTAAAGTGTTAATTGGGGGTGGGTGATCTTCTATTAGAAAGACTTAATTGAGACTAAAAAGCAGCATCAAGTGACTGCACAGGAAGTTGGCAGAAATCATTTCTTGGTGTGTTTTTTTTTGTTTTTTTTTTTTTTTTGACTACCCTGCCCTGCAGCTCTCAGGGAACACCTCGGGGAGCTTGGCATTGGTGACTCCTGCCTCTGAGGATCCTCACAGCTGCAGCACTGAGCACAGGACAGGCACTCCACGGCTGGCAGGACACCAGAGGCACATGCCAGGTCACTCCAGCACACCTGAACACCCGGCTGAGCAGCCTTTGTGGTGCAACACGGCGTGAAATGACCAATTTGTCCTCCTCGATTACGCTGCAGCAAGGTGTGAAATCCTAAAGAGGAAAGGCAGCTTTCACGTTTGCCTTTGGGATTTGGTGGGGAGGCAGAAGAGCAGCGGTTCTGTAAAATCCCTGCTTGGGAAGCCTGACATGAATCACAGAACGGTTTGGGTTGGAAGGACATTAAAGATCATCCCGTTCCATCCCCTGCCGTGGGCAGGGACACCATTCACCAGCCCAGGTCGCTTTAATACCACCCAACCTGGCCTCGGACACTCCCAGGGATGGGGCAGCCACAGCTTCTCTGCCCAGCCTGTGCCTGGGCCTGCCCACCCTCAAGGGGAAGAATTTCTCCCCAGTATCCCATCTAACCCTGCCCTCTGTCAGTTTGAAGCCATTCCTCCTGTTCTGTCACTCCAGGTCCTTGTCCAAAAGTCCCTTGAAGAAATGTGACACTCATGAAAAGTGATGACAATTGGCCATGAGGCTCAGCATGATCCACCCAAAGTACAGCAGTGCCTCAACTTTGTGAGATGTTCTTCCAGCCCCTCATGGATTTCTGCCATCCATCTTAAGCTAATTTTCTTGGCCTTCACAATTCATTCTCTGTGGGAAGACATCAAAGCCCATGAAGGGAATTTTTTTATGGATTTGTGAAAGACAAGGACATGCAGAGTGGCCAGCCACCACATGGTGGGGAGTCCTGAGGAATTTGGAAGGGCAGGAGAGCAGCAGGGAAAAGCTGGTTCTTTCTTCACTCCCATGTTGGTCTCTGAAAAGCAGTTCAAGGAAAGAGCCTGGCAGGATTTTCTGGCCAAGTGTGCACATGTGAGATCCATGCCCTAGCCATTAATCAAATTCCAAGCATTAAAGCAAATGCAAGTGGCATTCTGTAAGATTTAAAGCTCCAATTCAGAAGTGGGTATAAAAAATTATTGTGGGTGTTCCAAGGGACGTTTGCAGAAACTGTTATGGAAAGATCTCCCATGTGGTTAGAATTACCCAGGGAATGGATTTCTGCTCAAAAAATAAAACCAATCATGGGTGTGGTGGAAACAAATGCTTTGTTGCAATAACCGTGACCTTTCACAACTGGAGTTGCATGAAGTTGCCACAAAATGTCTTCTCCTTTTTTTAGGAGGACTGGGAGCAAAGAGCAGGCTTGACCTTTCCCAGCAGCTTCCACGGTAGGTGGCACTGGGGAAGGTTATGGAGAGTTTATTCTTCAATTACAGCGGCTCTGTGCTGCCCTAGCGTTTCAGTGGAGTTATTCAGAGCTACACTTGTAACACAATCACACCCATTTAGAAGGGATAAATGCACATTTTGAAGTTATTTTAGGTAACAAGAAACAGGCTGGACTGCCTGAAACAACTCCTGGCCTGTAATTATGAGCTTATAGCTGCTGCATACAATGTAAAGAAAACCCCAGGATGACAGGAATGGAAAGCATGCTTTTTAAACCATACGTTTCTTGGAGCATATGCCCTCTCAGGCACAGCCTTTGCATGCCCATGAATGCATTTGCACTGCTGCTCCAGCACGGGATAATGTGCTTTTCTGATCAGATATAAAGGTTCAATCTGTTACACGCTCCCTGCCAGACTGGCAGGGGTGCTTGGTCACAGTATTTCCTGGCTCATGGTCCCTAAAAGCTGGAGCACAGGGATGATGCCAGCAAACGGAAGATGTAAGTGGGAGCTGGCCTGGCTTTGCCTCCCCTCCCTGCCAGCTCAGCCCCAGCGTGGCTCTGCAGGGCATCCCATTCCCCAGGGAAGCCTCGCCCAGGTGGTCGCTCATCCAACACCCACGCCAGCTCTGGAATGGAAGAGAAAGGAGACATGTCCAGGGGAGGCCACCAAGTTGGTTAGAGATCCAGAGCACCTCTCCCACGAAGGAAGGCTGAGAGAATCGGCTTTGTTCAGCCTGGAAAGAGAAGGCTTTGGGGTGACCTAATTGCAGCCTTCCAGTACCTGCAGGGAGCCCATGGGAAAGGTGGGCAGAGACTATTTACAAGGATCTGGATTGGCAGGAAAAGGAGGAATGGTTTCAAACCCACAGAGAGTAGGTTTAGGCTGAATAAAGGGAAGAAATGCTTCCCTGTGAGGGTGGGCAGGCCCTGGCACAGGGTGCCCAGAGAAGCTGTGGCTGCCCCATCCCTG